>MU227134.1:1691844-1736652 GCA_018584345.1 Thuja plicata
CTAATGGTTAATGAATCATAGTTTATTTCAATTGTCTTGCATATCATTTTCATAGCTTAGAACATCATCTTGAAGAAGATTTGAGACTAGTTCTTCATACTAGCTCTTGAATCTCTCTTCTTGCTTTACAATCTTGTATTTGCATTGGGATCCATTGCATTTTGTGTGTTTGAGAGAGCACACCCACATCCATAAAAATGATCAAAACAAATAAGTTAAATAGGGTGCTTACTTATTTTAGCTTAATTTGATGTTATTTGGTGTTCTTTGTTGCTTGCCTGCTCTTTCACATGATTTTGAAATGATTATATGTGCTAACCTACTAATCTTGCATTTTTGAGCTTTCTCACAACAGGTTGAAGAATTCCTCATACTACAGTTACTTTTCGAGGATTTAGCATGCTGCATAATGTAAACTATAGTACAAGGGAGACCCTATATATGCCCCCCTCCTTATCATGACTACCCACTAGGTAGGATAAGGAAGAGAAAAGAGGATACCTACTTCACAAGGTAAGGAGATATCCAGCTTAACAACAATGTATACCATATTCTTAGTGAAGAGTCCTGACCCTTACATCCAAGAACATAGATAATCGTGAAATGGATATGTCACTTATGGAAAAAAAGAATCCTCAAAAGGGAAGAGATCTTATCATCAAGACCCTCACCATAGAGGAGTACTTAGGATAAAATGTCATCTTCTAAAGAAAAGAGGGACCAAAGATTTAATCATCAAGCCCCTTGTAATCAAGAGGAAGAGGAATCTTAGCATGAAGGCATCAAAATCTAACCCAAAGAAAGAGCAAGAGTTTATAAAAAGAATAATTTGCAAAATAAAGAAGAGGTGATGACCTAGTATAATCACCTCTCATATAAGAGGGTATCCATAGTCAAAAACATACATGTTTATAAGGAAATAATGTTATATGATAAAAAAATTCCACTATGCTAAGGAAATTAAATCCTTAGATAGAGGAAGGAGGAAAATACCTTGCCCCCAGGTGTGTAGGCAAGGGATATATCAAATTATATTAAGAGATTTCCTAGCAAAGAGATATCTTTACAAAACAAATATCCTGAAAAATATATCATGAATGATTTATAGGGATAGAATATAGAAAGAATAACCAATTAAACTCAAAAACAAAATACATGCTAAGAGAAAAATGGATCCTAGAAGACTAGAATAAAATACCTCTTGCCCCCCAGTGAAGAGACAAGAGTAAACATGCAATCTAACTTGTAGAAGAACGAGGGGAATTCCGTATATCAAAATTATGAATAAATTGTAATACTGCACGGGAATGAGATATAATTCTCAAGGGAGATCTTTCTCTAACATATAGCTTGAAATGGACATAATCAGCAAGTAAATTTTTATTACTATAATGGAAAGGACATTTATATTTAGAGAGCATTTCTTGAAATGGGTTTGAAGATTTCTTTCTTGGAATTCATTACCTGGACATACACTTTCTTAGCCACATCTTGAGGAGTATCAGGGTGATGTAAAGAAGGTGTTTGGAGAAGAACATGGGATGGTGGTTAAGATCCACTACCTTGATGGGAGAAGGTGGGAAACCTATACCATGCATATCTTATTTAGGAGATGAATGAATCAGATTTTTAATGCCTTGTTCATTGATACCAAGCCCTAAACCTTTATAGCCTTGTTTATCCACCATAATATATCTGGTAGTGTACATATCTTGCAAAGCTTCAATAGGAGGAGATTGATTATGGTGCTCATGAGAAAATGTTGTGTATGGTGGAATGATAGGATTAGAAGAGGTTTCCTTTTTTTTCCCTTTATCATCATCATGGACTAGATAGGGACGTGAAGGTAAATGAAATAATTCTCTAACATCATTATCATGGATCCTAGCTTGAGCCCCACCATAAGTGTTGGAAGAACTAGGGATTAAAGATGGAGAAATAGAAATAGGAATATTTGGAATTTCATTAGGATTGATAGGATTAGGGTTAGGAATATTAGGAGCTAGATTAGGCATGATAGGATTAGGAAGATTAGGAGGTGAGGTATCATCTACCCAATTCTTCACATAATACAAAAGAGTAATAAGTCCACTACACAAATCTTTAATGAAAGTTTTGAAAGTAGGAAGACTAGTATTAGTTAATCTCAAAATAGCATAAGCAAGTGAAATATGAAGATTAAAAAACATGATGAAATGTATGATACTCTCATAGACATCATAGGTACTATAAAGAGATGCTAAAATAAGTATAATAAGAAAAATAGCCATACACCAAAAGATCTTCATAATGAATGAGATGCAAGAAGTGTTTATGTATTTTTATGAATATATATTGTTTGTATTTTAAAATGCAAGAGCATAAAAGAAAATTTAATATGTATAGAAGAGCTAATGTGAGAGGAAAATCATCTAACACCAACAAGAAAGAGTTTTCTATCACGGGTTCACCAAAATGTAAAGGAAGAAAATTGATTATGTCATGTTGTTGTATATCCTTAACCTTTACATTTAATTGTTTATTTTATGTATGTATGTGTGTTGGATTATTATGATTGAGCATATAGGGGGAAGGAAGATAAGATGTTCTGACACTGTCTTAAGAAAAAGGTCAACCTTGACCCACTAATCTCACCCCTGAGCCAATAATCTTAACCCTGACCTGCACAGGTCTGACAGAAAATTTGTTTGCAGATCCCGATAGTTCACTGAAAAGGGTATCCAAATCTGCGTTCAAACCTTCAATCCTGAACCTGTACCTACAATAAAAAGAGACTTGTTTGTTGGGGGGGAGGGGTTTGCGTTATTCAAACCCTAATTTAGGAATTGACCTTGAAATCAATAAAGTATAGAATGCTAGCAAGTAGTAGAATAGAATCTAAGAATGAAGCTATGATATTGAATAGATATACAATTGTAATTCAAATGTAGCAAGTATGAATATATGAAATCTTGGACTTAATAGAATCCATAAACCTCCATGATTGTATGCTTGAAATCCACCATGAAGAGAATGAATGAGTGTTTGAGGATGCACAAAGGATCTTGAAGGAAGATCACACCACCATGATGGATAGATCTAGGGTTTGAATGATGAATCTTGCATGTTTGAACCAAATACCTTGAAAGGCTTGAGAGATTGATTCCTTGATCTTCAATGGAGAACTTGAATGCTTGAGAGGAAGACTTGAACACCTTGAAATCTTGAGAATGGATGCTTGAACCTTTTTCTTGATCACCTCTTCTTACTTGGTTTTGATGGTTAGAGAAAATGAGAGGAGAAAGCTTCCTTTTATATGAAATTAGGGCACAATATTCTAAGGAGGCTAACATAGGAGAATTAAATTCTAGTTAGACCCATGCCCCTAGAAGAGGACCTATAATAAATATAATTTAGGATTTTCCAGTTCAGAACCCAAAATAGCTGACCCGAAAGTGGGAAAATGAATTTTTGATGACCTCCAGAAGCTGTCAAATTTCTAGTTTTGAAAGGGAGAGCCAGGTCAAGGTCGAGGTCGACCCTGACCTAGGTCAAGGTAAATTTTGACCCTGACTTAGGTCAAGGTTGAGGTCAACCTTGACCCAGGGGGTCAGAACCCCTGGAAAAAGTACTAGGTAGGATAGAAGCTACCCGGAGAGGCCCAATTAGGGTCCTAATAGGCATAGAAGTAGGAGATGATGTAGAAATGAGGGGATAGTATGATGGTGGTAAAAAAAATCCCCTAAGGAGGGCTAAATGGTATAAACATGGAAGTGCTTCCATTTTAAGGTGATACACTTGTTTAAAATCTTTTAAGTTTAGTCCAGTCGCTGGTTTGATTTGAGTAACATATTCAAATGGGGTCTTAACTCCATTTTCCACCATGGAACTTGCACAGGATTTTGGATTATGGTGGTTGAATCCATGTACATTTTGTACAGTGAAGGAGGGGCCCTAAAATTTATGGCATCCATTTTTAAGGTGATGTCCTAGGCGAGCCAGTGTGGCAAGGCTAGGGATCACCATTAGTTGCAGATCCATTTTGGTGGATTGAAAGAATTCATAGCTTTAATCAAAGCTTAAAGAGTAGTAGGGTGATGTTTTGTGATATACCAAGGTGAGTGGGAATATTTGGTGAGGTTTCTTTGATAGCAAGAAATAGGTTTCTGTCAGACTGGTTTTGAAACCCTCAAAACCCTAATTTTTAGCCTTATTTATAGGCAGAGCTGTATGGATAGCTTGGAAGCCCTAGACCTAGAAAATCTCTAGTGTCTTAGTAAAGGGTGTCTGGATCCTAAACTTGTTTGGGCATTTTTTAAGACATTATTTATGTTATTGCAGAAAAAGTGACTAAATAGGGCTAATTGCTTGTAGCCCTATTTGGGAAGCAATTGTGTAGGTTCTTGGAACTCAATTAGGGTTTTGATACATAGTATGCTTGTAGGTTTTGGAAAGGGTCCTATGAACATCTTGGAAACCCTAATCATGTCTATGGATTTAATATTGATCAATTTGGATCAATTGGATCCTTTTAGGCCAAAGGTGCAAGAAAGACCATTTGAGGTCTAGGAGGAAGTTTGGAAGTGTTTTGTTCTATAAGATGGTGTTCACTAGTTGAAAGAATTAGGATCTTGTGATAAGATTCCTAAGGAGCCTAGGGTTAGTGAGAGAACTCTAGTACGTCAGGAGATTGACCTAGGAGATCCTAGGGGAAGCAATACTAGTGCTACATCAGAGTGGTATCAGAGAAAGTTGAGAAACTTGGGAAGATTGGTTTATGTCAGAAGTGGAATCTTGTGGTTCTACAAAGATGGTGAAAAATGCATAATTAGCCAAGTACATGGAAGATAAAAAGGAGAAAAATAGACTCCTTGAGGGTACCTTGGAAGCAATGAGGATAAACATGGAAGAACTAGCAGATGCTGCTAGGAGAGAAAGACTTTGAAGCTGAAACCGGTATTAGGGGTAAGAAGAATATTAAAGAGGAAGAATTCATCCCCGAACCAGATCCAGTATTGAATGAGGAACCTTTCTTGAAGGACATAAAGGCATTAAGTGGCAAATCTTTGGAAGGAATACCTTTATTTGGAGGAAAGATGGATATTGAGATAGTCATGGATTGGATTGAAGAAATGGAGAATCACTTCGAGTGTGAGGGAATAAGTGAAGCCCAAAAGATAAAAGTGGCCAAGTTTAGACTCAGAGGGTTAGATTTGACTTGGTGGAAATACCTTTAGGATGAGAGGGTAAGTATGGGAAAGAAACCAATAGAAAATTGGAATGCTATGGAAACCAAATCGAAGGAGAGTTATCTTCTGGAGGATTATAAGATCCAACTTCATAGGAAGAGACAAAACTTGAAAAAAAAAGACCTATATGTGGCCTCATATACTGAGGAGTTCTAGAGATTGTGTCTAAGGTCTAAATTGCACGAAGAAGAGTCAATCAAAGTGGCTAGATACTAGGGTGGGTTGAAGTGGGACATCCAAGAGGAGATTAGCCTATTGACATGTACTACTATTCAAAAGTGTCACCAATTGGCTATAAAGGTGGAAGAAAAGAATAAGAAGAAAGGGGATTCTACCTTCAAGAACAAAAATAACAATAGAGGTAGAGGAAGAGACCAAAGGGGTCAATGAGGAGGCTACCAAGGTAGGGGTGGTGAACAAAGATCCCAAGGAGAGAATAATTTGACAAAGTAGTAGACTAAAAGAAGTTCAAGAGGAGGCTATAAAAGATGCAGAGGGAATCATGATGGTCCTAACGGAGGAAGAGGAGGTAGGAGTAGTTCTTATTTTGAAACCATGAAATGTTATTACTGTGGGCAGCTAGGCTATCTAGCCTATAGATGTCTAGACAAACCTTCTATAACAAATAGTGATAAGAGGATAGCATATGCACATGAGGACACTTCAAGTGTTAAAACCCCTGAGGTAGACCATCTAGAATCAAAGATGGGTTAGAATCTAATGTTCATAAGGGTACTAATAAGGCAACCAATCAAGGATGAGCCCAAACATATGAGGGCACTGTTTAGAATCATATGCAAGATCCTTGGTAAGGTATGTAAGGTGATTGTGGACTTTGGATCCATAGATAACATAATTTTAAAGGAGGCAGTAGTATAGCTTAAGCTACCCAAGATACCCCATGTGAATCCCTATAAGGTGACATGGCTCAAAAAAGGCCAAAGTGTGTTTGTCAATGAGAAAACATGGGTAGAGTTCTCAATAGCATGGTACAAGGACAGATTGCGTTGTGACATCCTAGCAATGGATGGTTTCCATTTTCTTCTTGGGAGGCCTTAAAAATTTGATAATGGAGCAGTGTATGATGGGAAAGAGAAATCCATCACTTTCAAGAAAGGAGGGAAGACCTTCAAAATTTAGCCATTACTAGAGGATGAAGAACCATAGACCAAAACTCCTAGTGTTATGTCATGCAATGGAAAGGAGTTTGTAAAAGACATCAAGGGTGATGAGAGTGAGGTGTATGCCCTAGTGGTGAAGCCTAAGGAAGAAGAAGAATTAGTGAAGGAGACATTACCATCAAAAGTGCAAGAATTGCTTGAGAAGTACAAAGACATAGTGAGTGATGGCCCTCCTGCAACCCTACCACCTAAGAGGGTTATAATTCATCAAATATAATTGGTGCCAGGGACATCCTTTCCCAACAAAGTAGTATACAAGTTGACTCTTGAGTAGAACTTGGAGGTAGCTAGGCAAGTGCAAGAACTCTTGGATCAAGGCTTGATCAAAAAGAGTATTAGTCCTTGTGCAGTCCCAGTTGTTTTAGCATCCAAGAAGGGGGGAAAGTGGAGATTATTCACACACTCAAGGGCTATACATAGGATTACAATAAGGTACAGATTCCCAATCCCTAGAATAGAGGATCTTATAGATTTTCTAGGAGGGGCAATGTACTTTACAAAGTTGGATTTGAAGAGTGGTTATCACCAAATCAGGGTGAAGGAAGGTGATGAATGGAAAATGACATTCAAGACCACAGATGGGTTATATGAATGGATTTTTATGCCATTTGGCCTCTCTAATTCTCTGAGCACATTCATGAGGTTCATGAATGAAGTGCTCAAGGACTTCATAGGGAAGTTTGTGGTGGTATATCTCGAAGATATACTAATATTTAGCAAGACAAGAGAGGAGCATATTAGACATGTTGAGGCAGTCTTGAAAAGGTTACATGAGGAGAAATTGGCTATTAACCTTGAGAAGTGTGAGTTCTTCAAGAAAGAACTAGTTTACTTGGGCTTTGTAGTGTCCAAGGGGTCTTTGAAGATGGACAAAGACAAAGTTGCTACTATCATGAATTGGCTTCCCCCTACAACAACCACTGAGGTAAGGAGTTTCCATGGCCTTGCCCAATTTTATAGGAATTTTATTAGGAATTTTAGTGGCATATGTGCACCTTTGATGGATACTATAAAGGGTGGGGTCAAAACTAAGTTCATATGGACAGTAGATGCAGGGAAAGCTTTTGATTTGTTGAAGAAACAAGTGGCCACTCAACCATTCCTACAATTTCCAAGCTTTGAGAAGTTGTTTACCATTGAGTGTGATGTTAGTGGAATGACAGTAGGGGGTGTATTGAGTCAAGATGGCAGACCAATTTCCTTCTTTAGTGAGAAACTAATTGAGGCTAAGAAGAATTATTCTTCTTATGATTTGGAACTATATGCCTTAGTCCAATCTTTGAGAAAATGGAGGCACTATCTTTTGCCTCAGAAGTTTGTTGTATTTACTGAAAATCAGGCTCTTGGTTACATCAACACTAAGGTAAAACTAAGCAATAGGCATTTGAAGTGGATGGAGTACTTGCAGGCACTCACTTTTACTATAAATCATAAGAAGGGTCAACTTTATAAGGTGGCAGATGCCTTAAGAAGGAGGTTGTTGATAGTGCAAGAAGTCCACTTGAATAGAATTTGGATTGAAATTTTTAGAGATCTATACAAATCAGATGAGGATTTTTGTGAGGCCTATAAGGTATGTGTTGATTTTGAGAATCATTTTCATAGAAATTTCTTTGATTTTACTTTACAGAATGGATTGTTGTTCAAGGGCAATCAGTTGTGTGTACCCAAAGGGTCAATGAGGATGAAAATTATCCAAGAGAAACATAATGGTTCTCTAAGTGGTCATTTTTGTAAGGACAAGACCTTGGAACTAGTCCAAAGGTTCTACCACTGGCCAAAGTTGGTAAAATATGTCACCACGTAAGTGGAGCAGTGTGTTGTTTGCATGAAGGAAAAAGGAGGAATGAGTAACGCAGGGTTGTATCAGCCTCTACCAGTCCCTAATAGGCCATGGGAGTGTGTGAGTATAGATTTTATTGTGGGCTTACCCAAGACTAAATAGGGGTATGATAGTATTTATGTAGTTGTTGATAGATTTAGTAAAATGGGACATTTCATTCCATGTAAGACTACTAATGATGCTAGCCACATAGCATTTTTTTTTCAAAGAAATTGTAAGGATTCATGGTCTTCCTTTGTGTATAGTCTCTGATAGGGATGTAAAATTTATGAATCATTTTTGGTGAATCTTTTGGACAAGATTGGGCACTCACCAATCTTTTGGTTCAGCTTACCACCCTTAGACTGATGGCCAAATTAAGGTGGTAAATAGGGTGTTGGGTAACCTATTGAGGTGCCTAACTAAGGAGTATGGGAAGACTTGGGATGTGGTCATTCGCCAAGCAGAATATGCTTACAATGATAGCAAGAATAGAATGATAGGAAAGAGCCCATTTGAGGTTGTTTATGGCAGGCACCCTAGGGGTGTTTGTGAGCTCAGGGATCTTGGTGGAATGGAGTATAGAAGTGGCCATGCAAAGGAATTCTCCCATAACATGAAAGATATACAAGACCAAGTAAAGAAGCAGATCCAAGACAATCAACATAAGTTGAAAGCAAAAGTTTATGAAAAGAGGAAGGATGTTCAATTTGAATTGGGGGACTATGTCATGGCCCACTTGAACAAATCAAGGCTATAGAAGGGTGTACCTACCAAGATTCAAATGAAGAGGGTGGGCCCTTGAAAAATCTTGGAAAAATATGGGGCTAATGCCTATAAAGTGGACCTACTATCAGATTTGAGCATATCTATTTTTTAATGTTCAAGACTTAATCCAGTTCAGAGAGCCAGTAGATGAGATCACTCCAAACCATTAGGGGATCAGTGATGATGTGGAGGTTGATTCCTTACCTCACAATTTTTAGATGGTAGCTAACAAAGTTCTGGACTCATGGGTTAAGAAGACTACTAGACACAAAGTCTACATAGAGCATTTGATTTAGTGGAAGGATAGACCAGAGTCAGAGGCTTCCTAGATTGCAGAAGTAGACTTCAAGAAGGTGGGCATTTCAGAGGATCTATTGTCCACAGGAGTGGCATATATTTTCTTTTTGGGGGAGTATGGTGCAGGAGCACCTAGGTAGGCTAGTGGATGCATTGTAACCTAGGGATTCTTTATATTTTTGGCTTGTAGTGGTTTTATCCAGAACACTACGTTAATAAGGGAACATCTTGTTGCTAGTGTGTAGAGAGTTAGTAGGAGGATGTGTCTTATTAGGTCTTTAGAGACCTTTGTGTACATTTAGGTCCAATAGGGGGTTTTTGTAATTTTGTGAAAAAATGAGCCAAACAAGGGACTAGAGGTCCTATTTGATGTTATTTCATCATATTTTTTGGATTGGACAACTTTGGAAAAGTTTAGACCAAGTTTAGACACTATAGCTAAAAGTTACAAAACGTTGTCAATGTTGTCATTGACAACATTGACAAATTTTATGACAAGAATGCATTTTTGGTAGAATTAGTTAGATAACTGTCTGAAACCAATGAATTTGTGTGGGGGTAAACTATATAAGACCATGCTTGAGATGTGTGAAGGGTTGGAAAGTGGGAGTAATTTTGTGTACAAACTGTATAATGCAATTACAGTGACTGTTTATGGTTTTTGAGGTGATTGGGTGGTTTAATGGATTGAAATAATTTTTGTAAGCTTTGTTTTGTATAATGTAGGTTTTTTCAAGACTTCTTGTGGTGTTAGATTAGTTTATTCAATAGTTTTAGTTGCTTGTTTAAAATCTTTTAAGTTTAGTCCAGTCGCTGATTTGATTTGAGTAACATCTGCAAATGGGGTCTTAACTCCATTTTACATTGTGGCACTTGAAAGGGATCTTTTATTATGGTGGTTGAATTCATGTACATTGTGTACAATGAAGGAGGGGCCCTAGAAGTTATGGCAGCCATTTTTAAGGTTATACCCTAGGTGAGCCAGTGTGGCATGGCTAGGGATCACCATTAGTTGCAGAGCCATTTTGGTGGATTGAAAGCATTCATAGCTTCAATCAAAGCTTTAAGAGGAATAGGGTGGTTTGTTGTGATATCCCAAGGTGAGTGGGAATATTTGGTGAGGTTTCTTTGATAGAAATAAAGAATTTTTTGTTAGATTGGTTTTGAAACCCTCAAAACCCTGATTTTTAGCCTTGTTGTTAGGCACAGCTGTACGGACAACTTGGAAGCCCTAGACCTAGAAAATCTCTAGTTTCTCATTAAAGGGTGTATGGATCCTAAAATTATTTGGTCACTTGTTAAGACATTTTGTATGTTATTGCATAAAAAGTGACTAAATAGGGCTAATTGCTTGTAGCCCTATTTGGGAAGCAATTGTGTAGGTTCTTGGAACTCGATTAAGGTTTTGATACAAAGTATGCTTCCAGGTGTTGGAAAGGGTCCTATGAAAATCTTGGAAAACCTAATCCTCTTTGTGGATTGAACATTGATAAATTTGGATCAATTGGAGCCTTTTAGGCCAAAGGTGCAAGACAGACCATTTGAGGTGTAGGAGGAAGTTTGGAAGTGTTTTTTTCTACAAGATGGTGTTCACTAGTTGAAAGAATTAGGATCTTGTGATGAGATTCCTAAGGAGCCTAGGGTTAGTTAAATAACCCTAGTAGGTTATGATATTTGCCTAGGAGACCCTAGAATAAGATAGGGGAAGCAAGACTAGTGCTACATTAAGGTCCCTTCCGAGGAGATTAACATTCGTGAGGGGATCTACAGCGAGATTTATGCTCTTCCAAGGAGTTGACATGGTGAAGGGGCCCTTTTTGGATTGACTCCTTCTATATTAAGGAGAATTTGTGAAACCATTGGCTTCAAAGGCTAGGATGGACTCATCGAAGAACCCTTACAGAATGGGTTCTTCTTCATCCTCTTCATCTACTCTGAATCAGTCTCACAAGAAAAAGAAGAGTGATGGGGCTTAGAGGGGGATATCGAAGGGGCTTGGTTGGCTAGCTACTACCTATTAGACTAGGAGATCTAAATAATATTCTCTAGAGTGGAACAATTTACCTCTGAATGTGAACTAGTGTCATATAGCTGACACCATGATGTTAAGGGGTGGAATTCAGCGAGTTGCACAGAGTGACTAGGACCTGTGCTCCCTTGAGTTCCTGACTGGTTTGGTGGGACAACCTCATTTTTTAGTGTATTATTCCACTACTGGTTGTTGGGACAATAATTACCATTTCCATTATTTTTATGATAGTTCAGGGGGCCAGAATTGTTAGATCTTCATTCTTCCAATAATATATTTCCTCATTGAGAGGAATTTGGAGTATGGGACGTAGAGGGCCCCATATTCATCAATCCCATGTCTATAGTGAGATAAGACATAAGTGATCAAAGGGATTTGACCTTAATAGATAGATGGGTAGGTGGATCACAGTGTGATGACTGAGGTGGGGGGTTAGCCACAATAGCACTCGGACTTGTGGGAGGAAATCTGCTAGATGTGATCGTCTAGAAGAAGGGTACTCTAGAGGATTGAGGTGTTGATTGTTGTGGTTGTGCCTAGGGTGCATACACTGGGCCTAGAGTATTTTGGCGATGGGTGGGGTAAATATACTAGGGTACCAGATTCATCATTGGGGTGCCCATTGCAAAATTGGGGTTATATCCCCCTACGTTAGTATTTCCCTTAGGTTGCATATTGTACGTCACACTTTGTCCAATGTCATCTGGAGCCTTGCTCAAGTTTTAGGATAGCTCTAAGGTGAGGTTATAAACCTTTTCTAGGGTGTCCCTTTCATTAGCAGTGATGGTTTTCTAGAGGAGGGTTGCAACAAATGGGTCCAGAGCATTGAGGTGAGTTTGGAGCATTGAGGTGAGTTTGGATGGTCACCTTGATGGAAAAGATGAAAGGAATAGTGCATCATTTTAGGGACCTCTTAAATTGGTGGTCAAAGGTTTCTAGAGGCTCATTGGGTTCATTTTTATGGAAATAAACTTTTTGTGGGACCAATCTGAGTCCACGTGGACATGGAAGGCCACCAAGAAGGCATCTTCCATGTTGATGTAACACAAGTCTTTCTCTACCATATCTTCTACTAGGGTATCCTTATGTCACCTCTCTAACCTATTAGAGCTATAATCTAACCCTACTCTCTTTAGGACTCTTTTTTCAAGATCATACTCCTTTCAACTTGTGAACACCACTCAAGTAGAACCACAACTCTTTAAAACACCATCTAGGCTCACAATAGCTCTTCTTGCTCTATCTTCACAAACTTCACAAACTAACCCAAGATGATTAAAAACCACTCCAAAGAGAGAATTGGTCCTTTTAGGATGTTGATAAGATCCTTTTCAATGCCTCCAAACATATTTTGCATTGGAATCCTAATCGAGTTCCAAGAAACACAATAATTGCTTCCCAAATAGGGCTACAAGAAATTATGCCTAATTAGGCTCTTTTTCTGTAATAACTCACAATTTTTTTTAACAAGTTGGATAAAAAACATTGGATCTTGATACTCTTTATCAAGAAACTAAATATTTTATAGGTCTTGGTCTTCTAAACTATTTCTACATCCCTTCCTACAAAAAGCCTAAAATTTAGGGTTCTAAGACTTTCAAAGCCTGTCTAACAGAATCCTTGTTTTCACCATCAAAAATTATGCACTAACACTTCCTATTGAATTTGGGACTTAAAGCCACATAACCATACCTCTCTCCAAGCTCTGATTGAAGTTACTAATACCTTCACTCTTCCTTATCAGCTATGTAATGCACTATGATCCCTAGCCATGCAACTCTGGCTTGCCTAGGGAATCACATTAAAAATAGATCCCATGATTTTCAGGGCCCCTCCTTCACTATAAAATGTTTACATGGAGTCATCTCCCTAATCCCAAAGGCCCGTGTAGATTCCACGGTGGGAAGAGGATCTATGACCCCATCTTCATTAGTTGCCTGATTCATACCAGTGACTGGACATGAAACAAACTAATTTTAAAAACTAAAAAAATTGAAATCCAACACCACAAAAAAACTTAAAAACACCTACTCTAACACTTCCATGGATTACAGTATTCAATTTAATCCATTAAAAGACCAAATGCTCAGAAAAACACTAACTATGACTGTTCTTGCTATTACTCAGTCCGTACACACACTTACAAAATTAAGCCAACCATTCACAAAGGTCTAGGATGGCCTTAAGTAGTTGACCAAGACCCAAAAACAATGGTTTCAGACAGTTATGAAACCAACTACTTGAAGTTGCAATTATGCAACAAATGTTGTCAATGACAACATTGACAACTTTTGCATCTTTTTGGATTTGCTATCCAAACTTGGTCAAAATTCCACAAATCTTACCCAAATACCTATATAAGGTGTAATCAAATAAAAATAGGACCTAAAATCCCTTTCTTGTTCATTTTTACATCAAAATGCATAAAAAATCCTAATTGACCTAATGTGGAGCATCTTACAAAATAAGGCCACTAAGAACCTATTAAGGCCTCCTAACCTCACACACTTCACACTAGGACTTGTTTATTCCCCTTATTGCACTAGTGGTTTGGATAGAACCACTATAAGACAAAACTTAAAGTAGAAGCCCTGGGTTCCTTCCTTGCCCTATCTAGGTGCTCCTGCACCACATGTTTTGTCAAGTCTTGGTGGAATTGGCGGGCAAGTTCAAATACCAGTTTAGTTCACTTTCCCCAAGGGAAAAAGGGAACATCCTTATTGCTAAATCTTCATGTTGGATACAATTTTTGGATAATAGGGAGGTGTGTACTGAGAGGGAAGGGGTGAATCAGTACCCTTAAAAACTTTTAAGCAATTCTTTGTAACCATTGTTTTGTATTAACCGACTGAGGAGATTTTATACACCAAACATATAGTATCACTGCTGAAATGTAAATGCATGTAAAGTAAACAATAAACATACATAAAACTAAGTACTCATGACACTAGTATTTTGGTATCGCAGAAAACCCCTATTAGAAGGTAAAAACTGCGGTGGGGATGAGACCAACAAAACTTCACTACTGCAAAAATAAAGTTAGCCTATTAAAGCTTTACAAAGAATGATAAATTCTAATGATCTTACCATTTTAGGAGTAATAATGAGATCTATTAGATCTACCTCATGTGAGGATTTTGCAACACAATCTATGTGTGCACTCGGTTAAGAGATTTATAATAAGATGGTTAAGTCTACTCTGTTAAGATATTTAGAGTCTATTACAATTGTTAGAGAGTAACAAAAGTTTGATCTGAAACATATAAAATCAATATTTTTGATATAGATCCATTATATTCATGCAAATTTTATATCACATCAATGTGAATGATAATACCTTATGCTCTGTTTTGCTCAGTAGCCTTGCCTTAGTTCTGTAAACTGATTTCTGCAATGTAGTCTCTATCCTTAAAATCCTCATGAATGTGCTTGAAGAATTTTTGAGGCCAAATGGCATCACAACCCATTCATATAGCCCATCTGTGGTCTTGAATGCTATTTTCCATTCATCCCCTTCTTTCAACCTGATTTGGTGATAACTACTCTTCAAATCCAACTTGGTAAAGTACATTTCCCCTCCAAGGAAATCCATGAGATCCTCAATCCTAGGTATGGGGAACATATACCTTATTGTGATTTTTTTTATAGCCCTTGAATCTATGCAAAGTCTCCATTTTCCTCCCTTCTTGGATGCCAACACAACTGGGAGTGCACATGGGCTTATACTCTTCTTGATTAAGCCTTGATCCAAGAGTTCTTGTACCTGCCTTTCCACTTCCAAATTCTGATAAGGGGTTAGCTTATACACTGCCTTATTAGGAAACGATGCCCCAGGAACAAAGTCTACCTAATGAATTATTACCCTTCTAGGAGTTAAGGTAGAAAGAGTGCCATCACTCACTATGTCTTTATAATTCTCAAGCAATACTTGTATCTCTAATGGCAATGGCTCCTTGACTGGTTTTTCTTCCTCCTTAGGTCTGATCACAATAGAATATCCTTCATTCTCATAATATTTGAGATCCCTCACAAACTCCTTTCCACTACACAACATGACATTAGGAGTCTTGGACTGTGGCTCTTCGTCTTCTACCAAAGGCAGAATCTTGAAAGCTATGCCTCCTTTCTTGAATGTTATAGAATTATCCTTTCCATCATATACTACCCCATTGTCAAATTTCCAAGGCCTTCCTAATAGAAAATGGAAAGCATCCATTGGTAGGATGTCACACAAGAGTTTATCCTTAACCCTGCTATGGAAAATTACACCCATGTCTGCTCATTCACCAGTACACTTTGGCCTTTGTTGAGCCATGTCATCTTATAGGGATACACATGGGATACTTTGGTCAACTTGAGTTTGTTAACTTCTTCCTTTGAGATGATATTATCAGTGGAACCAGAGTCCAATATCACCTTACAAACTTTTCCAAGGATCTTGCATCTTATCCTAAACAAAGCCCTCCTATGCTTGGGTTCATATTTACTCGGTTGTCTTATCAAGACCCTTCTAAACATTAAGTTATCACCCATCTCTAAATCTAGATGGTCAATATTAGGAGCTTTGACACTTGAAGTGTCTTCATGGGCATATGCTATTCTTTTATCACTGTTTGATGCAGTAGGCTTGTTAGGACATCTATATGTTGGGTGGCCTAGTTGACCACAATTGTAACACTTCATACTTGCAAAGAATGAGTTAATTCTACCTCCTCTCCCTCTAATAGGTCCTTGACTACCTCTGCCTCTGTTATAGCCTCCTCTTGGAGTGCTTTCCCCACTATGCTATGTTATTTTTTTTTCACCTTGATTCCTCTTCCTTGATAGCCTCCTCTTTGTCCCCTTTGGTCTCTTCCTCTACCTTTGTTCTTGAAGTTAGAGTCACCTTTCTTCTTGTTTGTTTCCTCCACTCTAAGGGATAATTTATGACACCTTTGAACTGTAGTTTCTGTCCACAAACTGATTTCTTCTTGGATGTTCCATTTCAAACCACCCAAGTACCTTGCTACCTTGATAGAATCTTCTTCTTTCTTCTTGGATCTAAGAAAAAACCTTTGTAATTCCTCTATATAAGAGGCAACATCTAGGTCTTTTTCCTTCAAACTTTGTCTCTTTCTATGGATTTGAATCTCATAGTCTTCAGGAAGGTAATTCTCCTTTAGTTTGGTCACCATTGCATTCCAATTGGCTATGGTCTTCTTACCCAATCTAACCCTCTCATCTTGTAGGTAATTCCACCATGTTAGGGATAACCCTCTAAGTCTTGATTTGGCCACCTTGATATTTTGTGCTTCAGTTACTCCTTCACACTCAAAATGGTTCTCCATTCCTTTAATCCAATCCATCACTGCTTCAATATCCATCTTTCCACTAAATAGTTGTATACCCTCCAATGCATTTCCACCTAGGGATTTTATGGCTTTTAGAAATGGCTCTTCATTCAAGACAGGGTCTGGTTTAGGGATAAGGTCTTTTTTAGAAACCTTTTTACCCCTATCACTACTTTCTACTTCCTTGTTTCTAGCTGCTACATTTGCAACTTCTTCTAGCCTTATTTTCATACCTTCTAAGGCTTCTTCAAGGAGTCCGTTCTTCTCCTTTTCCTCATCCACCTCTTTAGCTAGCTCTACATTTGTCACCATGATTAACTCTCCTATTGATTCACTAGTAGTTACATACAGGCACCAATTTCCCAAGTCTTTAACTTGCTCTGATACCACTCTGATGTAACACAAGTCTTGCTCTACCCTATATTCTACTAGGGTATCCTTAGGTCACCTCTCTAACCTATTAGGGATCTAATTTGACCCTACTCTCCTTAGGATTATTTTTTTAATATCCCACTCCTTTCAACTTGTGACCACCACTCAAGTAGAACCACAACTCTTTAAAACACCATCTAGGCTCACAATAGCCCTTCTTGCTCTATCTTCACAAACTTCCCAAAATGACCAAAGATGATCAAAAACCACTCTACAGAGAGAACTGGGCCTTTTAGGATGTTTCTAAGATCCTTTTCAATGCCTTTAAACACATTTTCCATTTAAGCCCTAATCGAGTTCCAAGAAACACAACAATTGCTTGCCAAATAGGGCTACAAGCAATTAGGCCTAATTAGGCTCTTTTTCAGAAATAACTCACAAAACTTCTTAACAAGTGTGAAAAAAAGAATTGGATATTGATACCCTTTATCAATACACTAAATATTTTCTAGGTCTTGGGATTCCAAACTGTCCGTACAACCCTTCCTACAAACAAGCCTAAAATCTAGGGTTCTAGGGCTTTCAAAGCCTGTATGATAGAATCCTTGTTTTCACCATCAAAAATTATGCACTAAAACTTTACATTGAATTTGGTACTTTAATACACATAACCCTGCCTCTCTCCAAGATTTGATTGAAGCTACCAATGCCTTCATTCTTCCATATCAACTCTACAATGCACTGTTATCCCTAGCCATACAACTCTAGCTCGTTTAGGTGTACAAAATTTACATCCTTACCCTAAGATCAACGGTGTACAAAATTTACCTTGATTATCTACACATAGGAGACAAAAAATTAATGCAGTAAATCCATAATTAATTTCCTCCTCGATCATGTAAACCATTATCTAGGTCAACTAAAGATTCATTACATAGAATGATGTGCCATAACAAACTTTTAGGTGGTCTCTGTTCCACTTAGTTATTACTGTCTCTCCATGCTCTATGTTGTTTGTGTATCTCGATTATACTGGTGTTCGGTAATGTTGTGTAGCTTGGTGTTGTTCACTACTCAGTATAGTATGTCTACTCGATAATTGTTGTGCTCAGTTAAGTCTGGGCGTGATCATTTCTCTCAGTTAACTCTATACTTTGATGATTAGACTGTCCGTCTTGTTTGTGACTCTATTACTGAATGTCATTAGGTCTGCTTGATAATTAATGACAACTTTAATGTGCAATTGGAGTAGCATTCTCCCCCTTTGGCATTAGTATCAAAAACTTATTACTGTACATAGTGACTCCCCCTTTGTACATGCTCTCCCTCTTTGTATATATTGGGTATATGTATATGAACTCAATCTGATTATAGTATCCCCCTTCAATATACCTATATACATATATGTCCCCTTTTTTGAAAATAATGACAAAAAGAGTATAACTTATAGTTTATCAAAAATATTAGGATGGGCATTTTTTAGTATTTCCAGTAATTTCTCCCATTCCTCCTTTAAATTCTTGAAGGTGAGTAGCTCTAAATTTATTTGAGCATGTATAACATATATGTTTTCTGGCACTGAAAATTCTGGGGTGGAAATGAGATTCTTTGCCAATGTCACATGTTTTTGCATCATGACTAAATGCAGTAGTAATGTTGCCTGAAGCTCAGTTACTTTTTCTCTAATTGTCTCTTCTTCTCTCTTCAAGTCTTGTCTCAACTTCTGGTTTTGAAGTACCTTGTTTTAATGCATTTGTAATGCATGTTTCTTGGTTGATAGACTCTATGCACTATCCTTAAGATCTTGATCTATTTACTTTCTCTTTTCACTAATCTTGGTAGTGATGTGATCTACTATGCATAACTCTTGCAGAATTGTAATGGCTTCAAATATAATAGTTTCTAAACCACTTACAAATTCAAACAGAGTTACCTTATCTACTACCACTACCTGGCTTATTTTCTCAGTAACTTTTTATTCAATCTTCTTTTTTTCTCTTTCTTCCAATTTTTTCTCGGCATCAATGTCAGGATTTTCAATCGCCTTGGTGAGTAGTTCAAGTTGGTCGAGTATGGGGGCTCATTCATCAATGTTTATATCTAGTAAAACTTGCAAAAAATCTCTTTTTCTTTTTCTACCACTTGTGAATTCTTTTCTTCTTGTCTTAGCTTTTCCTATGCTTATTTTTTGGTGCAAAGTTCACCATATTTGTTCAATTTTTCTGGATCAAGTTTCCTTGGATCCCAGTTAGGAATCTTTATGACTTCATCTAGAGTAACTACATCCTGGTTCCTTTCTTCTTTTTCTTCTTCTTACCTAGAGCACTTGATGAAGGAGATAGAGTTAATGTTAACAAAGCCTTTTGCGGTTTTTGGCTTTGCTTGCTCGGTACTCGGTGGGGAAACTTGGTGGGGTGCCTCGATAGCTGACCTTATGTCTCTAGTAGATGTATCTACTATCTTGTCAAAATTTTATGTGTTACCTTCACCTTTCTCTTCTGCAGCATCAATGGTATCTATAGGTTCATCACCTTGTGTAGTTCCTCCACTATGCTTGGTCTCTTTACCGTGATCTTCACCCTTGTCCTAATTTGTATATGTGATCTTCTCAGGTGGCTTCTGTTGTGCTTCAATCTCAATTTCAATTTCTTTGAAAAGAATAGGTAACTAGCTAGGTACATATTCTTGAGAAACCTATGATGTGTATTTCTCATCTATTGTCTCAGTTTCTCTGAATTGTCTTGGTTTCCATGGCCTTATCATCTGGATCACCTTCAGTTACATCAAGTATTGTGATCTCTGGGTGACCTAAATTAGTCAACAGTTTAGGAATACCATCTAATACATTATATATTTCTACATCATCAATTTTTATGGGTTTTTTACTTAGTCCAGCAGATGCAACATAACTTAGTTCCTTGGTATCCTAGATGTCCTCGGGTGGATTCAACAGTTCATTCCAAATTGTGGTGCTCTCAATATCCATTTATTTCATATTTCGTTGCAAAATATTCAGTGTTCTTTCCTTATTTGTAAATTTCTTTCCATACTTTCTTATTATATCATGTATTTCCTCAACTATGCACTCAGCTTTAATAGCTGTGAGAGATACTTCTCTCATCTGTTTCTTGGTTTGGAGTGCATATGACCATCTTGATGATATTTTATCATATAATTTAGAAGGAATAGAAGTATAAAACTCAACTGGAACTAGTTTGAAGTTGATCATCATGCCTATGATTTTTTCCTTGAGTTTATCCTTGTGCTCGATAGTCAGATCAGAATATGCTTGTATCTTTGGATGTCCCAACTGTCTGGTTGTCTTGATTGCCTCTACAATCTCATCAATAGTCTATGATGTCTTGTTCTGTACAACCTTGAATTGATCTGTATTGTATTTAGAATCATCCTTGTCATATTTTTTCTATACATATCTCCTCTTTTTTCTCGGTGCAGTAGTACCCTTATGCTTCCTTATTTAGTATGTAAACATCAATGAGGGTCTTGTTATTTTTTCTACACTTTTCTTCAAAGGTGGTGAGTCCTTATTCACCGATTGTGAGCTAGTCTTTGATGGAGATTCAATCTTTATCTTTTTTCTCCTTTTATCCTTAGGTTTCTTAAATGGTTCTTCATCTGACTTGGTGGTGTCAGTATCATGTTCTGGTTCTACTTCTTGGCCGACTAAGGTCTGCACCTTGGTTTCATCTTCAGATTTATCTAATTCTTCGTCTATTATTGCAAGTTTTCTCTTCAGTGTTTTGATAATTTTGGTCTTTTTTTGACCCATCTGTTGAACTCGTAAAGTAATTTGTATTTGGGTCTTTTCATCTGCATAGGTGTCAAATCTCATGGCAGCTTTTTCAATAGGCTCATTCAATAGTTTCTCAATACCCTCTAAAGAAACATCAATATCTAATTCATAGTCCATTGGAGGTAGCCGTGTTTTCCTTGGATCTACTGCTTTGATTAAATTTGTATCTTTTTCTACCACAAAGAAGATATCATCTTTGTATTGTCCAACTAATTGTATAGGAATTTTGGATCACTTTTTCATCCTAGCTTTGAACTTTGTAAAATATTCATTCATAACTGGTTCAAAATTCTTCCCTAGACTTGTAATCATCTCATCTATTTGGATTGTAACTAGTCTATCTAATTTCCACTTTAATTTACCAATGGAGGGAAATAAATTATGAAAGTAGAACAATATGAAAAGTAGTAATGAACCAAACTTAAATGTATTTGTCTTTGCAGATCTAATGGTTCTCATATTTTCTTCTAGTTGCTTCTACAATAGCTCAGAAAGACCAAGTTGTAGACCTTTCTTAATAATTTTGTAAGCTATGTCAATAGCTCCACATGGTACATTGTTCAGTCTGCTAGACTGGTATATCTTATACCCAATGGCATAATCACCAAACCTCAGTTTAGGATCATTGATGTAGTTAATCTTCAAAGCTCTACCATCCTACTCGACTAATGTTATCTTTTTTAACTCATTTTTTGGTAGGTGTCTTAGTGCTTTGGTTTTTTTAGATATAGGATATCTTGTTACTGGGTTAATTACATCTTTGGTTATCTTCTTGGGATCATCCAGCTAGAGCTTTCCATCATGTACTCTACTGAGAACAATGCAGATCCATTCATTTCAAATTAACTTCAGGAAATTTAGGGAATTGGTTAACCCTTTAACCTCTAAGTGTATGTGATCTTACTTCAACTTCCCATCAGTGCATAATGATTTATATGTCACCATAAGCACAAAATCTATGATTTCACCTATTTTTTAGTGTATGTATGCACGTATGTCTTACACTAAAAAAACCCTAGGTGGGATAGACAAAAATGTGCCTTTATCATCTGGTTGTGCTACAACTTGTGGATGGATCTTGTAGTTTGGTTTCGTGCAGGTGGAGTTCTTCACCAAAACAATCTTCTTATCCTTATCTAGTTTTTCTTTCATCGTCTGAGATGAAGATGCCATGATCTCTATTTTAGGGCTTCCATAAAATATGCTTGAATAACTTGGTGAGGGAAGAATGCATAGTAAGTAACCTTTGTGTGCTTCAAAATGTGCTAAAATATTTGAATAATACTCAAAAATATTTTGCTGCAACTTAGCTCTATTTAATCAGCTATGCTCTATGATCACATTTGGTAGTAATAACTGAGAGGGGGGGTGAATCAGTGGCCTCAAAAATTAATCCTTAAATCAACCCTTCAAACTTAGTACCACAAAATCATACCTCTAGTTATCTTCAGTCCTGTAAGATGAATGCCTTGAAATTATTATATCAAATTACTACTTTTCAGAATGCTTTGTAAAACCTTCTTCTGTATGTTTACTGATAAGCAGTCTTTCTATTTATTGAAACATAGTAAATAACTACTGTATACTGATCAATCCAGATTTACATATGTGAAATGAAAAATAGTAAAGTAATGACTCATAGACACATTAACACATGGATTTTTAACGTTCAAACCCTGTTAATGGAAAACCATTGGGATAGGTTCCCCAAATTTTCACTCTTCTAAAGTGAGATCAGTTAAGAGCCAACTCTGTTAAAGGTTACAAACACATTGTTAGGTGTGACCTGATTAGAGGATTTAAATAGATATTTTGTCACTTAGTATCTGGCATCTAATGCTACCATCCTTGATCAAAAACTCACTTGGCCTTTCAATAGGTATCAGTCATATCCAATGCTACTTTGTATGATCAAACTTTTTGATACTCCTTGGGATGTATCTCAATTACAAAAGACTTTTAAGTCCTGCTCACTGAAGAGACTTGATGCCTCAGTGGTTAAACTAAAATGGTAAATTGATTTGTTCACATATACAACTTGAATTATAGATTTTCAGATCTATTGTAAGTACATTACCTTTATGATCAATTTTGTAATTCAATACCTTTGCTCCACACTGCTTTGCTTTGTTATGTTGTATCACTGTTCATCAGTGTCTGTAGAATTTAGCTCTTTCCTCAGCTTGATTTATCAGGTCTGAATGAAGACTTTCTTCTCCTTCTGAATCTCTTCAGCATCTATTCTCTTGTCACTCCCCTTATTCACAATGAATAATCTTGTCTCTTATATAGACATGATTTCACTATTTCTTGGCTTTCTTGATCTTGACATGATCCACAATTCTCACCAATTAGATTTAAAGAAAAATCCCAGTTTTATCTTGTTGAGATCTTCTTTTCAACTAGACAAAGTAGCTTTAAATCCTTTACTTATCCTCAAATTTATCTTGTTGACTAAAAAAATGATAAGTATCAATTAAGTCTATTTTTAGATCTTGACATCTAAGCATTTTGTCATTTCTAAACTCTCTGTTATGTGGGTTAAAACTTCAGTTAGTTGTCAGTGATAATTGACTGTTCCATCGGTTTGACTTTAGTTGTCTTCAGGATCTCTGTCTATTAGGAAACACTGTAATTATGTCTATCAGGTTACTCTGTGCTTTTCTTGTCAGTAATGATGTGCATTTTTCTCGTCGGGTAACACTGTGACTTTTCTCTTTTACTATGTTCATCGATGTGGACTATGTTAGTGTATAGAGTCATTTTGTGAATACTTGACTTATGTGCATTATTGATAGCATAGCCTTTTATTCATCGATTATTTGAAGTCTTTAGCAATATGTCCATGGCCGTACAGATTATATCAAGTTTACATCAATGACAATACAATACATTAACTGATTTTATGTCTTGCATTAACTTTCTTATGTCTCTATGATCATCAACTTAACATCTTCAAACATTCAATCAGTTGTAGTTCATCAATATCTCCCTTTGGCATTGATGGAAACACAGTACATTATCACACTATAAAATTACTAATACAATATGAAATATAACAGTTGAAGTTCATCAAACTACCAATCTTATGTACTATAACCGATATAAATATTTGGTCCTCGTTAAGCTTATATGAGCTTAGATTTGATTCTTGCAACTTTCTCTCTATCTTCAATCCCTTGACTAGATAGATGTAGAATATTTCTTCCTCTGATGTGATGTGTTCTTTTCCTATGGAAAACTCTCCCTTTCACTATTCTCTTTTCTTTTGATGTCTCTTGTCAGTAATTCTCTCCCTTTGTATGTACTCTCCCTTTCTTGTTACATCTCTCCCTTTGGATAATGTGATAGATATAATCTCTCCTGATATAATCTCTCCTTGTGTGATAATGGATATAATCTCTCCCTTTGACAACAATGCCAAACAAATATTTGACAGTAATGCCAAGCAGTCCTTTCTATCCATAATATACTCCTTGAATTTCCTAATCCATCAGCAATACAAAAATTCTGGTGCTCGGAGTAGATAAACACCTTATTGTGTATAGATGTATCTTATAAGTCCATCTCTTAGCTTGAATCAACATGAATGATATTTTGATAATATGTAGGCTAATGCATCCTTCTAGTCATTTTACTGACCAGTAGACAAGGGTTTGACCCCTAGTCTTTTTATCAAGTACTTGAATGCATCCTTTTGGGCAGTGGCTTGGTGAAGATCTCAACTAATTGTTCCATTGATTGCACATACTAAAGTATCACCTCCTTTTCTTGAACTTTTTTTCTCAAATAATGATACTTGATAGTGATATGCTTTGTCTTATCATGCATGACTGGATTCTTGGAAATTTTTATTGCACTGGTATTATCACAATAGATAATTACTGGTTCAATATTTTTCATATGCATACCTTCCAGTAATTGTTTGGTCCATGCAATATTTGAGCATTTTGCAACAATAGCAACATACTTTTCTTCTATAGTAGACTGAGAGATGCATCCTTGTTGCTCATTGATCCATGTGAGAAGTCTATCACCCATAAAGAATGCTCCTCCAGTTGTGCTATTTTGGTCATCAATATTTCCAGCCCAATCAGTGTCGGTAAAGACCTTAAGTTCAAATTTTCCTTCTCTTCTATACCATATGATGAGCCAATCTAATGGTCATCTTTTGATAACACTTTTTTCTATCTTCGTGATAAATCTTACTTGCAATTGATACTTGAACTTATATTTTTTATATATTTTATGTAAGAAATGGACATAAGTAGGAAGTTAGATGGTGAAAAGGTTATGAAAGTATGACAATTGGAACTTATGATCTTATATAAAATGAAGAAGTAATATAACTAAATGAATGGTTCCCTTTTCTATGCTATGTTTGAGGGTAGTGTCCTTCCTATAGCTTATGTCCTAAAAGAGCATTAATTAAGTTGAAATAATTTCTTCTAAATTTTAGTGATGAAAATATATGTGTGTGTCGAAGATGGTATGTGTGCGGTAATCCTTTTTGCAGGAATCAGTGGAGCAGTTATAGAATCTAGCAGAGTGTCACTGAAGAAGTCAAGGTCGGGCTCTTTCACCATAGGCCTTGGGCTAAACTAGTCAAGAGCACATGAACCAAGATAAGTTTCATTAAAATATCTTCACGGGAAGATTGGGTCAATAGAGTTTCCTATTTTATGCCATGCGCGGATCTAGAACCATCATGTGCTACATTTTGGGACAATTTATTGAATAACTGCCATATTTTGTTATGAGATGTTTTGCATTGATTACAATCCTCATCAAATGGAGTAATCCTAGATTTTAATTGTAAGTTGTAGTTTCCCTTTAAATAAGATGACTACTGAACTTTGAGCAGCACGACGATAGAGATAGAGTTAGTATTCTAGTAGTCTATTGTAATTCAGAAAAGAGAAAATACAATCTTTTTTTTTGCATCTTTTGTAATCCATGTTTTATGAATAAGTAATGAGAGCTTCAATTTCTAGTATCTGAGATCTTGTTCATTCACGCTTTCATGGGGGCCCACATGGGAGGTGAATCTAATTCATATTTAAGAAGGTTGCAAGTTATTTTAAATAAGTAGGTTGCAAGTTATTTGAAGCATGTAAGACTTTGTTGCTCCTGTAGCCATTAGTAACAGCACTAACGGTTGTTCCTGTAGCAAAGGCAGTTAGCTAGTTTATTGTTCCTTTAGCATAGAGTTAAAATCCCAACAGGTTCATTTATCTTTAGATTACGCTGTTGATATTTCAGTTCCTAGTTTAGTCCCATTTCAAGTATTTTCCATTTACTATAATGATGGCTTTTAGAATGGATTAGAGAATATACTTTGCAGTCACAATTTCAATTTTGCACTCCTTGGTCAATAATTTAATGAGTTCAATGTATTTTTTCTAGTGGAAAGGATGCATAATCCTTAACTACAAGAGGTATTATAAAGAGCAATCATTTTTGGTGCCGCTGTCGAGGATGGTGTCAATCTAATCTAGCCTAGAGTCATTTTAGCCCTAGTTTAGCATTTATTTTTATGCATAGAAGAAGAGATCATCTTGGGTGTTTCCTTCCTCAAGATCATCAAGCCGAGCCATTTAATCTATTCCACCCTAAGCTTGAGGAACCCCAAGTTTCACCCATAGAAATTGGAGAACCATTTGAGAATGTATTTGCTAATGCATTTGATCACTTACTATCATCTGATGAATCCTTGCAGTTAAATGAACTATTTATTGAACCAGAAGATCTCTTTCTATAGCCAGGGCCTCCTCCAAGGATGGCTCAACCAACCTTTCCCTTCCCAATTCCACCTCAATAGGGAAATCAAAATTTGAAGAACATACCCTCTGCAGCTTTGCCCAAGTTCTATGGCCTCATCACCGAAGACCCTGAGACTTTCCTTTTTGAGTTTGACATCCTTTGTAGGAGCTACAACTATACAACTGATGCACATAAGCTCAAGTTGTTCCCATCCACTCTGAAGGAAGCTGCACTAAGATGGTTTATGGGCCTTGGTGCTAATGCCATAGCATATTAGACTGCCATGAGAAACATGTTCCTTTCCAAATACAAAGAATACTATCGAGGGAAAGATTTGAAAGGTGATGACATCTTTAGGATGGCCCAGAAAGAAGACGAGACCCTAGAAGATTATGTCTCTAGGTTCATGTTCAACCTGCAGCATAACACTCAGAATCAACTGAATGAGGACTCTTAGAAACACCTTTTTATTAAAGGTGTCAATGAAGGGAGCATTGAGGCTCTGGACCTGATGGCTGGAGGCGACGTTATAGAAAAAAATTGGGATGATATAAAAAATATCTGCCTACACTACTCCCTGGCCACTGTCAAGAAGGGTAGGTGAATTTGAGACCTACTACACAAGTCTACTAGCTCTGGGGTATCCAAGATAGAACATTCTAATCTTCTATTAGACTTCAAGAAAGACATCATTAATGATGTCGCTACTCGGCTAGATACCATGCAAGCTAGAAAGAAGAAGGAGGATGTTGATGCTGTGCTCGCTGAATACTGCCCACATTACAGGGAGAAGAAGAGGAGCTACAAATGCAAGACCATTGCAAATGTGGAGTCCCAGTCGATGCCTATGGAGTTTAAAGCTATAGATGAAAATGAAGAGGTGCTGTATGTCACTTAGCATAGGCCATGGGCCCCACAACTAGGTATGCCCCAAGATCCTCTTCAAATTCCTAGCAATAATAATCCATGGCAGAGTTTTCCAAATTCAGGTCCCCATAATTTTGGAGGATATAATAATTGGCAACAACCTTAGCAGGGGTGGTACCAGCCCCAGTAGGGTTGGTAACAACCCCAGTAGGGTTTCCAGCAATCCCAGCAAGGCCGATAATAGCCCCAGCAGGGTTGGAAACAACCCCAGTAGGGCTGGCAATAGCCCCAGCAAGGTTGGCAACAACCTTAGCAAGGGTGGAAACAACCTAATCAATGGACTAACCAGCCCAATCAGCAAGCCATAGTGCCCCCTCTACAACAACAAGCTCTAATGCCTCCACCTGCAGTCATTAATAAACCTCCTAAGCCACTGTAGCTACCCGCATAACCTGATCCTAATCCCAAAAACAAACCGCCCACTCAGCAGCAGAGCTATGCCTTGCATGACATTCATCTCAGGTCAAGAACTACTCTTGCTTCACCACAACCCCCTATCATAACTAAAATGGAGGAGCCTCCTATTGAACACAAAGATGTGTCAGCTGCTATAGCCAAAGAGCCTCCATTTCCTTAGAGATTAGATAAACAAGCTGAACCCATAGTAAACCACGTTGTAGCAGACTTACTTGACCAATTAAAGCATATAATGGTAAAGATTCCTTTCCTAGATGCTATCAAGGAAGTCCCTGCCTATACTAGAGCTATCCAGGAGGCTTTCATTAAACAACCTCAAAGGAAGACAAAGGATCCCAAGACCATTCATGTCGTTAGCCAACTCTCTGATCTTATGTTAGACAAGTTGTCTGTACCCAAGTACACTGATCTAGGAAGTCTTGTGGTTACAGTTACCATCCAAGGTATACAAGTTCCAAATGCCTTAGTGGATTTAGGTGCGTCTATAAATGTTATGACCAAAGAAGCCCTACCCAATCTGAACATTGCTGGTCTCTGAGACACACCAACCATTTTGCAACTGGCTGATAGTTCTACTATTAAACCTGATGGGGTAGTTGAAGATGTTATAGTCACCCTACATTCCTAGGAGTATCCTGTAGACTTTGTGGTTCTCTCCCCTAAAGCTGATATGGGTGGGTACCCTCTAATTTTAGGATGACCATGGTTGGCCACTACTGATGCCTTCATAGCTTGTCGGTCAGGGAAGATGACCATCTCTAATGGCGTCAATACCAAAAAATTGACACTCTACTCCCCTGCTCAACCCATGTTGTAGGACGAGGATGCCATATGGCCAAAATTAGATGAAATTGATCTAGAAACCAACTCAATCCAGCAACTCATGGTAATAGGAAGAGAGCCATTTGTAGCCTCTAGGGAAGAAGATAAGATAATCTCATCTATCCTCACTAATAACTATGGCATAGATTCCCAGTTGTGTCTGTAATCGGACTGTGTCTTAGAGACTATTTTGACCACTCCAAATGCATCTCCATATTCACTATCCTCCAACTATCTTCATCTCTTATTACCCCATGAACTAGCTTCACCTCCAATTGCTGAGTTGGCCATGATGGATACGGTCATCAAAATGGAAATTAGTCCTAGCAAAGAATTGAATATCACCTCTAACCTTTCGTTACCACATCAAAAAGATATCCTTCAGCTGCTATAGGAAAACCAGTAGGCTTTTGCCTAGGATTACATTGACATGAAAGGAATAGATCCCAAAATTTGTACCCATCAAATCTATATAAGTCTAGATTATAAACCTGTTAGGCAGCCCCAATGAAGAGTCAATCCTATCCTAAGGGATATAGTCAAAACTGAGCTCCAAAAGCTACTTAATGCCAGGTTTATCTACCCAATTTCCAATAGCCAATGGGTGTCACCTCTTGTCATAGTGCACAAGAAAGGAGGTAAATGGCACATTTGTGTGGATTACCGGGAGCTCAATATAGCTACTAAAAAGGACCATTTTCCACTACCATTCATAGACCAAGTCCTTGATAACCTAGTAGGTAAGAAGTATTTTTCCTTCTTGGATGGGTTCAGTGGTTACAAACAAATTCAAATAGCTCCCAAGGGTCAGGAGAAAACTACCTTCACCTGTCCTTGGGGAACTTTTGCATATTTTGTCCTCCCTTTTGGCTTATGTAACACTCTTGCCACTTTTTAGCGAGTAGTCATCAGTATCTTTTCGGACATATCTTCTGATTGTATGGAAACCTACATGGATGACTTCACTACCTATGGGAACACCTTTGATGAAGCCAAGGACAATCTAGAAAAGGTCCTCCGAAGATGCCAGGACTATAATCTCTCTCTCAACAGTGAGAAGTATTTTATGATGATGGAAGAAGATGTCGTGTTGGGACATTTTATTTCCTCACATGGCATCCAGGTAGACCCCGCCAAGATTTCAGTCATCAGTACTCTTACCACACCAGAGAAGAAAAAACATGTCCGAAGTTTTCTCGGCCATGCTAGGTATTATAGATAGTTTATCAAGGATTTTATCCAAATTGTAGCTCCCCTCTATAATCTATTAAAAAAGGACTCTGATTTTACTTGGAATTCTGAGTGTGATAATGCTTTCTTGTAGCTGAAGGAAGTTCTAACAACTGCACCTATATTGCACAAACCAAATTGGGGTTTGCCCTTTCATATTCATATAGATGCTTCTAATTATGCTATCGGGGCAGTATTGGGCTAGCAAGAGGATGTAATTGAACATGCCCTTTATTTTATCAAAAAGAATCTACAAGGAGCTGGATTCAATTATATAGTGACAGAAAAAGAGTTGCTTGCAGTAATTTATGCTCTAAAAAAGTTTAGGCATTATATTACTGGTTACCAGATTTTTGTCCACACTAGCCATTCTGCGATCCAGTACCTGATGAATAAACCAGCTATCTTAGGAAGATTGGCTCATTGGTTACTACTCATGCAGGAATTTGACATCACAATCATCAAAAAGCCTGGGAAAGCCAATGTTGTGGCTGACTTTCTCTCTCGCTTGCACATTCCTGATGATCCTGCAGACATAGATGATAGTTTTCTGGATAAACATTTGTTCCTATTGCAAGCACACAATCCCTGGTACACTGACCTTGCCAATTATCTCACAACTGGTCAAACACCGACCCATTTTTCTTCCAAGGAACGTCGACTGCTAGCTGAGAAAAGTTTCAACTTTTCTTGGATTGCTAGTTTCATGTTTTACACTGGCCCAGACCAAGTTATGAGATGATTCATCCATGAGGATGAAACTTATGACATCCTCTGAGCATGTCATGATGAGCCATGCAGTGGCCACTTTTTATCCAAAAGGACAGCCTCCAAAATCTTGACTACTAGGTATTATTGGTGGACTCTCCACAAAGATGCCGCTCAGTACACCAAGAAATGTGATCGGTGCCAGTGAATGGGGAGGCCTACTAAGACCGATGAGATGCCCCTATAGCCATAGGTGGTGCTAACACCCTTTGATAAGTGGGGCATTAATTTTGTGGGTCTAATTGACCCTTCTTCTCAAGGTAAGTCTTACATTTTAGTCTGTACTGACTATGCTACTAAGTGGGCCGAGGCTAAACCAATGAAGCATCCTCGGGACAACAATGTTGCTAAATTATTGTATGAGGCTATTTTTACCCGCTTTGGTGTTCCAAGGGAAATCATCTCTGATCAAGGGGCACAATTTAGTTCCAACCTCATCACTGCTCTAATGGAAGAATACCAAATTCATCATGCTAATTCATCTCCCTACAATCTATTAGGGATTTTTCTTACATGAAACACAGTGCTTGATAAAATTACTTGAACACTATACCCTTTAATATTGTTTCAAGCCAAGAAAAGCCTAATTGCTAAGGATTGAACAAAATCCTTCTTCATTTTTAAGCTCCACATATACTCAGGTAGGTTTTACCTCTTTATGATTACTGATTACACAGTATATATTAATGTGGACACTGATTTTCTATTAGGATTTATTGAGCTAACTTATGAAACATTCTGCATATGACCAAGCATAACCAAATGCAAAACTTAACAAGACAAACCATGATTGTAAATATAGCATAAACCAGTGATACAAGGACTTTCATCCTTCTTCCTTTTAAGGAGGGATAACTTAGTTGATTCACTCTCTAAGGAATCACTAAGATGGAAAAAATCCTGTTGATATGAGTCCTTAATGAGTTCATCTCATTTGTTCTAAAAACTATATAAAATTGATTAATTTATGTACAACTGAATGGAGAAAACACTTGTTCAGCAAACTCTAGATCAGTGCCTATTACTTGGGCAAAGAGTCAATGAAAACATATGTCAACAATGACAAATTAATGCAATATTAAAGAATGCCTTACAAACTTCATACAATCTAGATTGGATGCCTTGCAAACAATCTACTCAACTCAATACTTCTTCATCAAATCTTCACAACCATGTCCTGCTCTCTGAAACCATTCATGAAATCTATCTCTCTCCTTGAGAAAGACTCACAAACAATTAGACACACTACCTTGTAGTAGGTATATTTCAGATGCCTTACAAATGAACTATACTAGAGCATAAACACAATCAAAAGAGACAAGACAACAATGAGTAGGAACTGCACTGTATTCTAATTAATCCAAATTGTTTCCAAATATCCAGATAGTAAACTCAAGAACTAAACATTAAAAATAAGTATGATTTACAATAGAAATCTTCAAACCAATGGTAACTTGTACTAAACCAAGTAGAAACAGGAACCAGAACAAGACCAGGAACCTCCACCAGAACCAGGAACCTGACTCGGAACCCTCAAAATAGAAAAGAGAAGAGAATAAATAAGAGAGATGAAACCCTATTATCTATGAGATATTCACACCTCTCCCTCTTCAAATTTGATTTCTCTCATTCTGTCTTTTCTCAAAAAACTAAACACCATTGGTGGCTTCAAAACTTGTCTTCAACTACCTCCAAAATCTGATCTTGAAATTGTCAGTGATCTTAAAAAAGTGACTGAACTTGCTTTCAAAGTTTTAAAAAATTAGATTTATTTCATTAATATCTGACTCCACAAAGAAATCTAATTTTACTCTGCAAGGGCCTTTTTAAAATCTAATGTCTCTCTGAGAATATCTGATGCTAAAATCTAAGAACAAAAAACTTTCGGGAAAGCCCTTTACTAAAAATTTTGCAATAAAATATTATGCATTTTGCCTCACTCTTCTGTGCAGATCTGATTTCATTTGCCCCTTCAAAATCTAACCTTTCTTGTCTTTTACTTCATTCTCTGACTTTATTCTAAAGAAACAAATCTGATCTTACCTTGCACAAATATGATTTCTCACTGTCTTTTCACCATGAATGCTTTTATAAATCTGATATGATCATTAATCCTTTTGTGAAAATTTGATTATATTCTACCTCTGAGAAAGTTCTGCAAATCTGACTCCAAAATTTGATATTATTTGCCTGAGAAAATATGATTTTATCCTCTGATAAATATCTTCCACATAAGTTCCTTTGTCAAGTTTTGAAATAAAATAAATATATTTGTTCCATTCTATGCAAACCTAATGTTCATTTCATATCCTCAAATCTGACCTTTCTTGCAAAAACCTCTGACTTCAACTATCTTCAAAAACCTCTGGGAGTAAACATTTAAATTTTTGTAATAAAAAACTATAGGATTCTTTTAAAATTTATCCTGTGCAGATTTCTATGTCTTTGAAATCCTCAATTTTTGGCACTCCTACCCAAAAATGACCATAATTTGACATGTGGCATGCTCTGATTGGCTATTCTAAACTGATATTTAACTCACCTTTTAACCCAGGTCACCTTTTCCTCTTTGTCTCTAAGTCTCCTAAACTTTTCACTAAGCATGGTCTGAATTGGAGACTAGGAGACTAGCATTAGTCTCCAAGTCTCTGAGTCTTTTCAACTTAACCACAAACCTTCAGCGACTTCATGACTACATCTGGTGGCTCAACATTTTTCATCTGGCGACCATGTGACTGGCTCAGTCTCCAAGTCTCCAGAACATTTCACCTTAACATTTTATGTCTCGCGACCACATGGCTGGCGGTTATCTCTGGTCGTGGTGGATATCTCTGGCATCTGGAAACCTCACGACTAACCACTAGCAGTCAATCACCAAGTCTTAGTGGTTTTCTCCTCCGGTGGTCATCTTCTCATGACTTTGCGACAAGCTGCCATGTGTCCATCTTTGCCACATCATCACCACCATCTCAGCACCAACTATTCTACAAAATTTACTTACCTTCAAATTCTTGGCATGGAAACCGAGGCACCTAACACCTAGATACACACATGGAGAGCCTCCTCATCAGCTTCACATTTCATATGTTTGAGTTTTTGGTTATAAACATTTTGAAATTCTGCCATGGCATGAATGTGGGATAATCAGTTTTGAAAGTTTTTAAAGATTTTTGAAATTTGGTTTAAAATAAAGGATCAAACCATGCATCATAACCTCCAAATCTCAAGGGCCCACTAAGAGCCTCTGGGATCTTCTTCTTATTTCACTATAAGAGCACCCTTGTATATAAAGACTAAAAACTACCCTCGCATAGACAATATGGGAGAATCCCATTTTCACATTTTCAAGTTTTTTGAAAGTTTTTGAGTAGAACTGCTCATCAATGGTTTCATTTCTTTGGTAATGAAGACCATGAATGTGTTCCATAGGTCTGGGTGCCCTCTCCATGGATTTACATTTTTATATTTCAACTTAAAAACTTTAAAAATCTTACCTCCCATATGGTTTTCTGGCGTGCTTTTCCTCTTCTCAAAAGTTGCGCAGGCTGCTAGTAATGCATATTTAAAAAATCTTTGTGTTTCAAATCCTCCATCAAATAGAGGTCTATAGAATCAAAATCATCACATATTCCCTTCTTGACATGCCATAGGATTTCAATACCCTTTCAATTGCAAGTTGGATTACAACAACCATTTTTTAAACTTCCTTCTTTTATACTTATTCTGCACAAATTCCTAAATACAGAGGCTTTCAGCACAAAATGAATTCAACATCCAATAACAGGATACTCCATTAATTGCACCACTTCACAAACATGCCACGCATTTCATAGACCAAGAAGCTTCTTTGCTTGATGATTTTGGGTATGTTGCGCAAGCTTTTTTCCTTTCAAATCTTGCACAGATCTCTCTGTTAGAACTTGGCATTGTATTTTCATTTAAAATTTCAATTTCCTTTGTTTACTGAGAAAAAATTATTTGTTTTATTTAATAAAATCCTCTTGCGCTATGTTTAAAATAGCGAATGCTTTTAATCGGAATGTTGTTTGCTGCTAATGTTTTAAACAAAATCTCCACATGCTGATGCTAGCACAAGAAATGATGTTGGTTCATTGTGGTTTTTAAAACTCCACATCCTCCCAAATATGTTGCGCAAGTCCTTGTGACATGCTCTCCCAAAATCTGCGCAATGCTTCATGGTATTTGTTGGTCAAAACTTACCTTGCATAAGATATTTCTCCTTCCAAATGGTGTGCTGGCTCTTCATTGTATTATGTTGGTCTTCATTCATTTTATAACCCACATATCCCTCTATAAAATCTCTCCATCACTCAGCACTGGCATTCATCTTTTTGTCTTGTTTGATGTGCATCTTACACTGCCAGAATATGCAGCATATCAAGTTTTTGTTTTTGAAGTGAGGATTATCCGAGGATGAATTAGAAAAATAGAAAACCAAACTAAAGTTCATAAAAGGCAGGTGTAGAGCCAAATGCCTTCTTCGGTTAATGCAAATGGTAGATTCTTATGAGGAAATCCAATGCTCATAACTCATTTGAATTCTCTTAGTTCTAGCTTGAATACTCTAAGTTCCATGGGAGCCAAGCTTATTGACCCTTTCTTATTTATGCTTATCAATTCCTTCCTATGAGATTTCCCATTGGGTCATTATGTAGATTAATAAGGGAAGACACTTTTGCATCAAAATTAGACATATCTGTGAACATGGAGAAAGTGTCCATGGGGTCATCAACTAACATTCTGCACTGTAGGAATCCCTTTTTGCAATAATCTACATCCCATCCTCTCCTCATTTTCCTCCTCCATTGTAATTTTTCTCTGTATTTGTCAATGCACTGCTATTGATATGAATGCTCTTAAATATACCCCTTTTAGTTTGCACGAGTTTCATTATTCATGTTGCATTGGCTTTGGGCTTTTAATGTGTTGGATCTCCTTCATGGCACTTACATAATACTTTTATTTATGACCTCCAAGTTGAATACCATTACTTTTTATCACTCTCAAAACAACTCAAAGAGGGTCCTTAGTGAAAATAGACAATGAGCCTCGAAATGGTGATCACAACAAACCATTAAGCACACTTTTTCAAACTAAACACTTTTAATGGCAACTAGCCTCCTGAATAAGCCTTAAAAACTGACTGAAACAAGCAATCTATCCCTGACACATGGAAAGAAGATCCATTCATCTATAATAAATATGCATGCAATAGTACTTCTTTAGATTCATCCTCTGGTATAATATGCAACTGATTAAACTTAGCAATTCAGAAAATAGTGCAAATGTAAAATGTTGAATCAACATAAATCTCAACCGGATCGGTCGTTGCAAAATCACTAAACCAGATTTTGCAACCTCACCATCAAGTTAGATAGTATACTCATATGTCACAAGCATGATTTCATGATCGGTTCTTGAAAATAACACTATGACAGAAAGTTATCACTCTTGCAAAATGACTATTCTTAAAACTTGAATTTTGTTTTGCCCTGAAAACTGAATAAACTCCTTCTGAAACTGAATTCATAAAATTACCAAACAAGACCCTCAGAATCTCAACCTCTAAACATTGATTCAATGTCATGTGTAGAGTGAAAAACCTCATTTGTCTTCCTCTGAAAGAAAACTATTCAACTAATACCAATCTGCAAATGTTAGCATCTTAACACTTTTCTGAACTTAAACCAGGCAAACATGCAGAAAACTGATTTGGATTCAATTTAGAAAAGTGATCAACTGGATTGATCAAAATCTATAAATATTCAAAGGAGTTCATTTCTAGGTTTATAATGCAGAATAACTTCCAATTATGCCTGATCCTGAACTAGGTGCAAACAGGGAAAGTACAAAGTAGGTCACTTAATTCTGAATTCTATATTTTCAGTGAAACTTTAATAAATTAGAAATGGAAAGGCTCTGGCAAAGTGGATAACTGGATTGGCAGGAGTCTAAGATTCTTTAGGTGAGTACACTCTTATGTTTACAATATGAGGGACAACTCAATTATCCAAAATGTTCAACCGGGTATACATTTTCAAAACCCCAAAGTGGAAAACTTAGTAATTCTGCACTTGAATATTCAGGAAATCATAATTATTCACAAACAGAATGGTTCTAAAAAACTTGTCATTTGATTCCATAGGGATCTGCAAACTGGCAATATTGGTTTTTTGTCATGCTTACAATACCTGAGAATAAACCATGATGTCAAACCTATCCATTTGATCAAAGATGCAGGCCTTCAAAATAAGGTATTTAGAAATTTGCATTCAACAACTTTGGGAAACTTAACAAAGTGCCAACATAATCAGACTGGCAAATTGCTCAAATGGATCAATCATGATCTGGAAATTGGAAAATATTAAGTATGTAACCACTGGAACGTATTACAAAAGGAATTTTCTCAATTAAATCAACTGGTCAAAAGGTATAACCTATCAAACTGGGCTATTCAGATTTATGGGCAGAACCAAGATACAAACAGTTTTGAGCAACCAACTTTGGGGGATATGGAAAATTATCAAATGGATTGATAATGACTTGAGATAAAAAAACATAATCTCTCTAATATGCATGTAACACATTCCCAAATTAGTGACTTATGAAACTGAAAAAGGTGCAAGATATTCAGAAGCAAACTGGGCAAATTACAACAATTTGACACTTAGCAAAAATGCAGATTTAGGTGACCACCTCAAAATGACTACTCCCTAAACATGTCAGATTTAGAATTTAGGAGTTGGAACCCACTTCATATGTGAAATGAAAGGTACTGAACCCTCTTCTCAAGTAATATCTGATGAAAATCACCAGGGCATCTTTTTCAAGCATTCTAACTAAGCCTTCTCACAAAATTTTCAAGGGTACTCACCTAGCTTATCTGAAAATTTGAACATGGTCACTCCAAATTTTTCCAAATTTAGGAGTACCAATAGTGGCTCTAACTAAGGATGGTTAAATTTAAGTTTATACTGAGAACCACATATCTCTGGAGTAGCAAACCACCCCAAAACTAAAATTCACTTTTCTCTTTCCTCTTTTCAACTTTCACCCCTCAAAACTTTCCAAAAAATGGGGAAACTGCTAACTGAAAGCAAAGACACAACTGAAAGGGAAAGAAACTATACAATATGTATATTATCTAAAAGAGGCCTGAAGCCCCAAAACTGAGACCAATTCTTACCTCTGTCAAACACAAAGTTCTCTGCCCCATGTTTCAAGAATATGATAACAGTACCACTCTTATCTGTTTGATCCAATCCACTGTCATCCTGTATCAACTCATCACATGACAACAAATCTGCATATTCTTCATATGAGCTTCCATAAATATTAGGCATATTTTCATCATAAAATTTTTGTGGCATATATATGTCACATTCATTAGATAAGAACATACTTTGATATCTGTGACTTTTATCATCTTTTATTTGTAAACTACAACTGAAAAACTCGCCATTCAACTGAAAGGAGGGATACTCAACCTCTATCATACTGCTTGGGCAAGCATCATTAGGCCCATTCACATCCATCATTTTCATCTCAAAAGAAACCATACCTTGATCTGTATGCAAAACCTGAGAGGCCTTATCACTTTGAAAATGATCATCAAACTTAGGACATTCATCAAATATAACATGATTAATCATCTTAGGATATGGAGAAACAACCTCAGCATCAAAAATAGGAGCTCCTTGCATATCATCAATCTTATTTCTAAAAATAAAGGCATCCTGCACCTTATCATCATCAAACAAACTCAAAGAAAAGTGGTGGGTGGGAGGGAAAATACCAATACATTGAATGTTTTCCAATGAAACTTGAGCCACTGATTGAACACTATCTAATAGTTCAAAGACAAACTTAGAATCAGGACAAGATTCAAAATCCATGCTATTCTCTAAATCAGTACTCAACTCAAAACTTGGAATTTCCACATCTACTGAATCTGAAACCATACTGAAAACATCATCATCTGATAAATCAAAATGAATTATGTTGTAACCTTGTGAAAAAAAAAGTGGAAGAAAAATGAGAAATGTTAGTATCATAGCTCTGAACATCTGATACATATTCCTTGTCATAGTCAATGTGTGTGAAATGCTGAAATTGAAGTCTATCATTCTTTGAAAATCTGAGATATTCACAAGACAATGATTCTGAAATCTCTTCACTATCATTGTCATCGTTTACATTCATTACCTCATTTTCTTCTTGTATGATGCTGCAAATTTTTTCGTGGTTGGAATCTTGTAGTGAAACCTCTAAAATAACATCTTCTTGTGTAAGGTCCTCACTATAAACACTCATGTCTGCATCATAGTTGTCTTCTTGCCGGATACATATATCTTTCTCATTATCTTGTTGCTCATAAAACTCATTAACAATATCAATGTCAGCAATATCCTCACCAGCAGTAGACTCTTCATCATCACTAAACATATATTCATCTTTATTACTTTCAATATCATTAAATTCAGATTCATTGTCAGATTTATCACTAAATTCTTCAATAATCTCAGAAATTTTAGTTTCATTATCATTGTTTTCAACGTCATATGTATCATTAGAAGAAGCATCCTCTAAACCCTTTATCCATTTTATAACTTGCTGAAAAAATTTTGCCCTCTGAGCAATTGATAACTTACATGTATGAGGGAACAAAGCTCAACAAATAAATCAACCTATACATACTCCTAAGGACAAAAAATGATACCATAGCCTTTTAGCTTACCAACAAATCTTATGTAGAAATCATTTAGTGATTCTCCTTCCTCTTTGCTCATGTGTCCTTGTAAAAGTAGCACCACATTTTCTTGAATTCTTTTTCACAACATATTTGTCTTTGCTTTGATAAGATCAAAATTTGATATAAGATCTTTTGATTCAGATATGTCATGTTCTTCACTGTGCTCTTTATCCTCATACTGCTCTACATCACTAAACTGCTCAAAATCACTAAATCTTTCAATAAAACAAGCCTCTAATGCTTTAATGGATTCTATTGAGCCATGAGGTAGATCTATAAACTAGTCTCTTGCAATATCAACTAAGGATATTACAAAAAATTTCATCAATATATCCTCATGTGAAATGTTATGATTGTCTACCAAGTCAGCAAATTTTTCTAAATGATCTTCAGCTGAATGCTCACCAAAACCAGCAAACTTTGGCAGACACTCCCTAACCTTTGATGGAATATGATTCAGATATCCATAGATACTCTCAAAACTAATTTCCCCATAAAAATTATTACCCCTCCAATCACTAGATTGTGACATCTTATCAGTCAAAAAGATTACAAACTACCACTCTCATTTATTACATATCTCATTCAAATTTTGCAAAAATGCAAGTAAAGAATTGAAATATGTAAACTTCTTTTCCAAATGATTCCTTTTTTCTTTAGTTCTGCAATCACTTGATAAGGAAAACTATTAAAAATTTGTGAAATACCTGGATGTACTTGAGTTGCTACAAGAATGTGTGCTTTGAAAACACCTTTAAATTAGCTTCAATAAATGTAGAATATCTGTTGTCACTATCACTACAAGTTCACCTTCTTTGTAATATTTCTTTAACATGCACACTGGTGCAAATTAGAGAACTCAGAGTCCCCACTCACCAATAGTGAGATCCTTTTGATACCATCTTGGAGAAACTAAAAACTTTGAGACATTTTGCAGAAAACAACAGACAGACTTGACTCACTTTATAAATCATAAGGAATATATCTTTTCTCTTGAAATCTAGACTCTATAACTATCTCTCTTAACCAGACTCTGGGATGACTTAGCAAAGTTTTAAACTTTCTATCTTGTTTGATTCCCCAGCAGAGTCGCCAATTTGTTAGGGATTTTTCTTGCATGAAACACAGTGCTTGATAAACTTACTTGAACACTATACCCTTTAATATTGTTTCAAGCCAAGAAAAGCCTAATTGCTAAGGATTGAACAAAATCCTTCTTCATTTTTAAGCTCCACATATACTCAGACAGGTTTTACCTCTTTATAATTACTGATTACATAGTATATAATAATGTGGACACTGATTTTCTATTAAGAGTTATTGAGATAACTTATGAAACATTCTGCATATGACCAGGCATAACCAAATGCAAAACTTAACAAGACAAACCATGATTGTAAATATAGCATAAACCAGTGATACAAGGACTTTCATCCTTCTTCCTTTTAAGGAGAGATAACCTAGTTAATTCACTCTCTAAAGAATCACTAAGATGGACAATATCCTGCTGATATGATTCCTTAATGAGTTCAACTCGTTTGTTCTAAAAACCATATAAAATTGGTTAATTTGTGTATAACTGAATGGAGAAAACACTTGTTTAGCAAACTCTAGTTCAATGCCTATTCCTTGGGAAAAGAGTCAATGAAAACATATGTCAACAATGACAAATTAATGCAATACTGAAGAATGCCTTACAAACTTCATACAATCCAGATTGGATGCCTTACAAACAATCTACTCAACTCAATACTTCTTCATCAAATCTTCACAACCATGTCTTGCTCTCTGAAACCATTCATGAAATTTATCTCTCTCCTTGAGAAAGACTCACAAACAATTAGACATACTACCTTGTAGTAGGTATATTTTAGATGCCTTACAAATGAACTATACTAGATCATAAACACAATCAAAAGAGATAAGACAACAATGAGTAGGAACTGCACTATATTCTCATTAATCCAAATTGTTTCCAAATATCCAGACAGTAAACTTTAGAACTAAACATGAAAAATAAGTATGCTTTACAATATAAATCTTCAAACCAATGGTAACTTGTACTGAACCAAGTAGAGAGAGGAACCAGAACAAGACCAGGAACCTCCACCAGAACCAGACCACAAACTTGACTTGGAACCCTGCAAATAGAAAAGAGAAGAGAATAAATAAGAGAGAAGAAACCCTATTACCTTTGAGATATTCACACCTGTCCCTCTTCAAATTTTATTTGTCTCATTCTATCTTTTCTCAAAAAACTGAACTCCATCGGTGGCTTCAAAACTTGTTTTCGACTGCCTCCAAAATCTTATCTTGAAACTGTTGGTGATCTTAAAAAAGTGACTTAACTTGCTTTCAAAGTTTTACAAAATCAGATTTATTTCATTAATATCTAACTCCACAAATAAATCTGATTTTACTCTGCAAGTGTCTTTTTAAAATCTGATGTCTCTCTAAGAATATCTGATGCCAAAATCTAAGAACAAAAAACTTCCAGGAAAGCCCTTTACTAAAAATTTTGCAATTAAATATTATGTATTATGCCTCACTCTTCTGTGCAGATCTGATTTCATTTGCCACTTCAAAATCTGACCTTTATTGTCTTTTACTTCATTCTCTGACTTCATTCTGAAGAAACAAATCTGATCTTACCTTGCACAAGTATGATTTCTCACTGTCTTTTCACCGTGAATGCTTTTATAAATTTGATATGATCATTAATCCTTTTGTGAAAATATGATTATATTCTGCCTCTAAGAAAGTTCTGCAAATCTGATATTATTTGCCTGAGAAAATATGATTTTACCCTCTGATAAATATCTTCCCCATAAGTTCCTTTGTCAAGTTTTGAAATAAAATAAATATATTTGTTCCATTCTGTGCAAATCTAATCTTCATTTCATATCCTCAAATCTGACCTTTCTTGCAGAAACCTCTGACTTCAACTATCTTCAAAAACCTCTGAGAGTAAACATTTGAATTTTTGCAATAAAAAACTATAGGATTCTTTTAAAATTTATCCTGTGCACATTTCTATGTGTTTGAAATCCTCAATTTTCTGCACTTCTTCCCATAACTCACCAAAATTTGACTGTGGCATGCTCTGATTGGCTATTCTAAACTGATATTTAACTCACCTTTTAACCCAGGTCACCTTTTCCTCTTTGTCTCTAAGTCTCTTGAACTTTTCACTAACCATGGTCTGATTTGGAGACTAGGAGATTAGCATTAGTCTCCAAGTCTCTGAGTCTTTTTGACTTAACTGCAAACCTTCAGTGACATTGCGACTACATTTGGTGGCTCAACATTTTTCATCTGGCGACCACGCAACTGCCTCAGTCTCCGAGTCTCCAAAACATTTCACCTTAACCTTTTATGTCTCGCGACCATGCGACTGGTGGTTATCTCTGGTCGCGGAAGTTATCTCTGGCATCTAGCAACCTCGTGACTAACCACTAGCGGTCAGTCACCAAGTCTCGATGGTTTTCTCCTCTAGCATTCATCTTCTCATGACTTTGTGATAGGCTGCCATGTGTCCATCTTTGCCATGTCATCACTGCCATCTCAGCACCAACTATTCTACAAAATTTACTTACCTTCAAATTCTGGGAATGGAAACCGAGGCACCTGCAACCTGGACACGCGTGTAGAGAGCCTCCTCATCAGCTTCACATTTCATATGTTTGAGTTTTTGGTTATAAACGTTTTGAAATTCTGCCATGGCATGAATGTGGGATAATCAGTTTTTAAAGTTTTTAAAGATTTTTGAAATTTGGTTTAAAATATGGGGTCCCACCTTGCATCATAACCTCCATCTCTCAAGGGCCTGCCAAGAACCTCTGGGCTCTTCTTCTTATTTCACTATAAGAGCTCCCTCATATATAAAGACTAAAAACTGCCCCCCGCACATACAATATGGGATAATCCCATTTTCACATTTTTAAGTTTTTTTAAGGTTTTTGAGCAAAACTACTCATTAATGGTTTCATTTCTTTGTTAATGAAGACCATGAATGTGTTCCAAAGGTCTGGGTGCCCCTCTCCATGGATTTACATTTGCAAATTTCAACTTTAAAACTTTAAAAACCTTACCTCCCATATGGTTTTCTGGCGTGCTTTTCCTCTTCTCAAAAGTTGCGCAGGCGACTGGTAATGAAGATTTAAAAAATCTCTGTGTTTCAAATCATCCATCAAACAAAGGTCTACATAATCAAAATCATCGCATATTCCCTTCTTGACATGCCACAGGATTTCAATACCCTTTCAATTGCAAGTTGGATTACAACAACCATTTTTTAAACTTCCTTCTTTTATACTTATTCTATGCAAATTCCTAAATACAGAGGCTTTCAACACAAAATGAATTCAACATCTAATCATAGGCTACTCCATTAATTGCACCACTTCACAAACATGCCACGCATTTCATAGACCAAGCAGCTTTTTTGCTTGATGTTTTTGGGCATGTTGCACAAGCTTTATTCCTTTCAAATCTTGCGCAGATCTCTCTGTTAGAACTTGGCATTGTATTTTCATTTAAAATTTCAATTTCCTTTGTTTACTGAGAAAAAATTGTTTGTTTTACTTAATCAAATCCTCCAGTGCTATGTTTAAAACAGCCAATGCTTTTAATGGGAATATTGTTTGCTGCTAATGTTTTAAACAAAATCTCCACATGCTGATGCTAGCGCAGAAAATTATGTTGGTTTGTTGTGGTTTTTAAAACTCCACATCCTCCCAAATATGTTGCGCAAGTCCTTGTGACATGCTCTCCCAAAATCTACACAATGCTTCATGGTATTTGCTGGAAAAAACTTACCTTGCATAAGATATTTCTCCTTCCAAATGGTGCCCTGGCTCTTCATTGTATTACATTGGTCTTCATTCATTTTATAACCCACATATCCCTCTATAAAAGATCTCCAGCACTCATCACTGGCATTTATATTTTTGCATTGTTTGTTGTGCATCTTACACTACCAGAATATGTAGCATATCAAGTTTTTGTTTTTGAAGTGAGGACTAGCCGGAGATGAATCATAAAAATAAAAAACCAAACTAAAGTTCATAAAAGGCAGGTGTAGATCCAAATGCCTTCTTCGGTTAATGAAAATGGTAGATTCTTATGAGGAAATCCAATACTCATAACTCATTTGAATTCTCTTAGTTCTAGCTTGAATACTCTAAGTTCCATGGGAGCCAAGCTTATTGACCCTTTCTTATTTATGCTTATCAATTCCTTCCTGTGAGATTTCCCATCGGGTCATT
>MU227134.1:1742649-1766453 GCA_018584345.1 Thuja plicata
AATAATTTTCCTTCAAAATTTTCGGGTTTCAAAAGTTATTTTGAGCCGACTTTGATGTACTAAATTGAAAAATAAAATAATTCTAAGTTTGGTCGGCCCTAAGGGCTAAATTTCTGGAACCTTCTCAAGCGATGGAAATTGCCTATATAAAGAAGGCCCGTAGTGTTGTTTTAGGCAGTTCGGGACAGTTCTGGGTAGATCTGGGTAATAATTCGAGGCTTTGTCCTACAGAATATTGTAAGGGGAATGCCCATGTGGCTTTGCATATTGTAATTCTGAAATTTTGTAATTCCGCATTTGTGGAGACAATAAGAAGTCCATTTTCTGTTCTTGCAAATTGTTGTTGCTTCTCTGTTTCTTTTATGTGTTTGTGGTATTAAGGGGAGCACCCTTCATCAGGAATTCTCTTTTGTATATAGGGGATGTTCAATTAAGGGTAGTAATTTCCTAGGTTCAAAATGAAATAAGCAGAGAACATCAGGCTCTACCATATAGAAACAAGGAAATAGATATTCTGTTCATGGTTAGACCTGAGGTACAGGATTCTAGGAGGACTTATCTTGATTGGATTTTGATTACCCTAAATCCAAGTGGAGCTCAAAAGGTTAACCCAGTTAGGGAGAAGGCATATTTAGATTGGGAACAACATTCAGCCCAAAGTATTGATGATGCAATTTTAGCATGTAGGCAAAGGTGGATGGGAATGTCACATGATCTAAGAATCAGGGAACCACATTCCTCTCAAAACTTAATCCTTGTTGCTCGAAGGGTTCCATGATATATATCAATGGGCAAAACACTCCAGAATTATTGGATTTCACTAAGGTTCCAGCCACCTCTATTCCTGCAGCCTTTAATGGCAGTAAATGAATCAGAAGAGGATTATAGAACAGCCCAGGAAGAACAGCGGTGGGAAAGGTAGTGAGATACTCATGGATACTTCAACCATGTGTTTAATGAATCAGGAGTCAAAACTACCAGTGACTTGAGGGTACAAGCTCAGGTTTGGAACTTCATAATTGCTGGAGGCGAGCAATAGCTCAGTAGGGGGGAATGATGAGCCAATCTAATGGTCATCTTTTGATAACACCTTTTGTTGTCTTCATGATAAAGTTTACTTGCAATTGATACTTGAACTTATGTTTTTTATATATTTTATGTAAGAAATGGACATAAGTAGGAAGTTAGATGGTGAAAAGGTTATGAAAGTATGACACTTGGAACTTATGATCTTATATAAAATGAAGAAGTAATATAACTAAATGAATGGTTCCCTTTTCTATGCTATGTTTGAGGGTAGTGTCCTTCCTATAGCTTATGTCCTACAAGAGCATTAATTAAGTTGAAATACTTTTTTCTAAATTTTAGTGATGAAAATATATATATATGTCGAAGATGGTATGTGTGCGGTAATCCTTTTTGCAGGAATCAGTGGAGCAATTCTAGAATCTAGTAGAGTGTCACTGAAGAAGTCAAGGTCGGGTTCTTTCACCATAGGCCTCAGGCTGAACCAGTAAAGATTATGTTAACCAAGATAAGTGTCATTAAAAGATCTTCGTAGGAAGGCTGGGTTAATACAATTTCCTATTTTATGCCATGCGCGGATCTTGAACCATCGTGTGCTACATTCTGGGACAATTTATTGAATAACTGCCATATTATATTATGAGATATTTTGTAGTGATTACAATCCTCATCTAATGGAGTAAACCTAGATTTTAGTTGTAAGTTGTAGTTTCCCTTTAAATAAGATGATTGCTGAACTTTGAGCAGCATGACGATAGAGATAGAGTTAGTATTCCAGTAGTCTGTTGTAATTCAAAAAGAGAAAATACAATCTTATTTTCTACATCTTTTGTAATCTATGTTTTATGAATAAGAAATGAGAGCTTCAATTTCTAGTATCTGAGATCTTGCTCATTCATGCTTCCATGGGGGCCCATAGAGGAGGTGAATCTAATTCATAGTTAAGCAGGTTGCAAGTTATTTTAAATAAGTAGAATGCAAGTTATTTGTAGAAAGTAAGACTTGGTTGCTCCTGTAGCCATTAGTAACAGCACTAATGGTTGTTCCTATAGAAAAGGTAGTTAGCTAGTTTATTGTTCCTTCAGCATAGAGTTAAAATCCCAGTAGGTTCCTTTATCTTTAGATTACACTGTTGATATTTCAGTTCCTAGTTTAGTCCCATTTCAAGTATTTTCCATTTACTATAATGATGGCTTTTAGAATGGATTAGAGCATATACTTTGCAGTCACCATTTCAAGTTTACGCTCCCTGGTCAATAATTTAATGAGTTCAATGTATTGCTTCTAGTGGAAAGGATGCATAACCTTTAACTACAACAGGTATTATAAAGAGCAGTCACCATAATCCATAGTCCTCGGTATTGTTTAGATATCTTAGGATTCTTTTCACAGTAGTCATATGTGATTCCCTGGGATTAGCAGAAAATCTTGCAAGTATTCATACTGCATGTGTAGTATCTTGTCTAGTATGTACAACATACATGAGTTTACCCATCATTGATTTGTACAAAGTTTGATTTACCTTTGATGACTTTTCATCCTTTTTCATCTCACATTCAGTTGCCATCGGTGTTCCAACTGGCTTGGAATCTTCCATCTTGAATATTTTTAGCACTTTCTTGATGTATTTGGATTGTGTAATAAAAATACTTTCATCTTGTTGCATGATCTATAGACCAAGAAAGAAATTGATCTCTCCAAACATAGACATCTCAAACTCTTTGCTCATTTCATTTGCAAATGATTTGCATAGAATATCAATGCCTCCAAATATGATTTCATCAACAAATATTTCAGCAATCAAAATGTTAGCATAAGTATCTTCCTTTAAATAAAGATTATTGTTTTCACTAGTCCTTACAAATCCAATAATTATGAGATAGGAATGAATTCTTTCATACTAGGATCAGGGTTCTTGTTTCAATCCATACAAAGCTTTTTGTAATCTACATACCATGTTCCTTTTGTCTAGATCAACAAACCCTTTTGGTTGCTCAATGTATACATCTTCCTCAAGTATTCCATTTAGGAATGCAAACTTGACATCCATTTGGTATACCTTGAATCCTTTACATGCAACATAAGAAAGTAATATTCTCACTCCTTCTAGCCTAGCAATGGGTACAAAGGTTTCTCCATAGTCAATACCTTCTTCTTGTGCATACCCCTTACATACTAGTCTTGCTTTGTTTCTAGTGACTTCTCCATTCTCATTCAGTTTATTCCTGAATATCCATTTTGTACCGATGATATTCTTTTCATCTGGTCTCAGTACAAGTGTTCATGTCTTTTTTTCTCAATTGGCTCAATTTTCTCATTCATAACACTAATCCATTCATCATTATCAAGTGCAGCATTGACAGATTTTGGCTCAAAATCACAAATAAGACATTTTGTGTTTAGAGACTTACTTTTGGTTCTCATACCAACCATCTTGTCTCCTATGATCTGATTCTATGGATGGTTCCTTCTGACATATCTTGAAAGTATAGGTTCAATTCTTTGTCTATCATCTTTATCATCATTGTGTCCTTCATTCTAATCTCCATCACTCGGTACATCATCTTGAGCAATTTCTTGATTGTCGATATTTGTAGCCTGAAGCTCAGGTCCAATAATCTGTTTCTCAAGAGATATACATTGTTTCTCAGGTAGAGTGTTAGGTTTTTCATTGTAAACAAACCTATTGTAGTCCTCTAGTTCTTTTGTGCTTTCCTTTTCATTCTTCTTTGCAAATTCATCTATCTTTACATTTTCACTTTCAACAATTTTGTTAGAGGCTTTATTAAGACATTTATAAGCCTTGCTCTTGGTGGAATACCCTAGAAATATTTCTTCATCACTTTTGGAGTCAAGCTTTCCATTTATATCATCTTTTAAGATATAACATTGACTACAAAATATTTTTAAGTAACTTACATTATGTGTGTATCCATACCAAAGCTCATAAGGTGTCTTCTTGGTGTCTTTATTTAATTGTACTTTGTTCAATGTATATACAAAAGTACTGACAGCTTCCCTCCAAAAGATTTGGGTGATGCCTTTCTCTATCATCAGTGTCATTACACAATTAACAATAGATTGGTTCCTTCTTTCAGCAATTCCATTTTTTTGTGGTGTTCTCAGTGCAGAGACCCGTCTTTTGATTCCATGCTCATTACAAAAGTTAGTGAATTCATCTGAAATAAATTTTCCTCCTCTATCTGATCTTAAGCATTTCAGTTCCTTACCACTTTGTTTTTCTTCCATTGCTTTGTACCATTTAAACATCTTGAATGCTTCAGATTTATCTTTTAAAAACATTATTTTCATCATTCTAGAGTAATCATCAACAAAGAGAATAAAATATCTATCACCATAGTAACTCTTTGTCCTCATAGGTCCACACAGATCAGTATGGACTCATTCTAGAATGACATCAAATATATGGGTTTTTCTTTTGAAACTAGACTTTGTGATCTTACCTTTTTGACAATGTTTGCACATGATATTGTCTGGCTTAGTCATCATCAGTAAGCCTCTTACATTTCACATTCTGCTTATCATTATCATGGTGTCAAAGTTTACATGACACAATCTTTTGTGCCACGACCATATATCTTTGTTTCTAGCCATTTAGCAAGTGGTTTCAATTTCATTTAGATAGAATAAGTTACCTTTTGTCTGCTCATAGGTACCAATCAGATTTCCTAATTTATTGAAGATTGTTTCCTTCTTATTTTCAAATGCTACTCCATGACTTGAATTATTCAACTAAGAAACACTCAATAGATTATAATTCAATCCTTTCACCCAATAATAATTTTCACATTTTATTAGGTTATTCAACATTATAGTTCCTTTACCTTCAACTAGATAAGGTGTATCATTACCCATTCTTACTAAACCACCATTGTAGTATTCAAAAGTCTCAAACTTTTATTTTTCACTGGTCATATGGTGAGTGCAGCCACTATCTATGATCCAGACATAAGTTTTTATAACTTTAGATATGAGTGCAATTTCTACATACCTTTCTTCACCATCATCTAAATTTTTTTTTACTATCACCAACACCATCTCGATGTCTTCATATTTGGTGTCAGTATCTTCATCTTTTCATTTAGCTAGGTAACTGGCCTTCTTTCCTTTGTCCTTGTAGTCTCAAGTATCTCTTCTTTCTAATTGTTAGTTGCTTCTATAATCACCTCTGTCAAACTTCTTTTCAAATGACCCGTCATTACTTCTATGAGCTTTTCTTCTGTTAGGACATCTTACAGAAAAGTGTCCAATCTCTTTACAATTAAAACATACAAGTGGTAATTTACGTTTGTATTTACCTTTGCCTCTCTGCATTCTTCTATCCATAAGTGCTTCAATTTCATCAAGATCTTCTTCTTCACTTTCACTATCACTATCTTTCCTCATAGTGTGTTTATGACTCGATTTACCTATTCTCAAAGAAGATTTGAATGCAAACTCTATGTTTGGTAAGACACTATTATCAAAGTTATTCATTTCAAATGAAATCAGTCTTCCAATCAAACTATCTAGAGTAACATTGCTATTTTCTACTACTCTCATTTCTTGTATGGAAGATACTCTAATAGCATAAGTAGGCAGTAAGGTTCTTAGAATTTTACTTACCATTGTATCTTCATATAGTACACCTCCAACTCTTCGGATAGCATTGACTACCTCTTTAATTTTTGTGTTGTACTGTGTGATTTTTTCACCTTCTTTCATTCTAAGATCATCAAACTTTCCTTTAAGGATTTTTGCCTTGGCTCTCAGAACCTTTTTATCACCACCATATACAAGCTTCAATTTGTCTCACATCTTCTTTGCAGTTGTGTATGCTTTAAAATTTTCAAATTCAGCATCAGAGAGTGAGGAAGCAAGCTCTATAATCATGTAGTTGTTCTCATGCTTCACTCTCATTTTTTCAACTGTGGGTGCTCCTGTGAGAAACACATATTTAGTATCTAACTATTGAGTAACATCATTTCCAATACCTGATAAGTGGAGTCTTATCCTATTTTTCCATGAAGAAAATTTGTCTTTGTTCAACTTGGGCACATCTCATCTATTCATCTTGTGATATTTATCTTGAGTTGTTAAACTCCCTTTCTAAGCACACAAGATCTAATACCAATTGTTAGTAATAACTGAGAGGGGGATGAATCAATGGCCTAAAAAATTAATCCTTAAATCAACCCTTCAAAATTAGTACCACAAAATTATACCTCTAGTTATCTTTAGTCCTTTAATGTGAATTCCTTGAAATTCTTATATCAAATTACTACTTGTCAGAATGCTTTGTAAAACCTTCTTCTATATGTTTATCGACAAGAATTCTTTCTATATACCGAAACACATTAAATAACTAGTGTATACCGATCAATCCAGATTTACTTAAGTGAAATGCAAAATAGTAAAGTAATGACTCATAGACACATTAACACATGGATTTTTAACATGGAAACCCTGTTAAGGGAAAAACCACTGGGACCGGTACCCCAAATTTTCACTCTTCTGAAGTGATCTCGGCTAAGAGCCAACCCTGTTAAAGGTTACAAACACATTGTTAGGTGTGACCTTGTTAGAAGATTTAAATAGATATTTTGTCACTTAATATCTGGCATCTGATGCTATTATCCTTGATCAAAAACTCACTTGGCCTATCAATAGGTATCGGGCATATCCAATGCTACTTTGTATGATCAAAATTTTTGATACTCCTTGGGATGTATCTCAATTACAAAAGACTTTTAAGTCCTGCTCAGTTAAGAGACTTGCTGCCTCAGTGGTTAAACTGAAACAATAAATTGATTTTTTCACATATACAACTTGAATTGTAGATTTTCAGATCTATTGTAAGTACATTACCTTTCTAATCAATGTTATCAATTCAATACCTTTGCTCCACATTGTTCTACTCTGTGATGTTGTATCATTGTTTTTTGGTGTCTATAGAATTTATCTCTTTTCTCAGCTTGATTAATCAGGTCTGAAAGAAGACTTTCTTCTCCTTTAGAATCTCTTTAGCATCTATTCTCTTGTCACTCCCCTTATTTACAATGAATAAGCTTATCTCTTATATAGACATGATTTCATTGTTTCTTGGATTTCTTGATCTTGGCGTGATCCATGATTCTCACCAATTAGATTTAAAGAAAATCTCCAATTTCATCTCATTGAGATATTCTTGCCAACTAGACAAAGCGGATTTAAATCCTTAACTTATCCTCATCTTTATCTTGTCCATTAAAATAATGATAAGTATCAGTTAAGTCTATTTTTAGCTCTTGACAGCTAAGCATTTTTTCATTTCTAAACTCTCTATTTTTTCGGTCAATACTTCAGTTAGTTGTTAGTGATAACTGACTGTTCCCTCGATGTGACTTCAATTGCCTTCGGGATCTCTGTCCATCGAGCAACACTATAATTTTTTCCATTGAGTTACTTTGTGCTTGGCTCATAGGTAATGTTGTGCATTTTTCTTGTCGACTAACACTGTGACTTTGTTCTTTTACTCTGTCCATTGATGTGCGCTCTATCGGTGTATACAGTCAATTTGTGAATACTTGACTTAAGTGCATTACTAATGGCATAGCCTTTGATTCATCGGTTCTTTGAATTCTTTAGCAATATTTCCATTACCATAAATATTATATGAAGTTGACATCAATGAAAATACAATACGTTAACTGACTTAATGTCTTGCATTAACTTTCTTATGTCTCTGTGATCATCAACTTAACATCTTCAAACATTCAATCAATTATAGCTCATCAACGTTGTGATCAAATGAGTTTACGTCAACCAAATATATATCAAATAACTTAGTGTTGTGCAATAATTTCTCTTCAACAACCACTCAGTGAAAAAAAATTATTCTCGATTAACACTGATGATATTTCAGCTTAGTGATTATACCATATACTCGGTTACCATAGTAAATCGGCTGTCTTCTTCACATTTTCACCATCTGAAAATTTTAACTTGATACATATTAACTGACTCAACTAGTTCATAGTAATAAAAAATATAATACCATAGTGCATCTTTATGCATGCTAATTTAGAATTTGTGCAATGAATACAAGAACTGATGTAAGATATGGTATTGCAACACATAGTTCCATACCTGCTTGTATCGCTCATTTAGAGACAATGGAGCCACCTAATCCATTAGATGAGGTGTCACCAAATATTTTTCTTGGTCATGTATTATCATTTTATGCTTTCCTTCACATTTTATTTTTGATCCTTACAATTTCCTTAATTGTATTTCCATTCCCATAAGTGTTTATTCAGTCTGCACAATCTTTGCTTAAGTGACTGACTCTATGAGAGTGAGAACATGTCATTCCAGAGTTTGACCAATTCCTAGACTTGGTTCACCATTGTCTTATACAATTTTCAGCTGTATGTCCATATTTGCCACATGTTTTACAACTACTCCAAGTATTACAATCCCATGCATAAGCATTTCCTTGTCTTCTCGATTGATCTACCATTTCTTGTCCTTTAGGCTTCTAGATTTGCTTTGTGTTTCTTCTGCATGCTTGTAATGTATGACCATGCATGTTGCAATTTTGACAGTATTTATCCATGTATGGTTTCTTGGGTGGTTTTTTCAACTTGGATCTACATTCATTTTCCTGATGTCCATGCTTATTATAGTTATAGCAAGTACCATTGAATTTAGGAGGGTTTCTAGGAATACCTTTTGCTTTGCTTCTGCAAACATTTGATGGATGGTTTGGTTTTCCACAGTGATGGAAAGAGGGCTTCTTAGGCTTCGGTTTTGAATATACATTCCTTTTTTCAACTTGATTTGATGATTCTCCTTGCTTGGTATAACTTATTTTGGTATTGTTGTTCAGTCTTCTTTGATAGTTCAGAAATTCACCCATTCTCTTAGTGCTTTCTTCAGATCTCTTAATCACTTCATTATGTTGTTGTAAAATCTTCACTTCATTTCTCAGTTTTTCATTTTCTTCTTTTAGTACACAAATATCATGTATTATTCTTGCAATTTTAGTATTCACTCAGTTAGCCTCATGATTCATAGCAACCACTTGATTGGTGATCTCAAAGTAATGTTCAGTAAGTCTCAATATCTCAGTTTCTTTCTCTTGTAACTTTTCAGTCATCTATATTTTTTCATCAAAATCCATGTTTCTATCTTGTTCAACTTTATTTGCATCATTCAAGACTTCAACCATTCTAACCATTTGTGTGTCTTGATTGATCTGCAATGATTTCACTTGTTCAGTAAGTTGTTGATTACTTTCAGATAACTTTGATATGATTCCTTCAGATGCATCAGATATGCTACCAAATTTAGATCCAAATGTATCAAATGGGTCATGAATCTCTTCTTCATGATAATCAATCTCATGATAGCAAAGTGCCATGTCCTTTCTCTTAATTAATATCTCACTGAGTTTCTCTTTGGCTTCCTTGAATTGTTCAACATAGATATGCAACTCTAACTTCTGATTTTCAATAGTTTTGTCAAGTGTATACCTTTCCATTGTAAGATATTTTATCTTCAATTATTAAACCTTCAAAATAAGATAACTAGCTCTGATACCAATTTTTTGGATAATAGAGAGGTGTGTACTAAGAGGGGAGGGGTGAATCAGTACCCTTAAAAACTTTTAAGCAATTCTTTGTAACCATTGTTTTGTATTAACCAACTAAGTAGATTGTATACATCAAACATATAGTATCACTACTGAAATGTAAATGCATGTAAAGTAAACAATACACATACATAAAATTAAGTACTCATGAAAATAGTATTTTGGTATCACAGAAAACCCCTGCTATAAGGTAAAAACAGTAGTGGGGTTGAGACCCACAAAACTTCACTACTGCAGAAATAAAGTTAGCTTGTTAAAGCTTTACAAAGAATGATCACTTCTGACGATCTTACCCTATTAAGAGTAACAATGAGATCAATTAGATCTACCTTGTGTGAGTATTTTTCAATGTAATCTATGTGTGCACTTGGTTAAGATATTTACAATAAGATGGTTAAGTCTACTCTGTTTAGAGATTTAGAGTCTATTACAATTTTTAGAGAGTAACAAAAGTTTGATATAAAACATATACAATCTCAATATTGTTGATACATATCCATTATGTTCCTACAAACATATATCACCTCAATGTGAATGATAATACCTTCTTTTTTCTTCTTGGTAGCCTTGCCTTAGTTCTGTAAACTAATTTCTGCAATGTAGTCTCTATACTTAAAATCCTTGTCTGATCTCTGATGTCTGTAGTATGGCTGCTACAGTTTACATAATTTGACATCTATAGATTTATATATCAAAAAATATGACCTAATTAGGGCTTAACAATTACATCCTTACCCTAAGAACAATGGTGTACAAAATTTACCTTGATCATCTACACATAGGAGACATAAACAATTAATGTAGTAAATTTGTAAGTAATGTCCTCCTCGATCATGTAAATCATTATCTAGGTCGGCTAAAAAGTTGTTACATAGAATGATGTGCCATAAAAAAGTTTTAGGTGTTCTTTATTCCACTTAGTTATTGTTGTCTCTTGGTGCTCAGTGTTGTTTTTGTATCTTGGTTATACTGGTGTTCGATTATACTGTGTAGCTCAGTGTTGTTCACTGCTTGGTATATTTTGTCTACTCGGTAATCACTATGCTTGATTAACTCTGGGCATGATCAGTGCTCTTGGTTAACTCTATACTTCAGTGATTAGACTGACTATCTTGTTTGTGACTTTGTTACTGACTATCATTATGTCTTCTTGATAACTATGACAACTTTAATGTGCAATTGGAGTAACATACGATGCATGTTCATGACATCCTTATAGGCTTTCAAGTGTTCTTCCGCAGCCTGGTGACTAAGTGTTCATACTTTGGGCAGATCTTCTCTAGATGTGTACAAAGATTGTTAACTACATTAGGAAATTTCCCCATCGAGGAACCACAGTTGCTAAAGTACGCAACCATTGGGACCATTAGATTTGGAAGAATAGTATTGATTGATGGGATGGGTTGGGGAGTCAGAGCACTCTGAGAAGTTGTAAGCCCCAATAGGTGACTCAAGGGATGATTCTTATGGTAAGTTCTTTTTTCCTCGGATAGAGGATCTGAGCTTAACAAACTCTCTGAGGTCTAGGATCTACTAAAGTATCCTTTCAAAGAATAAAGGCAAGAATACCCTAACCTATGGAAAGTTTTTCTTCTAAAACTACTTCTTGTGGAACCCTCAGGAGGTGGAGTATCAAAGTTTTCTGGGAAGGATGAGCTCATGCCATCCTACTAGCACCAGTTTCTATTGATGGGATTTTGTGAAAGCCTCACCAACACGGGAGAGATTTGTCACTGAGTACCAAAGTGCCAGTCAACTTTTCCTAAAGAGGCTTATCAGAGAGTTGGCTCTCCTGGCCTCCAAGAAACTGGTAATCGGGTCATGATGGTGCAGGGTATCTTAGTTGGACAAGTGACTTTTTGTGTTGAGGGGATAGCTAGTTTTTAACTCATCCACCTTCCAAGAAATTTAAAAGATAAATAGATTTTCTACAAGCACACTTGATTTGATAAAGAAATACAAAAGAAGTCAGGTCAGAGTTAGGATGACTATCTATCTATAGTCATATCATAAGTTATGAAAACATCAACAAAGATCTAGATAAAAGAACTAATAATAAATACCAAATGCATTTATGATTATCAACCAGATGTACATCAGTAGCGGAGTAAATTATTTTATCAAATCAATAAAGAACTGGAGGAATGGACGTTGGGAAGCATACATAATGAAAGTATTTGCAAACTCTGGAATCATAAATGACACAAAGTGTGGTGCTAAGAGAGGTTCCTCATTCCTTCATTAACTTTGTAGGTTCATCATCACTAGTGATTACATTCATGGCTCCTGGGGAGCATTTATCTACTCAAAGCTTGAACAGAGTAACTAAAACATAAAAGCATCTAGATAATAATCGCTTATGGATAGAAAAACCATCAATTAGCCAACCCTTGGAATGGCATCAGACATATTATTTATAGACATATTATCTACATCAGGCCCTTAACCTATACTTTTCACTTACATTAAATTACAATATTCACAGTCGGTACTACTTGCATTGTCATGATCACCCTACTATATATAATCATTTTAGAAGATAAGAGAATAAGGAAAGAAGGAGAAAAGTCCTAGAAAAATAGCTATCAAGAAGAGTTCCTTTGTACTTGTAGATATGATATTATACCCTAGATGACTTAGGCTATACACCCTCATAAGTTCCATTCCCATATGTCAGGTATTAAATGTTGGAGTGGCTCATTAGAAACTAGGAGATGTCTGAAGAAATTTTTTCTTCTTTAGTCACCAGTAGGCTGAAAATTACCACCTCATGCCTGAAAAGAAATCTTTGACTATGATCGGTCAACTCTAGAGAAGCTAGCAATGGACATCACTCTAAAGAATATAAAATTGGAACCTAGAATTCTAGGCTCTAGGAGCTTACACTCAAATAATTAAGAATTAATGACCAAACCTTCTGAAGAGGGAGAGATTCCTGAAGTATGGGAAATTTTATTAACCTTTGAACTTTTCATAAGCCTCAAAAATCTGGAGTACACCCTCTTATTCCACATCTTTTAGACAATCCTGATGATCAACAAAACTTTCAAGATGATCGTTGGCATCCCGGGCCTTCACTTTCAATTATGAATCCACCTTAGTAGCATCATGGGATTTAAGAGCCATCTAGGAGAGTCACACCATTATGGTGTTATCAAAATATTTGAAGGGCCAGAATTGTGCCTTGGCCATTTCATCAAACTTGCAAACCATAGTATCGATGGGAGTATAGGTCATGGGGCTAAATGGATTAGCCAAAGTAATTTCCTTGACAAATGTAGGATATCGTTCTAGTGGGGTCCGAACCGCCAAAATATGTTCCTCCGAGACCCTTACCTGTTGCTTTTTGACCTTGACTTTGAAGAAAAGTCTAGATTATTTAGTCTTGGGGAGCCCATATGACTCATCCCCTAGGATATCTATCATCCCCAAACCTTCCTCTCCAAAATTCAAAATTTCTCCCAAGCCATCCCTTCATTCTTCATGTTTTTTGTCTCTTCTTACCGCTAAGGAATGATGGCCTCCAGGTTATTCAATGTATCTTGTGCTTGGAATAAATAGGGGAGGGATTCAAAATGGAAGCTCCTTATTGCTCTAATTTCTTCATCCATCCACTCATCAACAGCCAACACTTTCCTTTTCATTGTTCTTAGCACATCAATATGGCCCTGCAGGAGCAGTGTTCCAAAACGTAGATGGTCCAGGTGTTATAAAGGAGAGGGGTTGTGTCAACTCTGTCAGGAGCCTGAGAAAATTTGTATTCATGGTTTTTAGCTCCTTCACCCTCTGAGACTGTTTCTCATATTGGGCGTGAATAACTTGACTTTCCACATTTAGGAGATCCAAATCTCCTTTCTGGTCCCTTTCTCCTAGAGGAACCTCTATGATTATATATTCTTCATTAGATACCTAGGATTCATCTTTACCTTCCAAAGGGGCCGCTATTACTACCACCACATTTCCATCTAGATCCCTATGAGTGTTATGGAGGGTGTGAGCTATTTTGGGCTTCTTCACTGCCCAGCCTTTTTCCAACATCTCAAATAGTGACAATGGGGCCACTACCATCATCAAAGCCTTTCTTCTCTGGGATTCTACCAACCATTGTAGCGGTCCCACTCACTTGCCCATTACCATTCCTAAACTTGAAGTGTCCTTGGGGTTTTTCTTAGACTCTCCCATCGATGCATATATATCAATATTATCGGGATCCTCATCTACATTGCCTTTTTCCTTCTCATTATTGTCCCTCGGGATATTCTTAGTTAGTGGGAAAAATGGTGGTGGCTATTGAGGTGGCTCATTTAGATCTACCTATTGAAGTGTTGTGATGGCTTGATCTATCTATGTATCCTGGGGCAGTAATTGGCCTTGGTTGTTTGTTGGGGTTTGGAGCATGGTGTCCGAGGGTACAATTGTTACCCTAGGTCTAGTTTCCCCTTTCACTAGAAAATGATCCTCAGCCCACTTATCTTCTTGTTCCTTTTCTTCTGCTATTTTTATCTTTGCCTCTTCATGCCAAAGATCCTCTTCTTTTTCTTGGGTCATCCTCTAGGCCTCTTCTCTTTTCTCTTCTTTTGTGGATATATAAACCTCATGTCTTTCTATTTCTTTTGCTACCTTCTCTACCATCTCATGTAGACCTCCCAGATCTTTGATCTAGAAGAATTCACAACGTCAATCTAAGAGATCTTTGGTAGATCTTCTAGAGGATTTTCCTTATTGGAGGAGGAGGAGAGAACTTTGACCTCGAGCGTGTTAGTGGATTCAGGGATCGGTTCCATGTTCTATGGGGTCTATCTTCTTTTTGATTCTTTCTCTTTTGGAGCAGAGCTTCTATGGCCATGACTTATGTTGCTTCTTTAACTTCCTCTTTGGCAGTCATGTTGATTAGGGTGGCTAGAGAGGGGGATACACTTGACAGGGAACAGGAACCCGTCAGAGTGGCTTCAATACCAAATTTTACCCTAGAGTTCATTGCATATCAAAAATTCTGGGATTCCTCCATCTCTGTGTTTAACTACCTTCTCAAGGGGGCCAAAATGAGGTATGGGACCTGAGGTAGTGTACCTACTTTCTATTTTCCTTGCTCTTTGTATTGTTCCACTACCTAGGACTCTGAGACTAATTATTCCTAATATTTTTTGTCTAATCAAACACTATTTGGGAAAGCTTTCATGAAATATGTGTGGCTACGTTCAATTATGATTCTCAAAATAGCCTCCATGGTTGAAAATTCTAGAGTATCCCAATCCATTGGAGGGAGGTCATGCTGGAGATTTGCCTTTGTGCAAATAGTTGACTCTATGTTTGTCATTGATGACAACATATAGTATATAAAAGTGAACTGTGTTCACTTTTCATTATGGATATGTGGAAGCCTTAGTTACTATAGTTACTATAGCATGTTCATACACACAGATTCAGAAGTTCAGTAGTAGTTGAGTTATGTTACTCTGTTTACTAGCCACAGTTTCGGAGGATTATTTTCAGAGAGTTGACAGTAATTTTATTAATTCTTCAGTTGCGCCTATCTATGGGATCTGTGTGTTCATATTAATTTTTAGTTGAGTCGAAGATAATTAAATAAAGGTGTTAATCATGTTTCATCCAAAGCATAACGTTTGGGTATTTTTGGTGGAGCCGACTATGTGAAGCGATGCGTCTATTCATTTTGAGTTAAATGGTTCTAATTATGTTGCGTGCTTATTTTACCCAACAAGAGAAGCATTGAAGGGATTCCTACAGCCGACATGATCATATCTTTTGGAGAAGATACATATAGCAGTTAATTTGTGATCGTTAAGTGTGAATGATAAGAAAAGAGATAGAAAAAAATAGAACATAATGTTGATTGTTTTGGGATAGTAAAGTCATTTCATTCATCAGTTAAATATCTATGTGAAGAAGAAAAGAGTGTATACAATTCATTGGAATTGATCAAGACAATAGGTCTACTCAAACAATCCATTATCAGATATAGTGTATATCTATTTTACTAAAGGTTGCATCCTTCATCATTTTAGCAGTGTACTTTTGGACAGTGATTCCTCACCCCTAACAGGGTTATTTGTAAAAGACTCCTAACAGGGTCCAACCCTTAACCAGGTCACTATACTTATTTCATTGTAAAGATAAAATCCTAACAGGGTTTTAAGATCTTCTAACAAGGATTATTATACTCAAGTACATTTCTTTGTGGGTTCTAATTCCCACTAGGGTTTTTACCTATTTTGGTTTCCCCGTAACCAAAATTGTGGTGTTCTATTTTGTGTTATCTTAATGTGTATATGCTTAATGATATTCTGTACTTAATTGGAGAAAAAGAATTAAACTAGCTGATAACTGATTCACCCCCCCCTCTCAGTTACCCCTTGGGACAATTCCAAAAAATGGTATCAGAGCCAAGTGCCTTGGAAAGAAAGCCAAACAACTTAAGGTAGATCAAATGGTGTACTTTACGAAAGAGAATCCTAAGTTTGATGGAGAGAATTATCTTGACTGGAAGAACAAAATGATAACACATCTTCAGTGCATTGGTTTTGAGATCTATGAGGTTTCTACTCATAGAATTGATGTTCCTACCTTGAAAGACCTTGCAAAAGAAGACTCTACTAATAAACAAAAGGAAGTATTCACCCAAAATGCAATTTCCAAAGAAGCCCTAATCAGTGCCCTATCTGACAGTGACTTTTCTGAGATCAAGAAGGCAGCCAAAGCATATTCAATTTGGAAATACCTATAAGACATGTTTGAAGGAGACATCCAAGTGAAGAATATGTGTAGAAAGACATGGAAGAAAAGAATAAAACAATTTAGAGATGATACCTGAAGAAAACATCAGAGCTTACAATTAGAGGATTAATGAAATAGTCTTAGGAATCAGGAACAATGGTGGATAATTCTTAGAGGAAGATATAATGGATAAGCTGATGAGTACATTGACAACAAATTATGAAAGAAAGATAAACATCTTGGATGAAACCATGCAATTCTCAAAGGAATTCAAAAGAGAAACCTTGATCAAAAAAATATCTGCATTTTAGATATCAAGATTGAAGACAAAACCTAAAATGGAAACAACTTTCAAAGCCTTAGTCCATGGTAAGAAATCCTTGAGAATTTCTAGTAATATTGAGAAAGAAGAAGTTGATACATAACTAGAAGAAATCATTGCTATGATTGCTAAGAAAGAAAGGAAAGGTAAAGGAAAATATGAAGGACAGCTACCATTCAAATGTTTTTCATGCAACAAAGTTGTCCACTTTGCATCCAAGTTTCCTACAAGAGTCAAGAAGTTCATATCAGATTACAAACCCAAATATACTAAGGAATGATATCCTGCTGAAGATGGTGTGACTTATGATGATTCAGCAAAAGATGAAATTGGATTCATTGCAATTAAAGATAATTAAAAAATTATTGAAACAATAGAAATTTAAGATGAAAAGAAAGCACAAGAATTGGCTTTAGTTTCACAAGCTGACATCAGAATAGACTAGATCATAAATAGTGGGTATTCACATCACATGACAGGAGACAAAGATAGATTTGTACATTTAGATAAGTACAAAGGTGGCATGGTTAGATTTGGAGATAACACTCCCAAACCTATCATAGGTAGAGGATCTATCACCTTAGATGGAAAGAACAAGACATATGACGTTCTATATGTTGATAGTTTTCATCATAACCTACTAAGTGTTGGAGAGTTGCTTGATAAAGGATATCAATTAGAATTCAAAAAAAAAAAGGTGCATTATTAACAACAAATAAGGAGACATGATTGCATCAAGTTCAAATACCAAAGGTAATTTTTTTTAGCTTAACTCCGAAGTAAGTTGTTTTGTTGCAAAAGTGGATGACAGTTGGTTATAGCATAAAATACTTTGTCATATCAATTTAAACAACATAGTAAAGATAAGCAATGTAAAAGTAGTAAGAGGCCTTCCTAGTATTGTAAGACCAGTTGATACTATGTGTAGGGAATGTGTGATGGGAAAGCATGTAAGGACCTCATTTAGAATAAAATAGAACTCTGTAGAGAACAAACTAGATCTAGTGCATACAGACTTATGTGGACCTACTCAAACAAGGTCAAACTATGGTGAAAGGTATTTCATTTTGTTTGTTGATGATTTCTCCAGAATGATGTGGTTTGCATTCTTGAAAGACAAATATGAAGCTTTTGAGAAGTTCAAAATATTCAAAGCTAAAGTTGAAAATGAGTTCGGATTAAAGATAAAATATCTGAGATCTGATAGAGGAGGACAATTCACCTCTGAAAAGTTTCTTGAGTACTACAAAGAACATGTGATCAAAAGACAACTAAGTGCACCCAGAACCCCTCAACAAAATGGAATTGTAGAAAGGAGAAATAGGATAATAGTTGACATAGTGTGCACTATCATTATTGAAGGGAAAGTTTTGCACACCTATTGGAGAGAAGGAGTCAATACAGCAGTCTATACTATCAACGTAATTCAACTAAGACCTGGCGCAGAAAAAAAACCTTATGAACTTTGGTTTGGTAATGTACCTTAGTAAAATACTTTAGAATCTTTGGAAGCAAGTGCTACATCAAGAGAGATGATGGTGTTGGTAAATTTGATGCTAGAAGCGATGAAGGTATTTTTCTTGGTTACTCTATTAAGAGAAAAAATTATAGATGTTTTAATTTAGGGTTGAAGAAAATCATTGAAAGTGAACATGTGAATATTGATGAGAAGTTCATGATTCAAGAAAGATATTATGAATATACACCTATGATTGAAGATGAACCTAGACCTATCAATAAAGAAACATTTATAGTAGAAATGTTTGACTATATTGATGTATCATGCAATCACCATGAACCAAGTCAAGAAGAATCACAGATCACAAATGAGAGTGTCACACCTAAAATTTCAAAATATACATCCAGATATCATTCAAAAGAAGATATCATTGGAGATTAGAGCAGTAAAGTTTTGATAAGATCTAGAGAAAAAGGTTCAACCGTTGATGAAGAGACTGGAAGCTATAAATTTGTTTTTGGCCTATGCAACATTCAAGAACTTCAAAGTATATTAGATGGATGTAAAGTCAGCTTTCCTAAATGGTGACTTGAAGGAAGAAGTTTACATAGAGTAGCCTGAAGGATTCAAACTTTCAGACAAACTAGACATGGTATGCAGACTAAAGAAATACCTATATGGACTTAAACAGGCCCCAAGAGCATGGTATGAGAGACTTGATGGCTACTTAACAAAGATTAGATTAAAAAATGGAGCAGCATATTGTAAACTATTCATCAGAGAGACACCTGAAGGATTGTTACTCATTGCTATCTTTGTTGATGACATTATTTTTGGAGGTAATGACAAGCTTAGTGCAAAATTTTCCAAAGACATGCAGAGTGAATTTGAAATGAACATGATTGGACCTATAAAATACTTTTTGGGATTAAATGTAAAGCAGATAGATAGAGTTATATTCATAAATCAGTCTAAATATGTGAAGGAGATATTGAAGAAACTCAAAATGGAAGATTGCATGCCAGTAAGCACTCTAAAAATGATGATTCCACAGCAGTTGACAAAACACTTTACAATTCCATGATTGGAAAACTCTTATATCTCACTCAATCTAGACTAGATATATCTAATGCAGTTGGCGTTGTTGGGAGATTTGCAGCTGAACCTAAATAGAATCATCTAATGGAAATAAAAATGAATATTCAGATATCTAAAGGGAACTGTAGACTATGGTTTATGGTATCCTAATTCAAAAAATGTAGAACTTCATGTATACACAGATGTAGATTGGGCAGGTTTCATTGATGATAGAAAGAGTACCTCATGAGGAGTAGTATTTCTTGGAGACAGGTTGGTTACTTGGACAAGTAAGAAGTAGAACTGTATTTATCAGTCAACAGCAGAAGTTGAGTATGTAGCAACCACATTGAATTGTTCAACAATGGTTTGGATCAAACAGATGATTAAAGACTTTGGAATTCAGATTGATTATCCCATTTTCATCCATTGTGACAACACCACCACCATTAATATGTCAAAGAACCCTGTGATGCATGCAAAGACAAAACACATAGAAATAAAATATCATTTTCTAAGTGAAAAAGTTGTAGAAAGAGAAGTGAAGCTAGATTATGTGAGAACCAAAGATTAGTTGGTAGACATATTCATGAAACCATTATCAAAAGATACTTTTGAGTATCTCAGGAAGAAGTTGGGAGTAATTCCCTTTCCTGAGTTTGATTAGAAATCACAAAAAATGCAACAGTCCTTTGTGACTGATGAGTGGTTGACTACTCTACTTCTAGAGTAGTACCTGTGCTTATCTATATCTGGCATCCTTTTCCATTGATGTCAAAGGGGGAGTATATAGTAAGGGGGAGCATATACTCTAAGAGAGTATATAGTCATGAAAATAAAAACACAGTCAAAGGAGATGAAGTAGTAAAGAGTAACCTTTGATGAGGATATTGAGAAGATTTTAAAAAGAAAGAATACATTGTTGGATTGATAGTGTTTTTAATCATATGTTTCCATCAATATGAAAGGGAGGGATTGTTGGAGATTTTCCTTTATGCAAATAGTTGACTCTATGTTTTTCATTAATGACCACATATAGTATACAGAAGTGAACTGTATTCACTTTTTAGTATGGATATATGGAAGCCTTGCGTGGTTGTTTTTATATTTCAGACATAGTTACTATACCATGTTCATATATGTAGATTCAGAAGTTTAGTAACAGTTGAGCTATGTTACTCTATTTACCAGCCACAGTTTCAAAGGACTATTTTCAGAGAGTCGATAGTAATTTTATTAATTCTTCAGTTGCGCCTATCTATGGGATATGTGTGTTTAGATTAATGTTTAGTTATGAGTCAAAGATAATTAACTAAAGGTGCTAATCATGTTTCATCCAAAGCATGACATTTGGGTATTTTTGGTGGAGCCGACTATGTGTAGCGATGTGTCTATTCATTTTGAGTTACGTGGTTCTAATTATTTTGCATTCTTAGTTTAGCTGACAAGAGAAGCATTGAAGGGATTCCTACAGCTGACGTGATCATATCTTTTGGAGAAGATACATATAGCAGTTAATTTGTGATCACTATGTGTGAAGGATAAGAAAAGAGACAAAAAAATAACAGAACATAATGCTGATTGTTTTGGGACAGTAAATCCATTTCATTCATCAGTTAAAGATCTATGTGAAGAAGTAGAGAGTGTATACAGTGTATAAATGCTGGAGTATTGCATTGGAAACCAGGAGATGTCTACAAAAAAAATTTATTCTTTAGTCACTAGTAGGCTGAAAAGTACCACCTCATTTCTGAAAATAAATCTTGGACTATGATTAGTCAGCTTTGGAGAAGCTAGCAACGCACATCACTGTAAAGTACAAAATTGGAAACTGGAATTCTGGACTCTGGGAGCTTATGCTCAAATAATTAAGAATTAATCACCAAACCTTCTAAAGAGGGAGAGATTCCCAAATTCTAGGAAATTTTATTGACCTTTGAACTTTTCATAAACCTCCAAAATCTTGAGTACACCCTCTTCTTCCACATCTTTAAGACAAACCCAATCATCAAAAAAACTTTTGAGATGATCGTTGGCATCCTAGGCCTTCACTTTCAATTATGAATCCACCTTAGTAGCATCATGCAATTTAAGAGCCATCTGGGAGAGTCACACCATTATGGTGTTATCAAAATCTCTAAAGTGCCAGAATTGTGCCTCGTCCATTTCATCAAACTTGCAAACCATAGTATTGATGGGAGTATAAGTCATGGGGCTGGACGGATTAGCCAAAGTAATTTCCTTGACAAATGTAGGATATCATTCTAGTGGGGTCTAGACCACCAAAAGAGTACTTGGTTTTGGGGAACTCGTACGACTCATCCTCTAGGATATCTGTTGTCACCAAACCTTCCTCTCCAAAATTCAAAATTTCTCCCAAGCAATCCCTTCATTCTTCATGTTTTTTTGTCTCTTCTTACCACTGAGGAATTATGGCCTCCAGGTTATTCACAGTATCTTGTGCTTGGAAGAAATAGCGGATGGATTCAAAATGGAAGCTCCTTATTGCTTTAATTTGTTCATCCATTCACTCATCAACAACCAACACTTTCCTTTTCATTGTTCTTAGCACATCAATATCGCCCTGTGGGAGTGGTGTTCCAGACGTAGATGGTCCAGGCATTATAAAGGAGAGGTGTTGTGTCAACTTTGTCAGGAGCCTGAGAAAATTTGTATTCATGGTTTTTAGCTCGTTCACCCTCTGGGATTGTTTCTCATATTGGGCATGAATAACTTGGCTTTCCTCATTTAGGAGATCCAAATCTCCTTTCTGGTCCCTTTTTCCCAGAGGAACCTCTATGATTATGTAGTCTTTGGTAGATACCTAGGATTAATCTATACCTTCCGGTGGGGCCACTATTACTACCAGCACATTTCCATCTGGATCCCTCTGATTTTTATGGAGGGTGTGAGCTATTTTGGGCTTCTTCTCTTCCTCTCCTTTGTCCAACATCTTGACTAGTGACAATGGAGCCACTACCATCATCGAAGCCTTTATTCTCCACGATTCTACCAACATTTGTGGCGGTCCCACTCACTTTCCCATTACCATCCCTAAACTTGAAGTGTCACTAGGGTTTTTCTTGGGCTCTCTCATCAACGCATATGTATCAATATTACCGAGATCCTTGTCTGCAATTCATTTTTCCTTCTCATTATTGTTCGTCAGGATATTCTCGATTAGTGGGAAAAATGGTGGCAGCTATTGAGGTGGCTCGTTTAGATCTACTTATTGAAGTGTTGTAATGGCTTGATCTATCTATGTATCCTAGTGCAATAATTGGCCTTGGCTATCTGTTGGGGTTTGGAACATGGTATCCGGGGGTACAATTATTATCCTAGGTTTGGTTTCCCCTGTCTCTAGAAAATTCTCCTCAGCCCACTTATCTTCTTGTTCCTTTTCTTCTGCTATTTTTCTCTCTTCTTCCTACCAGAGATCCTCTTCTTTTTCTTGGGTCATCTTCTAGGCCTCTTCTCTTTTCTCTTCTTCTATGGATACATAAACCTCATGTCTTTCTATTTCTTTTTCTACCTTCTCTACCATCTCGTGTAGACCTCCCAGATCTTTGATCGAGAAGAAGTCGTAATGGCAATCTAAGAGATCTCTAGTAGATCTTCTAGAGAATTTTCCTTATTGGAGGAGGTGGAGAGAACTTCGACCTTGGGCATGCTAGGTGATTCAGGGATTGATTCCCTATTCTGTGGCGTCTATCTTATTTCTGATTCTTTCTCTTTTGGATTGGAGCTCCGGCGGCCGTGACTTCTGCTGCTTCTTTAACTTCCTCTTTGGCAGTCATGTTGAGTAGGGTGGCAAGAGAGGGGGATGCACTCGACAAGGAATAGGAACCCATCAGAGTGGCTTCAATACAAAATTTTACCCTAGAGTTCATTGCATATAGAAACTTCTAGGATTCCTCCATCTTTGTGTTTAACTTCCTTTTAAGGGGGGCCAAAATGAGGTACGGGACATGAGGTAGTGTACCTACTTTCTATTTTCCTTGGTCTTTGGATTCTTCCACTACCTGGGAGCCTAAGCCTGATTATTCCTAATATTTATTATTTAATCAAACACTCTTTGAGAAAGCCTTCACTAAATACTTGTGGCTGTGTTCAATTATGATTCTCAAAATAGCCTCCATGGTCGAAACTTCTAGAGTATCCCAATCCACCGGAGGGAGGCCCATCTTTTAAATACCTATTTCTTTATACTTGGGATCTTCAAGTGGTCCATTATCAAAGAAATTATGTTGGAACGTCTAAATTTTGAGATGTTCCATCATTCCCTTCGGCATCTTGGAATAATGTTGGATCTGGATATCAAAGTCATATTGGCAATTTTTCCAAAAATCTTCCATGTGTGTGCATAAATGTTGTCACACTTCTATGAATCATTCCATTCAAGGTTGCTCAAGAATGAGGCCTAAAATATCAATCCATAGCTCTCTAATCATGGATGTGTAAAAATGTAAAATGAAGGCCCTCAGATTGACCTAGTTGTGTCTATTGCAAATACACCATGAAACGAGAGATTCAAATGCATAAAAATGAAA
>MU227134.1:1784035-1815545 GCA_018584345.1 Thuja plicata
AAGAAATCAAGAAATATTTGAAGCAAGGATTCATCCATCATCAAGCATTCATTCATCAAAGAGATCCATGGGAGGCCATTGAAGGATTCAAGCTACATAGTGCCCTTTTGGTGATCTCTTCATCCATGTTCTTCCAAGCCTCTTCATACTCAAGAACCCATTCAATATTTGGTGTTAGAGATCTACAAGCAATTTATTGAAGGCATCCTACATTCTAAATTCTAGATCCATTGGTGCATACCTACTTGTGGATTCAAGGATTTGAATCCTCCACAAGGACTTTTACAAGCAAGGTGAATTTATGCATTTACTTTATTTATTTTTACAATTTCAATTATATATTTTAGGTTAATTCCAAAACTAGGGTTTGACCAAGGAAAACCTCTCCCCCCAACAAAAAAATCTCTTTTTCTTGCAGGTATAGGTCTGGGACTGTGGATTTGAACTCATATCTGGATACCCTTTCTAGCGAACTATCAGGATCTGGGAACATATTTTCTGTCAGACCTATGTAGGTCAGGGTCGAGATTATTGGGTCAGGGGTGAGATTAGTGGGTCAAGGTTGACATTTTTCATAAGATGGTGTCAGATCAGAAAAATATTTATGGGTTTTGTTCATCTCTGCATTCTAGTTTTGGATCATACTTCAAATTTTCCAGAAACAAGGTACAGACCTCAGAAAACAACATTCTTTGATCTACAATTCTTCAAGGTTAGTACTTCCTTTCATCCATTTAAATTACTATTATATATCACATCTCCTTAATCATAAAATAGAATTTAATATCTTCTTCCTTACTCTCATTTCCAAATGGTTGCTTCATTTGTGCATTGATCCTTTTTTAGGGTTAATCTATTTGGATCTTTCATTTGTGCATTTGGGGATGAAAGAGGAACATCTTATCTTCCTTCCCCCTACATGCTTAATCACATTACAATATCACATCCATACAAATTACAAATTAAATGTAAAGGTTAAGGAAATATAACACCCCTAATCAAACACATTAATCAATTTTCTTCCTTTACATTTTGGTGAACCCGCGATAGACAACTCTTTCTTTTTGGTGTTAGATTTACATTTTTATGCTAGATCTTGCATGTTCTTTAAATTACATTTAAAATTAATAAATCAAAATCTTGTGTTAGTTTATTTTCATTGCATTGGTGTATGAGCTTTACCACTTCTAGTCCTACATATAGTATCCTAGTTAGAAGAATCTGTAGACTTATGGGTTCCTTTGATCTCAAGTCTTCCTCTCCTTTCCTTAGGATCCCGAATGATAACTTGATAACTCATGATTCCAATCCTTCTATGGAGCATAACTCTTCTCACTCATCTCATGATGAGGATGATGCCTTAAGAGTTCCTACTGAACAAGTGCAAAAAATCTCAACCGAACTTGATAAAATGGGAAATTGGCTTATCCAAGAAAACCATAATCAATATTCTATCCAAGTGATAGAGGCTCTTAAGAAATTCCTCTATGATAATGACCAAGGTGTTAAATTCTTGTGTTGTCTTACTCATCTTGTACATTCAAATGTTAAACCTTTAGCTCAAGAGGCTCAAGAGTTAGGATATACACCTCTTATCACTAGTCAAGGACCTTCTTCCACTCCTAGCATTCCTACTTATACTCCTCCTTTGATGACTACATCTATCCCAATTGCATCTATTTCTGTGAGTGCTCCACCATTATTTCTACCTACCTCATAACCTTCATATCATAGTGTTGCTTTTACTTATTCTAATCCCCTTCCAACTATGGTTCCTAATGTTCCACCGGTTGTGTCTTCTATTCTACTACTTCCTACACTTTTCCTATTGTTCCTAATATTTCTATGCAACCTGTTTCCTCTAATGATTCCACAATCATTAGTTTGGCTCAAACTGTGTCATCTTTACAACAACAACTTGCATCCTTAACCCAATCCAAGTTTAGCATTCCTACATGTGACATGGGTAGTCCTTTATCCTTCGACATCATTCATGCTAATGCCGCTCAACAAGCCGATATGCCTCTTCTTGAGAATTACAATGGTAAAGGAAATCATGTCACTTATGTTAAAATATTTCAAATCCTTTGTAGTGATTAAGCTCATGACCATAGGATTTTAGCTAAATTCTTTGCTAGAACTTTTTGTGATAAGGCCTTGCAATGGTATTGTTCTTTACCTCCTTATTCAATTGATTATTTTCCTAAACTTTCTAATACCTTTATCCAACAATTTCAAAATAACATTGGTCCACAAGTTTCCTTAACTGATTTAATGCATTGTAAACAAAACATTAAGTAAAAATTGACTAATTTCATTGGTAGATTTAAGCATTTGTATTCTCAGATTTCTTATCCTGTTCCTGATATTGATATTTAACACATGTTTATTTCAAATTTACAAAAGGATATAGAGACAATATTCTTCTTACTAAATTTACCTCTTTTCAACAACTTTGTGCATCACTTCACCATTATCAGTTTCAAGTGAGTCAATTTGAGAGAAACACTCCAATGGCTCCTATTCCCGTTGATAAAAGTGGCAATGCTCCTAATCCTAATAAGTTTCAGAAACCTAATAATTATTTCAAGATTAATAAATAGATGAATATGGTTGCTGATCAAGTTGTTGTTACATCCAATAATGCCACTTCTGTATCCACTGCTTTCCGTATGAATCGTACGTTTACTCCTCTCTCTGAAACTTTGCATTCTATTATGAGTAGGTTGTTAAGTGCTAATATGATTACCTTGCCTCCTATTTGACCTCTTCTCCCTACCATGATATCATCCAAATCCTTTGATTCTAAATCTTTTTTTAATACCATCGCCAAAATGGCCATGATACTGAAAAATGTTATTCTCTAAAGCATAAAATTCAATATTTAATTGATTCTAAGGCTTTTTCGTTTGATAATTTTGATGGTAGTGGAAAAAATATTTTTCTCCTCCTAATCAAAACCTTCAAATTTATATGAATCCTTTACCTACACATGATACTAATACCATAGCTCAACCATCTTCTGTGGATATTGTTTATGATTCAAAGATGGATGATCTTAATCATATTGTTAATCATGTGGAGTGTGTTGTTTTGTCTTAATCTACTATTCAAGAACCTTCACCTCTACTTCAATTTCCAATTCTACCTAAACCTCAATTAAAAACTAAGGATAAGAAACCCAGGGAACTTTTAATCACCTTTGATGATTTTTAAATGATTAAATCTTCTGATGGTCCCCTTTATATCTATGCTAGGATTGCTAATATACCTACTCGTGGTTGTCTTGTTGATACCACATCTTTAATAAATGTCATTACTAAGGAAAATCTTTTTATGAAATACTTACAACATGATTTCTATGATCCATCTGATGCATGGATCCAAACTTGTAATGGTTTTCTTTATCTTGCACTTGGTTCTATCAACTTACCAGTTGAACTTTGTGGTAAAGTTGTAGATACTACCTTGATTTTTATTCCTACTTCTGATCAATTTCAAATCAAATTTGGTTTACCATGGATATCTCCTATGCATGCTATCTCTTCTTCTATTCATAAATATCTTAAGTTCATTCATAATGGAGAAGTCAAAACAATTAATCATAGTTTGTATCAACCTTCTAGTCCTAGAGATTGTGCTACTCTTGATTTCTTTTGTCCTTCATTACCTAACTCATGTCCTCCTCATGCTGATCATCTCTTTTTCTCATACCAATCTTAGAAAAATCATAAAATTGCTGAGTTAAGCATGCCTCAGATAGATCTCAACCGTGGTCTTTTTCCTACTCCTTCCATACCTCCTTTATCCATTACTTCTAATTCTAATAATCAAACTTCTACTGTTTCATTACAACCCATCGAAAATCCTCCTATAGAACCTATGAAGGAATCTATTGTCATTCCTCCTAGTTCTCAAAATATGGTAAGCAAAGAAAAATGCAATAAATCTGCTAATGAACATCGTAAGAAGTGTAGAGCTAATTCTAGGTCATGTGTTTCTCTTCTTTGAAACTCTTTACCTTCTTTTGATCAACCTATGTCTGATGTGTCGAAATATGTTAATATTCGTAATGATGTTAAGATGAATGATTGTGATGATCCTATTTGCATTTTATATCCCATTTCAATTAATCTTGATGAGGAGGATACTTTAGATGATCCTATTGATCTTAGTGATGAATATGAGACCATTGATCTTGACACTAAATTACCTCATATACTTTCAACTCAATTGATAATTACACCTAGTATTGAGCAACATGATTCTCAAGAGAATCCTTGTTTGGAACTGGCTATCATTCCTACTGTATTGGATATAGTCCCTCTTGTGAGTTTCCCACCTACCCTAACTGATATAAACTAAGATAGGGAGGGTCGGAAATATGCTTGATTGGCCTATCCTTCATGGTAGCCCTTTTGTGTTTGCATGTTGTATTGTTCTTCTCCTGTAATGTGTTTTCTAAATGTTTGTTAGATTCTTTTATATGACCCTTGTTACTTTGTTGGTGCAAGGTGATAAAATATTAAAACCTATTGTACAATTCCTCTATACGTATCTTTATTCTTCTATATGTTGTTTCTATGTTATGTTGTACTTGTTCTATTGTTCATAAACATTTCCCTTGTATAATATTCTTGGATCTGTGACATGGTAGCACTGATTCTTTTTGGTCTCTAGGTTGTGGTCTAAAAATATTCCTCTTTGTAACTCTTAAGTTTCTTTCCTCCATTGTGATTGTAGTTCTACTTTCTTTGGGGAATGATGTCAATTCATTTGCAATAATATCATATTTATATGTACATGTTATCTTATGAACATACTGACCCCACAATAGGTAGATCCTTTATGTGTTCTTATGTATGCTTATGTTTTATTTCCCTTTATTTGTCTTCATTTGGGGGCATCTCGTAGTGGAAACGTAATTCATAGAGTTGTTTATATTTCTGTTAAAACCATTTCTCCTATTAAAGTGTTAGCAATGAATTTAACATGGGGGCATATGCTCTACTCACTTTTTGCACACACATGTCCAAAATATTTTCAAGCACTTAAAACTTTTTCCCTTTATGGATTAAAAACTAATCCTTAAAGCATGGACATTTTTACATCTTATTTTACTTTTTAGGATCTCCTGATCCCTCCAGTTTAAATTTACATGGATCTCTTGATCCCTCCAATTTTTCAAAGTTTTGATCCCATAAGGTCAGAAGGTGTCCTTAAGAATGGATCTCCTTGATGGGTTGACTTGTGAGTAGCCACATTCACTAGGTGGTTCAACTCCATCTTTCCAAGTTATGTTGTTTACTTGTGTGGTTCACAATACAACATAAGTTCTCATTGGACAAGATAATCACACCCTCTCTCTTTCCTTAACTAGTGATGTCTCTCTTATTGTGATCTTAGGGTTGATAAAGACTTAAGTCCCTTTGGGGCTTGAGGTTTTCTTTGTCCTTTTTTTTATTGCAATAAGATTGTTTGTTCTTTATGATCTCCTTTACCAAGAGTTTGTGTTGAGTCCATACTCTTGCTAAAGTGGGGGCTAAATGTAAAGTAAAAAAATGCAAGAAATTCCATTGGAGACTAATTTATCCTTCTGAGTAAGTTTTTTTGGGATCATGTCAAGCACCTTGAATGGGTTCTTGATTTAGACCTGGCTTTCCCCCTGTTATGCCCCAATTCTCCACCTCTCTCTAGCCAATTTCTGGCATTTTTGACTGTAGATTTGAGATATTTGACCTCAAGGTCAAGGTTGAACTTTTAGGTCTATGTTGACCTGACCCTAACCTAGGTCAGGGTCGACCTCACCCCTGACCTAGGTCAAGGTTGACCTTGACCTTGACCTAGGGTCCAGATTTCAGGGTACCACAGTTTTCGAATGTCAGTCTTTGAAAAGTTAATTCCCGCTTCTGCGTCGGCTATTTCATGTTTTGAAGCAATGATTCCTATATCATATTTAACATAGGTCCTCTCCTAGGGGTAAAGGCTTTAATGGGAATTTAATTCTCCTATTGCAGCCTCCTTAGAAGATTGTGCCCTAATTTCATATAAAAGGAAGCTTTCTCCTCTCATTTTCTCTAAGAAATATTGAGAAACTAAGTCCTCTATTGAAGCCTAAGCATTATCAAGTGAAGTTCAAGCAAGATTTGAATCAAGGATTCATCCATCATCAAGAATTCATTCATCAAAGAGATCCATGGGAGGCCATTGAAGGATTCAAGCTACATAGTGCCCTTTGGTGATCTCTCCATCCATCTTCTTCCAAGCCTCTTCATACTCAAGAACCCATTCAAGATTTGGTGTAAGAGATATAAAAGAAATTGATTAAAGGCATCCTACATTCTAAATTCTAGATCCATTGGTGCATACCTACTTGTGGATTCAAGGATTCGAATCCTCCACAAGGACTTTTACAAGCAAGGTGAATTTAAGCATTTCCTTTGTTTATTTTTGTAATTTCAATTACATATTTGAGGTTAATTCCAAAACTAGGGTTTGACCAAGGAAAACCCCTCCCCCCCAACAAAAAAATCTCTTTTTCTTGAAGGTACAGGTTCGGGACTGTGGATTTGAACTTAGATCTGGATACCCTTTTCAGAGAACTATCGAGATCCACAAACATATTTTCTGTCAGACCTGTGCAAGTCAAGGTCAATATTATTGGGTCAAGGATGAGATTAGTGGGTCAAGGTCAACCTTTTACATAAGACAGTGTCAGATTGGAAAAATATTTATGGGTTTTGTTTGTCTCTACATTCCGGTTCTGGATCATACTTTAGATTTTCTAGAAATAGAGTACAAACCTCAGAAAACAACATTCTTTGATATGCAATTCTTCAAGGTTAATACTTTTTTTCATCCATTTCAATTATTGTTATATATCATATCTCCTTAATCATAAAATAGAATTTAAGATCTTCCTTACTCTCATTTCCAAATGGTTGATTGATTTGTGCATTGATCCTTCTTTAGGGTTAATCTATTTGGATCTTTCATTTGTGCATTTGGGGATAAAAGAGGAACATCTTATCTTCCTTCCCCCTACATGCTTAATCATGTTACAATATCACATCCATACAAATTACAAATTAAATTTAAAGGTTAAGGAAATATAACACCCCGAATCAAACACATTAATCGATTTTCTTCCTTTACAAAGACTCATAAAAACTGCTGGAGCATTCGTGAGGCCAAAAGGAACCACGGTAAACTCATAGTGGCCATATCTAGGGAATAATGTTTTCTTGTGGATATCACTCTCCATAATCTGCAACTGGTGGTATCTAGATTTTAGATCTATCTTAGAGAATACTCGTGTACCCTGAAGTTGATCAAACAAATCATTGATCCTAGGGCGTGGATACCGATTCTTGATGGTTACTTTATTAATCTGACGGTAATATATACACAACCTAAGTGATCCATCCTTCTTATTAATGAAGATGATGGGTGCTCCCCATGGAAAAACACTAGGGCGAATGTTCCCTTTCTCCAAGAGCTCCTCCAAGTGAATCTTTAGCTCATCGAGCTCATGAGTATTCATCTTGTAAGGGGCTCTAGATACTAGTACCACTCCTAGCACAAGGTCTATATGAAATTCAACTACCCTAGGTGGGGGTATGCTAGGTAGCTTTGAGGGAAAAACATCTGCATACTCTCATAATATAGGAAATTCATCTAGGGAGATTCCCTTCTCCTCCTCCTCCTCCTCCTCCTCTATATCACTGATCGTAATAGAAAATATCTGACATCCCTTGCACATGCAATGCTTAAGCTACAAGGCGGAGATCACATGGAGAGATATGGGTCTCCAAACCCCTAAAATGACCATGGGTAAACCTAAACCATCTATACATTCAACCCTCTTTTGTCTACAATCCATCTTGGTGTTGTGGACACAAGGCCAGTCCATGCCAAGAACAACATCATAGGAACCAAGAGGGGTGATCCATAGATCTACATACATATCATAACTCCTATCTATTGTAGACACTAAAAATGGTTCGAGCCTGATGGTCTATGTGTTTTAGCATTTTTTGCATCACAATCAAAATGTTGTTTTGTGACCTAATTATTCCTATATGTCATGCATATGATCTTTATTGTATAGTGATATTATGTCTTTCATCAATGATTGAATATTTTAAAATTGTTCAATTATTTACTAACAATTCTACTTTCTCTATCAAATCAATCATTTTCCAAGTCATTTCAAAACCTTCCTAAACCAATCCTATTCAATCCTAAGCCATCCCAAACCTTCTTAAATTGATCCTATTCAATTCTAAACCATTCCAAACCTTCCTAAATCATTTCAAACCTATCCTATTCTATTCCTAATCACTTGCCAAATTTTCTGGATTCATTTTTGACCATTCTAGGGCATTGTCCAAGATCATTGATGCCTAATCAACCCAATTTCAAACCAATCAATCAAACCCTAATTCCAATTCAATCAATCTTATCATTATTACAGGAGCATTGTCCAAGATCATCGATGCTTTGTATGCTTTTAATCAACCATTTGATAACACTGTCAAAGATCATCGGTGTTATCGCTATCAATCTATCAATTTCAATTCAATACTATTGTTCATCATTGTTAATACTATTTCTAATTATCATTTCGGGAACATTGTCAAAGATCATCGATGTTTCCCCATTGCAATCTTATGATGCCATCAATTTTCATTGGCACTTTTCAATCATTTCCAATCATCATTATCCGGGCACATGTCAAAGATCATCGATGCCTCATGATTTTCCTAAACTATTTTGAAACCCTCAAAATTAACCCTAAACGTTATCAATATTATCAAAATCCTTCTAATTTGACATCAATATCTTCAATTTGACCAATAACCCACTAATTTCCCCCTTTGGATGAATAACCTATAGTTTATCCTAAATTCTAATTGAATAAATAAACAAACTTGATTTATTCCCCACCTTTCCTAAGTCTCTTATAATTATTTAATTTTTATTAATTAATTAGCTAATTTCAATTTATGAGATTTTATAATTTCATAAATCTAATTTGATTTTGAGGAATATTTAAGAATATTGAGTTATGGATTTGATTAAAGATTCATAATCTCACCTAAATATCATATCCCTTAATTGAGGATTCTCATCCCTATTAAGGTGCTTCACAAATATTTTCAATATCTCCTCAATATCTCTCCCCCAGTTCATGCTTCCAAGCATCCCACCAACCAAAATCTGCATTTTTGCAAGGATTTTGTTCACTCTCACCTAAATGTCTCTCATTTTCTATAAAATGGGATGCATTCCTCTCATTCAAGGTTAACCACGAGATTTTGAGAAAAACCTCAAGATCACTCATCTCCTAGTAATTCTCATTATCAAGCTTTCAAGTTCTTTCTGCAATTGTGTTTATCAAAGAGAAACATATCAACCTCTATGGAGAAGAAAGGAGGCCATTAGAACTACATTTTAAAGGAGTTTTTCTTGTGTCATCTTCCATATATTTCAACTCTTGATTCAAATGGTTTTAATGCTAGATTAGTTACGGTAGCATATTGTTTAGGGTTTGTGGTTACCTAGATATGCTTCTAACCCCTTTTCTGGTCTTAAATTTGGTGAACCTGACGTGAATCATGCATAATTGATAAAAATATTTGGTTTTTTTGTTTCTTTTTTAGGTTCTGGAAGAGAGTTGCACAGGTGGTCACTGAAGCTGGACAGGTGGTCACTATTTCTGCGGAGGTGGTTAAGTCCTACGCAGGTGGTACCTAGACCTACGCACTTGGATCCTAGAGATACGTAGGTGGATTCTTAGTTGCACAGTTGGTCACATGGGATGCTCCTTTAAGGTTTAGGATCATTTCTTGAGGGTTTAGGAAGTCATTTTGCATTTAGGGCTTCCTCCTCTTATTTTCTCTATTTTCAAGTTAAAATAAACCCTAATCTATTCCAATGAGCCCTAAGTTTGGTTAATGAACTCTAATGTGGTAAATCAACTTCACACTTTCATTTTCAAATCCTAAAATGAACATGCACATTTGTATTTGGGCTCCTAAAATGAATCTCATCTAGTCTAGGGTTTCATGCCATCAAACTTTTTCAAATTTTAAGCAACTTGCAATCTAGCCTAACTAGGGGTGGAAATGGACTATTTCATGCAAAGTCAAGTTTTTTAACTTGTCAATGGGTTTAAAATGAACATTAATATCTTATTTGGTGACTTAAAATGAACTCTAACATAGTTTAGGATCAAATGCAGATTTGGTCCTTGAGGTGTTCCTAAACTATTTTCATGCACATGGAAGCTAGTTAGGGTTTCAATTTCATTTCAAATCATTGCAAATCAACTTAAATGACATGATTAATGAACCCTACCTATGTTTCTGATGTTTTTTCATGTCTATATGTTGAGAAAAGCTCTATTTTTGCAAATTTTGAGACATTTTTAGGCTTCTGATTAGTTGTTGCACAGGTGGTTACTGTTCCTGCACAGGTGGTTAGAAGTTGCGTAGGTGGGAGCCTGGTCCTACATAGGTGGTTTCCCTAATGCTACACAGGTGGTAAGAATTATGCTTTTCAATGCTATTTGTGGGTTTCTACATTCCTATACTTGTTTCTACACTTAGATTACTTGATTTTGGTGTTACTGATGAGTTTGTGCAGCATTATGGCAATCACGGGATGAAGACTAAATCCTAAAACTACTAATGGTTTCAAATGCAGGATCTTTTGTAGAATACATTGTGTTTTCCCAAAATATTGTGTTTTCTTTTTGTAGTTAGAAAACACTTCACTTTGGTGCTTGAAATGAACCTTTTTCTTTCATGTGTCTAATGTGTTTTCTAGATTGTAAAACCCTAAGAATCATATGACTTTATCCTCTCCCCTCACCTTCATGGATCTGGGGTGTAAGAAAAACTCATATCATTCTCATAGAGTGGCTACCTCCTAAGTGCTTTAGTAGATCTAGTGAGAGTGGATTCCTAACAAATGATAGGATAAAACTAAGCCCATCAAACCAGGATATAGATATGCCATTGTGATTAATCTCTCATGGACGAGTGTTGAATGAATTATAATGGGAATAAGATCTCCATTAGTACCCTTGTGCTATGTTAAAACCTAAAGAATGTAACTTTTATAGGTTGGGAGGCCTCCATAACGGAGCTAATATGCCACGTGTATAATCACCCAAATGGATTCCCTTATTAAACACCATGTCATAGTAGCCAAAAAACTTCTATCTATTGGTGCGGAAGGTTGGAGACCAACTAAGACACCCCATACTTTTGCAACTATTAGTTGAGACAAGAATCCCTTAGGAAGTGATGGCCCTTGGGAGTTGAAGCTTGGAGTTCCTGAGAAGTGAGTGCACATGTAAGGAGGAGCTCGTGCCTCCAATATTCTAGGTTTTCTGCTATTAGTAAGAGCGGCTGAAGTTTGGTTCAAGTGGGGATTCAATGGATACTATCCTTGCTATCCTTAGGAAGTGGTGTGTTTGTTCCTTTTACGAAAGCCATTCTAAATGATGTTTCTTATGTGGGTGTTCAAACCTTAATAAAATAAAGACATCTTAAAAACACTCTCCTTAAACAACACTTTTTCCAAATCAATCTTCAAGAACAATCAAATGGGTCACAACAAACCTTGTCTTTGAGTAAACATATGGAACATTGAATTTTTCACTTGGAACCTATTGGCATGCTTGATAGCCTTCATATTTTATATTAATGACCTAATCTCCTTGCATTGTGTATTTCAAAAGTTTCCTTGCATTATATACCTCATTTTAATCCTCATTATAGTCCTTTTTCATATGTCCTACTCATATCCATCTTGCATACTTAGCTTATTCCTAGATTCTCCTTAAAAACTTTGCAAACAATCCTAGAAAGTATCCAAATCATGGAACCTCTCTTTATGATGTTGAAAATAGGATCTTTACTTGATCCCCCTTTTTTCCAAATTTAAAACCCCCCTATTCTTGTCAATTTGGTCTTATTTCACCTCTGTCATGATGGATTTGACCTAAGCCTTTTTATCAAACTTGTCCCTTATTCCTAAAATCCAATCCTTTCAAGTCGAAGATCCTTATTCAACCTCATAAGGTTATGCTCATATATTTGTCTCCTTTCAAAATATTAGTTGTTAAAGTCCAAAAAACCAAAAAAATAGGTTCATAGACCTTAGCTTGCATTTTCATAAACCTTAGCTTTCATTTGCATAAATTCCTTGCATTTCCAAAGTTGCATTTCAAAACTTGCATTCCCCAAAATTCAAAAAGTTCCAAAAAAATCTTGCATTTTCATATAGAAATCATGCTAGTTTTTACAAGGTCTCAAGCATCCAAGGAGCAACAAGATCCTCCTTTACCTATGTTTACATCACAACTCACAATTACCTTTTGATCCAAGACAAGGTGTTTCTTATCATGATCAAACTGACCTAGTCAACATGCAACAATTGGAAGTAGTGCATCAAACCTTTAATGACCCAAGACATGTCACCTTCCCCCAAGAGCCTACTTCAAGAAATGACCTATGCAACATGGGGTATCCTTCCAATTATTCCCTAAACTTTGGCACTATTTAGTGGGGACCTCCCCCAAAATTTGACCCAATCTTTGTACCTATGCCACCTAGCCAAGGTAGTGTCCCTCTTACACCTGAGGAGGAATACCAACGATTTTCTCAAATCATTAAAGTCCAACCTAGTCATTTTCAAAAACAACCTATGCCAGACACGGATTGTGGATCTTATCAACCTCCTCCACCACCACTAGTTAATCAAGATCAAGGCAATGCCTCAAGTCCCTCTTCGGATTCTGGTGACTCACATGGGACATTTGCTTCCTTCAAAGATTTACCTACAGAGGAAATTGATGAGGTCGTTAAGAACAAGAAAATTCAGCAGACATTAACATACCTTATGACTCGAGATCCATGATAGTATATCAAAGTGATTTGGAAGACAAATCCTCAACTATTTTTTGAATATCAAACTCCCCCATCATCTACTTTGGCAGAGAACCAAGCCCTAGTGGTGCAGGATAGAGAAAAGTGAGAATAACCCTTTGATAAGTCAGCTATGGAGCTAAGAAAAAAACAACAGTGAAATGATTTAACTATCAATTTTCCTCCAAGGGAAAAATATATACCATTGGATAATCCTTTATTTGAAGAATAAGCACTTCCTCTTGTCGAGACGGTGGATGCTACACAAATCCCTAAGAAAGGTCCTAAAGGAACATGGAGGATTGATTTAAAGAATCGCTTACCAAAAGGATCAAATGAGACATTCGCATTTCCTTGGGGCATGCCAGATGTACCCCCTTTTGAAGAAACACAACCAAGTGGTCCTCCTTTGGTAGCACATACAACATTCCTAGGAAGCACTTCAAATGCAACAACGTCTAAAGGACCATTTAATGAACAACCATGGGTACCCACTTTTGATGTATCTAATGCGACTACTGAAACTATATCAAATTCATTGCAAGATCAAAAGAAAAAGAGCCTTGTGGATATTAAACCAATTCTACCTAAGGTGACACAACTAGCACAACAAGTGGAACAAGCCCAAGTAGCTCAACAAGAACCACCTATGGATGTAGTGCAACCCCAATTTGTAGCCCAAGTTAACATGATGTCTCAAGCACAACTAGAAAAATGTAAGACTCCAAATATTGATGGCATACTTGGACCACTTGGATTTCAACAAGCTAATAACATGCAATAACTGACAATGTGGATGGGTCAAGAATCTCATCCTGCTGTACAACATGTGCAAGGTTCAAAGGTGCAACAAATGCACCCACAACAACAACAACATACCCAACAATATGTATAGCAGCAACAACATGCTCTCCAATAGAAATATGTATAACAACAACAGCATGCTTTACAAAAATAGTATATACATCAACAACAACATGCTTTACAACAATAGTATGCTCAACAACAAAGACAACAACATGTTCAAAAACAGCAACAACAACAATAACATGTCCAGCAACGATATGGTCAACAGCAACAACTGTATGTCACACAACAACAAAATGTGTCACAACAACAGCATGGGGCACAAATTCAACAATAGCAATATTCACCCCAATATCAATAGAAAATTTCCCAACTGTATTATACGAAACAAGGTCAGTAATACAATCCTCCACCAATAAATCAACAACATGTAGAAGATCACCAGAAACATGCCTGACAACATGTGGCATCTGTCCACAACATATCATCTGAATCGTCAGACTTAGATTAGGCCTCAAAATACAATCAAGGTTAATCATGACAACATGTATCTCATGTGACTCTTCCCTTGAAGCCTTGGGGATCAAGCAATGGAGTGGTACTCTAAACTACCTAGCAATATCAGATCTTGGAAATAACTAGCTGACAAATGCATCTCTCATTTTGTGTTCAATATATCAAGTGAGGTTATGCTAACTAACTTATGCACAACCAAACAAAAGGTTGGAAAATCCTTTATGACCTTCCTAGTGTGATGGAGGAATTTGGTGAGTCAATGTCCTTTTGATGTGCCAGAAGAACAAAAAATTCTATTATTTATCCAAAATTTGGTACCTGAGATGATGTATGAGCTCACGATTAAATGACCAAGTACAATTCAAAAGCTCATGAAAAAGGGTATCAGCATTGAAGATGCTCTTATTGAAAAAGGATTATTAAAAATCAACAAGGACAATCAGAATGCGAGCACTTCCAGTGAAAAGCCAAAATTTTGGTCTCAGAATAAAAATTTCACAAATGACGGAGTTTTTGATGCATAGATAGTTAATGTGACACAATATAAAGTGAGTCTCAAAGGACCCGCTGCTACCAATATGCAGACAATGACTCAAGCACTGCCTCTAGTGCCAGCTCCAACACAACCTCAAGCATGAATGAATGATAATCGGCAGCATTGACCGCAAAGGAATAGAGATGGACCACAAAGATAGTTCACCCCATTGGGTGAACCACTTCATTTATTCCTACAACATTTATTGCAAAACAATTACATTCAATTACCCAAACTATGCGATCCTCCAGCAGTGAAGCCCCCTTGGTGGGATGACAACAAATACTATCATTATCATCAGACAAAGGGACACAGAACCAATTCCTACTACCAATTAAAATACAAGGTCCAAGACCTTATTGATGAAGGTGTTATTGAGGTTGAACCTGCAGCGGGATCTTCCAACACTGACCATACTATTTTCACAAACCCCTTGGTTGATCATGAAAAGGGGAATGCCTCTATGTTGAATTTAAATTCCAAGAATAATGTCAATTACACTTGGACCATCCATGACTATACCATCAATTATTTCTCTAAGGTTGATTCACGTGTGTCCACTCTGACCTTTCGGGATAATAAGGATAGTCATCCTCAATATGTAGTCGCTACCCGTCGTACCAAGATTACTATGCCTAACACATTATCCAAACCCAAGGTACCTACAGATTACAACCTTGTTGACTTGTTGGATAAGACCCCTACCTTGATATCAATCCTTGATTTACTATGCACATCCCCTCAGCACAAGGAAGTCCTTGACAAAACTTTGAAAGAGTCCACTATTCCAACCGACATTGACACTAACTAGTTTTAGGCCATGATGGGGCACTTCTCTGCATCCTAGCATTTCACATTTTCCAAAGATGATTTTCCATGTGACCGGCTTGGCCATAATGACCCTCTCTATCTGGAAGTCTTTATCCATAATGCCATGGTCCGGTGAGTCATGATAGATGGTGAATCAGGACTTAACATCTTCACTTTGAAGGTCATTATTGATCTTGGTTACAATGAGAGTGACATTGATCCTTCCAGGAGAATCACAATAAAGGCCTATGATGACGGTGAAAATCCCTCCAAGGGAGTCATCATCCTACCCATCAGAATTGGTCCCATTACTAAAAAACACATTGTTGCAAGTCCTAGATCTTGAATTTCCCTATAACATGATCTTAGGATGCCCATGGATCCATGTCATGAAGGCGGTTCCCTCTACGTACCATCAATGTCTAAAGTTCTTTCGTGAGGGAGTTGAAATCACCGTCCCAGGTGATCCTAACCCTTTCCAATTTTGTGCCAATCTAAGAGAAGGTACCACACAACAGGTGCCTACCAAGAGGGAAGCCACTTCATCCAATTCCTCCAAATATGATGCAACCACCCTTGAAAAAATGATCAAAGGAAAGCTGAAGATTGAAGATAAAGGGTGTGGAGAGTATACCATGGAACAAGCTTTTCATATTGGGAAGCTTCCTCTCTCCCCAAAGTCTTATGGAAAACCAAATTTATTGCAAGCACAACCACCCAAAACTACCATGAAGTTTATGCCCTCACCTACATTCACTATGTGGGGAGGTTTGCACGAAGAACATGTTTATTACAATGCATCCAATTGGATTTTCCAAGATCAACAAAAACAAGAACATGAGCCCACTGAGATGCCTGTTGAAAAATATGGGCTTGTGTTCACACTCATGCAGAAAAAAGGATATGATGACCATAGTGGTCTTGGGGTATGCAAACAAGGAATTGTTGAACCAATTGCTGCAAAAGGCCATCCCCTTCATCTATGCATTGGATTCAAACCATTACGAATTGGCTCTTCAAATGCAAAAATGGCCTCATGTGAAAATGTAGTCATTTCAAGTGATGAAAAGGTATCTAAGGGTCCCCCTTCTGAGTACACTACTGATTCAAATGAATGGGAATGGAACACCTATACTTCTAGTCCTTATGAGCTTGACTATTTCTTCCCTAAACCTGTAGACCTTCCTATGGTAGACAAACATGTTAACACAATTCCCCTTCCTCCAGCAACCAATCCTGATCCCTAGTCTAGAATTTTCTAGGATCCCAGTCCTAAACCTTCATTGCATGAAATCTCTAACTTTGAAGACACTGATATTTACATATTTTCCATTACCTATGGCCCTGAACACATCTGTGCCACTAACGATGACAGCCCACTAGTCTACCCTAAGCTTATTGATTGGGATGAGAAAGGACCACCAAGCTTGGATTTCTTTGAGAATGATAAAGAAATAATAGAATTATTTGAGCTCCAAGAGGGCATACCATCTAGTGACTAGAAAAGATGATTCTCCATTGACCTTTTTGCTATAGCATATCTAGGGGAGTCAACTCTGTCTTCCAGTCACAAAGTTGAAAATGAGAAAATTAAAAAAGAAAAAAATAAAAAGAATAGGTCCTCTGGTGAAAAACAAAAGGTGCCAGTTGACCATGAAAAAGTAAAAACAAAGGATGTATCTGAGGGTGAAAACCTCTTTGAGGCACCTGAGGATGGAAGACTGGACATACCCCCTCCAAAGGAGAAGTTAACATTGCTCATTGAAATGACCGAGGAGATTAACTTGGGAACACCAAACAACCCCAAGATCATACATTTTACAGCATCACTCTTGCCAGAAGAGAAGGATGAGTTTGTCAGATTCTTCCTTGAGTGCTAGATCAATTTCGCCTAGTCATATGATGACATGCCTAGCCTGGATCCTGAGTTAGCTCTTCACCACCTTCCTCTGAAGCCAGGTGAGAAGCCAGTAAAATAGAAGCTAAGAAAAATTCATCCCCAAATAGCTCTACTAGTAAAAGCAAAATTGAAGAATTTATTGGATGCAGGATTTATCAGACCTATTGATTATGCAGACTGGATTTCCAATCTAGTTCCTATTCGCAAGCATGCTGGAGGTATACGGATATGCACTGATTTTTGTAGTTTAAATAAGGCATTACCTAAAGATGATTTTCCTCTGCCCAAAATCCACATGATTGTCAACATGACTGCAGTTTACAAGTTATTGTCACTAATGGATGGCTTCTTCGGTTACAACCAAATTCGGATTTCTCCTGAGGACCAAGCCAAGATAGCTTTCACATGTCCTTGGGGAACCTATTGCTGGAATGTCACGCCCTTTGGCCTCAAGAATGCTAGAGAAACTTATCAATGAGCAATGACCACAATCTTCCATGACTTTATGCACATCTTAATGGAAGACTATGTTGACAACCTCCTCTACAAATCTACAAGAAGGAAAGATCATTAGAGTATTCTAGCTAGAATCTTGAAAGAATGGAAGGGTATAAGCTCTAGTTGAACCCCAAAAATTTTGTTTTTGGAGTTTTTTCTAGAAAAATCCTAGGCTATATCATCTCTCAACAAGGTATTAAGGTGGACCCAGAAAAGGTGCAAACCATTTTAGAAATGCCTCCACCAAACACTCTAAGGAAGCTGAGAAGTCTACAAGGAAAACTATAGTCTATTTGTCGATTTATTGCACAACTAGTAGATAAATGCCAATCATTTCAAAATCTACTACACAAAGGTGTGACCTTCCATTAGAATGAGAAATGTGAGCACTCATTCCAACAACTAAAATATTATCTATTGCATCCACCAATCTTGATGCCTCCCATCGTAGGGAAGCCATTTATCTTGTACATTTCTGCCACAGAAACTGCATTGGGTGCTCTTCTTACACAGCATGATGAACAAGGACAAGAAAGAGCTATTTATTACATCAGTAGAACACTGCTTGGATATGAATTGAACTACTCACTCATTGAACAAGCCTGTATTGCCATAGTTTTTGCCACACAGAAGTTAAGAGATTACATGCTACACCAGAAAACCATGCTCATGTCCCGCATTGATCCATTGAAGTATCTTTTGGGAAAAGAAGCTCTCACAGGTCGCCTAGCCAAATGGGTCATGCTACTGAGTGAGTTTGACATAGAGTATGTGGACATAAAATCAATAAAAGACCAGGTGATAGTGGATCAGCTCGCAGAGGCACCAGTTCTTGATGATCACCCATTGCTTTCAGAATTACCAGATGAGTCCATTTTCACCTTCACTGAATCTAAACAATGGAAAATCTACTTTGATAACTCACATACTAGGCATGGATTGGGGGCAGGCATCATTTTTATCACCCCGCAAGGTGATGTCATTCCAAAATCTTACAGAATCGCATTTGCATGTACCAACAACATCGCTGAATATGAAGCACTTGTCACTAGACTCAAAATTTCTATTCAATGGAAAATCCAGCACCTCAAGGTGTATGGTGATTCTCAAATAGTCATCTACCAAGTCACTGGTGACTATGAAACTAAGGATGAAAATCTAGTACCTTACAAACACCTGGCTGACTTTCTCAAGGAACAATTTGTCACAATCAGTTTCTGCCAGCTTCCATGGGTACATAACAAACAAGAAGATACTATGGCCACTATTTCATCTATGATCAACATGCCAAATAATGAAGAGAGATGTGAATTTATCATTGATCAACTATTGCTTCTAGCATTCAACATTCTGCAATCAGAGCTTGTGTGTGACATTGTTGGTCCTAATTCCCCTTGCTATCAAGATATCTACAATTACCTACACACCTAGATATTACCCCTTGCCTTATCCCAGAAAAAGTGTCAAGCTCTTATCTATCAAGCCTCCCATTATGTCATCATTGGTCGTACCCTTTATAGGAGAGCCTATGACCAAACCCTCCTTAGATGCCTTGATTTGCGAGAGGCTAACACTACCTTAAATGAGGTCCACAATGGTATTTATGGTGGACATTTCAATGGTTTGAGTCTCACTAAGAATTTGGTTCGAGCAGGATACTACTGGCCTACCATGGAGCAAAATGCTCATAAATTTGCTAAGAAATGTTACAAGTGCCAGATTCATGGTAATTTGATTCATGCTCTAGCACAGGATCTACAGCCAGTGGTTTCTCCATGGCCCTTCTCTCAATGGGAATTTGACCTTGTAGGGAAGATCACACCCCTATCTTTTGACAGCTACAAGTACATCATCACAGCCACAGAGTACTTTACAAAATGGGTGGAAGCTATCCCCATGACATACATTACTGACAAACAAGTTTCTAGATTCATCCTAAATTATATCATTTACCATTAAGGAGTTCCTCTGGCCATCATTACTAACCATGATAGCTCGTTCCAGAACAAGGATTTTACCCAGCTTTGTGAGAAATTCAAAATCCATCATGGATTTTCTAGCATCTACTATCCATAAGGAAATGGCCAAGTAGAGGCATCTAACAAGACCATCATTAAGATCCTGCAAAAGACTATCAATGACACTGACTTTGATTGGCACTTACAACTCAACCCAGCTCTGTGGGCCTACGGGACTAGCATCTGCACCCCCACTGGTGCTACTCTGTACTCTCTTGTCTATGGCGCTGAGGCCATATTACCCCTCAAGGTTGAAATTCCTTCATTGAGAGTATCCTTACAAGGCATTGTTGATGATGAACAGTATAGAGTTTCCAGATTGCATAAACTCAAGATGCTTGATGAGCGGTGACAAATGACCTTAGTACACTTGCAAGCCTATCAGAATTGTCTAAAATAGAGTTATAACAAGAAAGTGTGAGCTTGCCACTTTGAGATCAGAGACTTGGTTCTAAAGATGAATTACAAGACCCATCCACACAGAGAGAAGGCTGGAAAATTTGAACCAAATTGGGATGGCCCCTACATAGTCACAGCATCATATGGGTCTGGAGTGTATCAGTTTGCAACACCAGAGGGAGAACCATTGCCAGAGGCAATGAACAGTATGCACCTCCATAAGTATATGCATAATTTCTAAAAAAAGTACAAAAAAAATTGCAAAAAGTTCTTGAAAAAAGTATAAAAAATTGAAAAAAATTCTGAGAAAATATCAAAAAAAGAGAAAAAGAGAAAAAAGAAAAAAATTAAAATGGTTGTCTTGATGAAAACTTGGCAAAAAGGCATCTTGGCATGCAAAAATAGAAATCAAGAGAAAAATCTCATCTAATAGTGAAAACCTGGCAAAGAGGCACTTTGGGCAAGTACCATGATGAAAACCTGGCAAACAGGTGCCACACGTAGTCATTTATTGCTCCATTGTCTATCATGGTTCCACCTAATATCCTGATGTACTTTCCTAATCACATATTTTAGTTTGTATCAACCCTAGTGCCCCTTTATGGCTTGTAATTGGTTGATCTTCTTTGTCTTCCCCTTGGTATACCCAGTCTATCTGTCCTTTTGACCTCTATACATAGCCTCTTTGTTGTCTGGGGGCAGACTCCTGGCACTGAGCGTCTTTGAATTTGAATTCAAAATAGGGGAAGGACCTTGTGCCTAGTTTACCCATGAGATTCCTTGACTATTTGATTCTAGAGATAACACATTGTAAATATCTTAATGACTTGAAAAAATCCTTAAAAATCCAAATAATCAAAAAATTCCAAAAAAATCAAATAATGTCCTAAAAAAATTACTAAAAATTGCATAATGTCTTGAGAATATTACTAAAAATTCAAATATGATCCTGAAAAAGACCAAAAAATTCAAACATCTCAAAAATCCTAAAAATTACAAAATCTTTTCAAAAATCTGCAATAAATCTGTACATACTTGTCTTCTTTTGCGAATCGAACATCACATTTGCTAACATCAGTGGCACGATCATCAATCTATGCTTAATGAAATCATGTGCGATTTGAATCATTTTGACTCAGCATTCAATGTGATTGGACCATTCAAATCTCTCGATCATTGCTATCAATCAATCTGTCCAAGCTATCAATCAATTATCAAATCAATCAATTTGCAAATCTAAGCTACCAATCAATGAACATTTTATACAAGCAACAAAATATCTGAATGACTGTTGGCTCACATTTTTTCATGAGTATTTTTTATTTTCTTTGTTGATCATGTTCCTATGCTACTCGATGATATTATCTAAACTTATGAGAGTAGTCAGGATGGTTCATGACCAATTGCTTTTGCTTTACCTTTTTTTCTGCATGTTTGATGATCTCATGAAATTCTGGGGCATGTCTGCTACATGCTTTTGGGATGAAGAAGATCATCCTTTGTCTACATTGTGTTTGTTCATGCAAAAAGGATGACTTTTGTGCTCTGTATTTTGTGCCATGATGCGTTGCATCTAATTTTGCAATATCAAAATAAGCTCTTAACACAATTTTCACTTTGAAAGCCAACATCTTTCTACTAACATTTCTTCATCTAATTTTTTCTTTCTACTAACAATTCTTCAGTCAGTCCTCGCAGTTTCCAAGGTCTAGTACTCTAGTAAATAAAAAACAAGTGCATACTGCATACATGCATTCATAAACATGAAAAAACAACAAAAACATGTGCATTTTTGCATCCATTCATTTATACATGAGAAAAATTTCAAACATACATTTGCATTTTGCATTCATACAAATTCAAATGGAAAAAAGACAAAAACCAATTATTGCATTCATAACAAATTTTATTGTGTAACAAAGGCAATACATTGCAATACATAAGCATCATCATATAAATAGGAAAGCAAAGCATATACATAAACATCCATCCTATGCATCATAAAATAGTTGCATATCATATATCAATGTCTCAAAAAAGTATCAGAGTACAAAAATCAAGGTGTCTATATACACTAAGGCCCATAGGCTCATAACATATTACATATCTATCAAAATTGTCCCTCTGCTAGAGAGACCTCTTGTCAACCCCTGCTCTCTCAGTCCTCCTGATCCCTATCCATCCTGGAAGATGAGGCTCCCCCTGTCTGATGCCCTGTCTATCCTGATCTGGGTAGGCCCTTGTTCCCAGCACTCCCCCACTACTCTATGTCCTACGGGAGTGTGACCTACTAGATGACACTCTATAACTCAGTGCCCACTGATCCCATGGCACATCTCTCTTGTACGCATCTCACCAGTACCTCTTCTCCTCCCATGGATCCCCTAGTATACCTTCAATATCATGCACACCTACATCTTTGATGGAACTGATAAACTAGCATGCCTCCTCCTGCGCACTCTGTGCTCTGGCAATAGCTGCATCCCTCTCTACTATCAACCTGTCCATCTGTGATGTGAGTGTTGATCACTTGAAAATCCATGATGCACGATCTATATCCCATGCATCTCTATCTGTATCTCTCTCCAGTGTCAATCTGTCTATCTAGCTTGTAAGCTCTGTGATGCACTATCGCTGCTCCTCCAACTTGTCATTAGGACCCTGTGGTGGCTCATCCCTGTCCTCATCTATCTGCATCATCATATCATCGAGATCCCTATCCTCATCATAATCATCCTCACCATCATCCTCATCCCCATCTGAATCATCATCATCCTCATCATCGTCATCGTCATCCCCATCTGACTCCTCCTTCTCCTCCCCCTCATCCTCATCCTCCTCCTCGGTGCTCTCATCTCTAGGCACCCGCACTCTCGATGTCACCACATCCAGATCTGTTAGAGGAATTAGCCTATACTAAGAAAACCATCTATCATACTTATCCATGGTCCCTGTGTATGCCACATCTACATCTACTCCTCATGGCCTGGGTTGTAACTACGTGAACTCTGCATAGGCCACCTAAGGCTTGAGTGCTGCATCCCATGTCCAAGCCTCGGCCCTCGATCTAGAAAACAATGTTGTGCCTATCGGTACTCCCTATACCTCTCCAAACTATCACTTGACTCACTCTGGGAGCTGCATCTCAATCATTGTATGACCCATAACAAACCTCTCAATGAGGTACCTCTCATGTCTGTAGTAAGGAAAGTGATTTGCATCATCATCCCATCTGGCATAATCATTGTATGGATGCCAATTGAAATCTCTCAGCACATCTACCTCATGATGGAAGTGCAATGTGTATCCTAGTGGGCCCTGTGCAAGTGCCCCTTAGCAGCAATAAACATACAAAAAATTTGGTAGCACAACTCTCTAAGAAATTGGCTAAAACATAGCTATGTACTTGTAGGCCTACACCTGCAGCAATATGATCCCAATGCTGATCGATAATCCTCCTTGATATGCCAACTGATGGAGCTGGTAATAGGTCATCGTGAGCATGCATGGCCTAAATGCGAATAATATGCCCTCCATTATCATCTGCTCCAGCACTCTCCCACAGCCAATGGGGAACCCATGACCTCATATGTCCAGAACCAAGAGGCATGTAATCACTCCGTAGATAATAGCAATCAAATGATCATGCTACCTCACAACCGTCTCCCATTTGATCTCATAATCCTGGATGTCTAGATCCTCATCATCACTCTCAAATAGTCAATGCAATGTTGACCTCCCTATAGTAGGACCATACTTAGCTAGCTCTCCATGAATCAGAATCTTGAGGATGCACCATACATCCTTCAGTGTCACTGTTACCTCCCCTATCCCCAGGTGGAAGGAACTAGTCTCCGAGTGCCATCGCTCAACTAATGTTGTGATTAACCCCCAGTTTGTCCTAATCTTGAGCATGTATGTGATATAGTACAATCCTAGCAAGGCAAGAATCTATCTCTCATGTCCGCTCAACCTGTGGTGTATGCCTAGACACATCGGTCTGCTCTCCCGTGTCTATGGAACTGACAGCTCCTCGTTCGATCACCATGCAGCTTTGGTCAACTTTATATACTTTATGTTTCTTGTTGACTGACCTAGGACCTATTTTGACCTAGTTTGACCTAATTTTGACCTTGTCCTAGGGTTTTGACCAGTTTAAGGAAGTTTAGGGTGGTTTAGGAACCCCCAAACCCTATTTTGAGGCCCTTCTAACCACCTACACAGGTTATCTTACCACCTGCACAGAATGGCTTCCCACCTACATTGCTTGCATAGTTGGGCACGTGACCTATGTAGGTGGGCACATGACCTATGCAGGTGGCACATGTCGGCTCCTGCCAGCCCTATTTGACCCTCATTTGACCCTCTAAATAGCCTAGGAAAGCGTGCAAAGTAAGAAACCACTGAGAGGACCTGGTGTACTCACCTCAGGTCCTATGTCGGCTAGCTGTTGGAAGCTATGAACTCATTCCCCATGCTAAATCTTCACTAGCACTCGATCCATCTTCCTTGCTCTAGAGCTCAATTCTTCCAAATGAGAGAGTGAAAATGAGCTCCCAAACCCCTTCCAATACCTTTTATAGCCTCTTGGTTGCCTAGATGGATGTGAAACCCTTGCATTTTTTATTGGTCGTGATGCTTTTAACACTCTGAACCTCATATCTTTTGCGTTTGACCTCTGATTTTCAATCTGATTGTTGCTGTGAATTTGTCTCGGCATTGTCGACAAATTGATCTATCACTTGCATTTTTCAAATGATTTATCAAGGGGGCACCTATGTATCCCATTATCACTAGGGCATGTTCTAATGCTATTTTCTTTAGGATTCTTTGACACAATGCTCATAATCACATTGTATCAAAGAGGGGCAAAATGTAGACACCTAAAAATGGTTCGAGACTACTGGTCTATGTGTTTTAGCATTTTTTGCATCACAATCAAATCATTTTTTCTGACCTAATTATTCCTGTATGTCGCGCATATGATCTTTATTGTATAGCGACACTGTGTCTTTCATCAATGATTGAATATTGCAAAATTGTTCAATTATTTACCAAAAATTCTACTTTCTCTATCAAATTGATCATTTTCCAAATCATTTCAAAACCTTCCTAAACTGATCCTATTCGATCCTAAACCATCCTAAACCTTCCTAAACTGATCCTATTCGATCCTAAACCATTCCAAACCTTCCTAACTCATTTCAAACCTATCCTATTCTATTACTAATCACTTGCAAAATTGTCTAGACTCATTTTTGACCATTCTGGGGCATTTTCCAAGATCATCGATGCCTAATCAACCCAATTTCAAACCAATCGATCAAACCCTAATTCCAATTCAATTAATCTTATCATCATTATAGGAGCATTTTCCAAGATCATCGATTCTTTGTATCCTTTCAATCGACCATTTGATAACACTGTCAAAGATCATCGGTGTTATCGCTATCAATCTATCAATTTCAATTCAACAATTTTGTTCATTATTGTCAATACTATTTCTGATTATCATTTCGGGAACATTGTCAAAGATCATTGATGTTTCCCCATTGCAATCTTATGATGCCATCAAAGTTCATTGGCACTTTTTAATCATTTCCAATCATCATTATCTAGGCGCATTGTCAAAGATCATCGATGCCTCACAATTTTCCTAAACTATTCTGAAACCCTCAGAATTAACCTTAAACCTTATCAATATTATCAAAATCCTTCCATTTCGACATCAAAAACTTCAATTTGACCAATAACCCACTAATTTCCCCCTTTGGATGAATAACCCATAGTTTATCCTAAATTCTAATTGAATAAATAAACAAACTTTATTTATTCCCCACTTTCCCTAAGTCTCCAATAATTAATTAATTTTTATTAATTAATTAGCTAATTTCAATTTATGGGATTTTATAATTTTGTAAATCTAATTTGATTTTGAGGAATATTTGAGAATATTGAATTATGGATTCGATTAAAGATTCATAATCTCACCTAAATATCATATCCCTTAATTGAGGATTCTCATCCCTATTAAGGTGCTTCACAGATATTTTCAGTATCTCCTTAATATCTCTCCCCCATTTCATGCTTCCAAGCATCCCACCAACCAAAATCTGCATTTATGCAAGGATTTTGTGCAATCTCACCTAATTGTCTCTCATTTTTTATAGAATGGGATGCATTCCTCTCATTCAAGGTTAACCATGAGATTTTGAGAAAAACCTCAAGATCACTCATCTCCTAGTAATTATTATTATCAATCTTTCAAGTTCTTTGTGCAATTGTGTTTGTCAAAAAGAAACATATAAACCTCTATGGAGAAGAAAGGAGGCCATTAGAACTACATTTGAAGGGAGTTTTTCTTGTGTCATCTTGCATATATTTCAACTCTTGTTTCAAATGGTTTTAATGTTAGATTAGTTAGGGCAGCATATTGCTTAGGGTTTGTGGCTACCTAGATATGCTTCTAACCCCTTTTCTGGTCTTACATCTATAACTTAAAATCTCTGACTATAGAATCAACTGATACCCTAGCACCTGATGCTAACTCCACTTCTCATTTCACCTCCTGTCTAGCTGCCACTAGCCCACAATGCTCCACTATAAATGGGGAAATGAAAGAACCAATAGCTCCAGAATTAAAAGGGATAGTGATGATACTACCTTGAATCATACTTATTGCCTCGTTCACTGTGGCCTGATGCTTGTCCTAGAATTATCAACCACTACAAAAACTCTATGGGACTTTCCCAGGTCCCCAACCATGGCCTCCAATGTTGCTGTACATGAACCACCTCCATGGGGACAGTCTCTAGAAAAATGCCCTATGGCTCCACATGTAAAATAAAGCCCTTGGGAGTGCATCTATATGCCCTGTGTTCTAGTGTGTTGTGATCCTCATGTCCTACTAGAACTACTAAAACCACCTCAAGAGGTCTTCTGAGTCCTTGTTGGACAAGTGTATGGTGCCTATGACCTATGATCTCACCTAGGGCCCTATACGTAACACTTCTTGGGCTTAAAGCCCTATTGTCCCTGTGCCAGTCTAGCCCTTTGACTCTACTAATTCTAGTGTGGCTGAGGTGGTGGGGCTTTAAAGGTCCTCGATGAGTGCCTTTGATTCCCCTTCCAAGGGGGTTTCTGATATCCTATACTCTGAGGTGCGTAATTTCAATTTTTTTACCGATCTTGTGTATCATGCCCTCTACCATGTACTTCCTTTGCAATCAAGGCCTTCTCTACAGCCTCTCATAGATCTACCGGTTTTTCCATGTGCACTGGTCCATAAATAGAAGCATTCAACCCCTTAACCAAGTGGTTGACATGGAGCTTCTCATCCTTCATGTACTCTACGTGAGGTAGAAGCTCAATAAATCTACTCTCATACTGAGCAATAGATAATCCCCTCTGCTGTAGATCATGAAACTCATCTATATGACGCTATCTGTAATTCTCTAAGGGCCCGTTTGGACCATGACATATCGGCCGTAATTCCGGTATATCGATTTCTCAATATGGTCTGCCATGTTTGTGTGCAACATCATAAGATGGAATTGGAATTTCGGAAGTCCAATTTTTCCCAAAAAATGAGCATTCGGTCTTCCACTCAAAAAGGTGGAATTGGAATTTGACCCTCTTATTCCACTTTGGTATTCCAATTTTTAAAACTATCGGGTCTGCATCCGCGTGAAAAGTAGTTTTTTTTTATGTCCGCGTGCAAAGTAGATCAATGGCGACTCTGAGAGCTGCAATAGTGAGTGTTGTTCTGTCTCTGATTTTGTTCATTGCCATACAACTCTGTTGTGGGAGGAAGAGGAGCAGAAGGATATACATCCAGAGGTGGATGGGTCATCATCGTCATTGTTTTGTGTATGTATAAATATAAAAATATTTCTAGGTTTGACTCAAATCGCCCCCTGATATGAGAAGTTGCAGCAAATTCTGCCTGCAAAGACCACGTTCTTTCTTTGCCTTTGTTGGATCGAACGAAATAGAGTGAAAGAAAAGAGGTTTAAAATCAAACCCAAAACTGAAGTGCCCTGGGAAAATATAATAAAAAGCATGAAATTTGCATAGAAATTAACCATGACAATATTTTTTTAATACCAAATCGAAGAATTTTTAACATGACAAATTTTTTTGTTCCAGAATCTTCTTAGTCAACTTCCGGGTGAACCAAACAGGTCATCCCATATTTCAAAAATCATTTTGAGAATTTGATCTTCTAGAATTGACTATATCTGGCATTTGGTATTTCGTGGTCCAAACGGGCCCTAAGAGGTAATAGTCTATGAATATCTCTAAAAATGATTCCCAGCTGAGGATGTCAATAGCCAGGTTACTCTTGTACACTTCCTATCACCGCCAAACCAAGGTGCCTCCTCTCAACAAGAGGATGGCCAATCGAGCTCACACATTTCTCTCACATGTGCGCAATCTAAAGCATCTCTCTAGAATTAGTAACCATGCCTTAGCCTCAATCCCATCTGTGGCTCCTAAAAAGGGTGGTGGTCTGAGGTGGAGCAAATCCTTGATTTGGTCCCCTACATCCTAGGGTGCTCCTCTACTTTCCTAAGGTACAACCCCTGGGGGTGGTCCTGCCATGTGAATATATTCCCCATCCTACTCTGCCTGCTCCTCAACTTTTCAAGGGGGAGGAATCCTACTCTACTCACTGGTTGCTCCCCCTGGCCCTGCTATCTGATCTCCAAGTGGTAATCTATCCATAAGAATCCCTTCTAGATTTTGGAGAGCATTAAGTACTTCCTAATTTGGATTTGGGGGTGGAATAGGTGGAGGCTCCTGCTCCACTCCAGCATCTTCCCTAGCACCCTCTACATCTCTCTTATCACAAGCTAGTGCCACATGAGCATGACCCCAACCTCTCCCACATTGGTGAGCATGTTGAGTGACGGGAGGCATCCTAAAAGTTAAAGCAAAGTTAAAAAGTTAATAAGGTTAAACGCAATGGGTCTAAGGTTCCAAAGTTGAAACATGGCTCTGATACCAAAATGACATTTCCAAATCTGCATGATAAAATGCAACAATTTTTTTTTTTGAAAGGGGATTACTATGAGGTTTAGAAGTGACTGTATCTCTCAAGTCTACTAGTAACATTCAGAGTAGGCAAGTTAAGAGGAAGGGGATTGAACTTCAAAGGTATAAGGTCAAGTCGATAGCTAGGGATGAGAGGTAATCATGATGAGTGTCAATGTCCCTCAACCCCTGAGTTTACATGGGTCTAGACTAATCAATGGTATCTCAAAAAATTACCTAGAGTAAATTTAAAACTAGGTTTCACAACTATCTCCTCTCATTTGTTAGAAAATTAAATTAAGATTTAAATCTTATTCATCTAAATAATCCATAACATTATTTTTACCTCGGCCAATACACTGGCCACATGTATTGACCATGTAAAAATAATGTTACCCAATTAAGTACCTTACAAGTTGCTGGCCATATTCTTCCTTAAAAAAGTTTAACTTATTGATACATAAATCTACAAGGAGTTACTAAGTTAGAACTTATAAGGATTAAGCAACTCTCAAACTTAATTGATTAAAAATCTTCTATATAAAGGACCTTAATAGTTTAAAATGCTCATTTACCATTTTCCTTAACACTAGGAGTACTTAATTAGTTGACCATTCGTGATATATTAAAATTAAAATTAAGTCACCTTAATCAAATAAAAATTATACATTTCAATCTCCACACTCTTTATATTAGAATTTACTTTATAATAATCTAATTAAATAAGCTTTAAAAATGCCTTATTAATTAAATTAACATTCTTGAATTATTATACTTAATAAAACTAATGCATTTAGTTCTATTCCCCATCAAAAGTGTGGATAATAAAGGAAATCTCATTATTTAAATATAAAGATAAAAGTTTTCTTAAAGAATTTTTCAAGAAATAAACTAAACTTTCCCACAAAAAGGAAATGCACTAAGTAAAAAAATTTAACACAAGGTATACTAATGTTGTCATAATCTAATAATAAATGGACAATCCCTAACCCTAATTCAAAATTAGGGTTAGGGATTCATAAAGAGTTCCCTAAGGCTACAACTTTTACTCTTCCTCCTCATTCTCTCCCAAGCTCTCATTTTCTAACCCAAACCCTTATTATCTTTTTTTTCTTGCTATGTGTTTGAGCAGGTCTAGTTACACAAGGGAGGCAACCATGGATGGAGATAAGTAAAATACATAATACATATATACACAAATATATATGTATATACTGTTAGAATAGTCCCAAAGGATAACTGAGAGGGGGGGTGAATCAGTTATCAGTAACTTCAGTTATTTTTACTTCTTTAACTTTAGAATACAAAAAAGTAAATGCTTAATCAGATAACACAATACTCAACACACAATTTGATTACATCGGGGAAACCAAATGGTAAAAACCCCAGTGGGAATTAGCACCCACAATAAACTATACTTGTTTTTAGTAATCCCTATTAGAAGATATTTCAACCCTGTTAGGAGTTGTACATTACAATGCAATAAGTATAGTGACTTGGTTAAGGGTCGGACCCTGTTAGGAGTCTTTTACAAATAACCCTGTTAGGGGTGGTGGACTCACTATCTAAAATCTCATTGCTTGATGGTGAAGGCTACAACCTTCTATATAATAGATATGCACTATATCTGATGATGAAATATAGAGTAGACCTGCTGTCTTGATCAGTTCTAGTGTATTGCAATCTTTCACTTGTTCTTCGCATAGACTCTTGATGTATGAACCGACTCTGATAATCTTCTCTGTACATCTTTCTTATCTTTTTGTATCATTCATACTTAGCATGTCACCTTTGACTTGCTATAAGTATCTTCCTCATAGTATGAGATCATGGGACCTGTAAGACAAATCTTCATAACATCCTTGTCGGCTCTACTAAGCATGCAAGCATTATTACAACTGCGCAAGTATAAACCAAATAGATGCGACGCTTCACTAAGTCGGCCTCACCAATTTAACTCTAACTTTGCAATCTTCTTGAAACACATTTGGTGCCTTTGGATTAATATCATCAACTCATAACTAATCATGAATATACACATGCATATATA
>MU227134.1:1815702-1831383 GCA_018584345.1 Thuja plicata
TATCTATCCACGCAAGTCTTCATATCATCATTCTGATAAGTACATATAGAATTACTACTGTGTATTATATGTTGTCATCAATGACAAACATACAATCAATCAACTGCTCAGAATCAAATCTCCAACATATACATGATGTGTATTACATATATATGTATACATTCAATGGTGGTTTTCTGGTGGAAAGGCTAGGAGGTCTATGTGTGGGGAGAGAATACGTGCTATACTCTATGGCCCACGCGGAAACAAGAAGGTGGAAGTGGGGGGGTTGGGCCAGGGCCATTCCCCACCACCACTATGGTGGTGTTTCCACCACGTACTCCACACTGTCAGTGGCGAGTGTCACCGTTGTGTGGTGGCCATGGTGGCTGCACCACCACAGCGGTGGGGGGAGGCACGTGTCATCCCACACCCATCACGCAAGGTAACAGACCGCGGGGGAGGGTGACTCCTCCACCCTTTGGAAACTCTCTTAAAAGATTTTTTTTTTGTTATTTACTTTTCCTTTATTTAGTTTGTTCTTTTCCTTTTTCTTCTTTTTTACAAGTAAGGTCATGTTTATTTCTATATATTTAGATATAAATTTATTTATTTATATATAAAGATATATATAGGTTATAAATGTATATATGTTACTTTTTGTTAAACACAACAATTACAGATTAAATTTACCAAATGATAATCTATAGTTTAGAGATATATTCTCTTTTTTTATGTAGAAAAAAGAAATTTCATTTTAATATAAACTAAGTATATGCATATACATTTTTAAAACTAATTAAATATAATTAATTTAATTGCATAGATTTGCAACAACATGGACCTGAGTGTCTGTGTGGTGGTTAAGATCTAATCATTTGGGCAGGGTGTATGTTTATGTTTCTATAAATAGGCTGCTAAATTATAGTTAAAATTTCAACACAGGTTAGAGATTGAAAAGGAAAATAAATACCTATTTTAATCTATCTTTCATTTGAATAAAACTATTTTCTGTAACTTTATTTGATAATATTAAAGATTAGAGATTGAAAAGAATTAAATACTAATTTGTTTAAATCTAACTTTCAAATAGAATAGATCTATTTTTTGTACCTTTATTTGATAAGCTCATTGTAACAATATTATTCTTGGGTACATAAGGAATAGCTAACTTCTTACAGACAAATGACTTGTACTATGTTTTTAAGAAACACAGGTAGACTACATTTATCAAACAAAAGTTGTATATACCTAAATAAAATAATACATGAAAGCTAAAGTATGTAATCTAAAAAAAATTCATAGATAAGGAACATCTTATTGAAAGTATTAACAACTTAATTTCTGCTATCCCTTGTTATAGAATTATATCTCTTAGGGAAGCATATGTTCAGAAATGTCTACTAATATAGTAACTATTAACCTTTCTAGATATAGATTTAATTCAGAAATTTACAGAAAGGGGAAATTATTTATTTCTCATTTAGATTTACAGTTTGGTACACTTTAATACAGTAAGGTGTTTCTAAATAGATTTCTTTAAATAGAAATCAAACATTACTCTTCTCCTTTCACCAACATTAATACAAATTCTTGCTACCAAATTTCTTATACAGATTTCCAAAATTTCAATTAACAAGAATCAGCCCTATGGCTTGGGAAGAAAACAATTTTTTTTTTTTTTTTACATAATGCAAATGTAACAACCAATTGAAATTTTATCTTCCAGTTTAGAACATGACTCCTTCCAAATAGAGGGACAGCTACATCCTACAACCAAATATTGGGAATAAACCATGGGAGCTCACCTCCCATCCCAGGCCTCCATGATGCCACCCCTAAGCTAGGGGAAAACAAGAAGAGGCTGGGAGATATACAAGAAAATAACACACCTAACAACACTAAAAAAAAAACAACACAAATCCCTCCCAAGTTCATGCACAAATGAGTCATTATAGACTCAAAATAACGGTGAAGGTGGAACAACCATGGAGGAGATAGCCAAAATAGAATTACCTCAAATTATGCCCAAATATTCGTATGCCTTCCAAAGAGCTCATTTATCACATACATACCCTTATCACCCCCATGAAACTTTCTAAGTCTTTTATGGCACCTAGAGCCCATAACATCCATGCTACATCCCTCTTTTTCCCAAGAAGAGACTCTACACTACCATGGTTTCCCAACTAAGCCCTTCACCCAAAATGACTCTCCTCCCTCCCAAGGGTGAGATATGCCATTCACTCTCATAAACATCACAACAAAAACAATAAGAGAAGAAGAAGAAAAGATACAAGCAAGTCCTCTCACATACATAATATCACAAATTCCACATTTCACAACATGAAAATTTGAATACTAAATTTCAGCAAGATTGAATCAAGAATTACAAATTAAAAATCCTCTTAAAATTTAGGTGCACCAACCTCAATCCTATAAATATGATGTGGTTGATATGATCCCTTTTCCCTTAGCTCTCTTCCCTTGACTTTCCTCTAGTATTCCTTCAAGCACATTCTACAAGTCTCCAAAATTGGAGAGTGGGAAAATCAATCCCAACTCTCCTCTCCCTTTCCCCTAAAAGGCTCCCCCTCCAACTCTACCTCTTTCCCAAATCGAAGAGAGATGACACATGAGTCCTCTTCTCCTACACTTGGACAAATTCATGCATGGAATAGATTCCACTATCTTGAAGAAGGTGATGGTCTTTCAATTTCCCCCGTTTTCACCACTTCTCAAGAAAGGTATTTATGAAGGCCTTTAAATGATAGTTTGACACTCAAAATTATAAAAAAAAAACCCTAACCCATATTACTACTAAAAGACTAAACATTTGTAACTCTAACTACCCTATATGACTCATTATAACCCTTCAAAAACTCACTTTGAGTTAACCTTCGAATTTCAAGGATAGTGCTCAAGATTTCTTTGGGTTTTGAAGACAAGCTTACCCCCACATGGTAACACTACACAAAACTAGGGTGAACTAAACCTTATAATCCACATGGGCATGCCATCTCACAAAACATGCGTCAATTGACACTACAAAACCACCTCACATTTACACAATGGCATGCTTAAAATAAAATAGAAAAATAGAAGGAAATAAATTAACAACCATGCAAATTTGCATTTACAACATATATAACATTTACAATTAGGTTACTTCCCTTTCTATGGTTGACCTTGGCTTCACCAAGATATTCACAATAGCCAATTCTTGTTTCACTGATTGTAACCATGGTTTATTCACATGCATACTCAAACAAAGCATCGGTGGTCCAAGGAAGAAAACACATATTCATAATATTACACATTATAATATATTCCTCTAACCATAATTTATACATCACTATACATAGAATATATCAACCATGAACATATAATTGATAAATCCCAATACTATTGATAATCGCTTATCTAATATACTAATTTAACCATTATGAATCATTTGTAGAATTTAAACACAAAATTCACATTTACATGTCATATGATCAAATTGCAAATTTAGAATAAAAATAGAAATAGTTAGATCATGTCAAAAGGATCTGAGAATCATACGTATAAATAATACCTCAAAGCATCAACAAAATTGATTCAACATCGAATAACTATATTATGAAATTCCATTATGTCAATGTATCAAAAATAAATGTATCATCTAGATAAATATAACATGAAAGTATCAAGTCTGAATGGATGATTGGGTAGGACCTCACAACCCTATTTTAGTGGTATCATGGTCCAGGGAGATGATGGGAATTGTGTAATCCCAGGGGCTGGGTGAAACCAACACAGCAGCTCCAGTGGCCAGGTTGTAATATTTTGCCAAGAGCACTATTAGTTTCAACGATTTCACTGAGTAAGGAAAGCCAACCACTTGAAAAATTATGGATGATGCTAATTTGACTATAATAGAGTCATTTTCCCATCATTGTTGGTGGATTACTTGGATAAGGCCCTTCAATTTGTCCTAGGTATCGACATTTGTTTTTGTGATCTCTTTCAAAGTGGACTCAATTCGGGAACACATAATTATCTCACCTTTCTTGTATTTCAATTTCAATGGGAGCTTCTCCAATACCTTTCCTACCTTAAACTTCTTGGTATTACTTTCTTAGACACTCAGAGGCTCACAACTCTTGCAAGGAGATCCATTTGAAGCCATCTCTTTCTTTCTTTGACCTATACCTGCAAAACTGGACAACCATCAATATATAAACATTATAAATAAGGATTCTAGGGTTTTGGGACTTCAGGAGTAATTCTTACTTGCCATCCTGAAATAGAAAATTTTAGTTACCTTTGAAAATACCTGGTAACTATCCTTTAGACAAGAAAGCCACAAATATGTAAGACCGGTTTGTGCCTACAGAAGATTGAAAATGGTTACTTAGGCGACAAACATGAAGGGTGTTCCTAGGATTGCCAAGACACCTAGAGTTTGATGAAAAGAAGGAAAACATCAGTGATGGGAAAGGTGACCTACGTGCATAATGACCATCCTATTGTACTTTGACATGTGTACACCCACTAAGGCTGAGTAATGGAAATTAATTAATAGTTATTTTAGCATGAGTGGCATGAATGCCACTTGGGACAAATTTTTAATATTCGTACGTGTGAATTAACCCTGTCATTAAGACATAAATGATAGAGGAGAGAAAATTATGAAATGAACCACCGATCTGGTAAGCTCGGTGTTGAAAGTGACCTAGTTCTTGGGCTTTAACAAGAAGACTGCGTTAACCAGAATGACATAGGGTTAATGCATTATTGGATAGGCATGGTCATAAGACCTCACAAAGAAATTTTCTGAGACCACTCTTGCGATTTTGTCTCTATGTGACTCACACTACGAATGATCTATGAAACCGCATGGTTTGTGTAGTATTGAGGGACAAAACTACACAACCGTATAATGCATAATTTTTACAAGGATAACCAGAGCACTACATATTGAATTTAGAGGACTCATGTCCAACAAATTTATAAAACTAACAATTTACAGAGTTAACAAAATTTACAGAGCTCATGAAATTTACAAAGCTCAGAACCTATTTACAACCTATATACACTATAAATACAAATATCCTTCCCTTCAAGTAAGACCAGCCACAAAGGGAAGGAGGACAAAAAACCAGACCCCAAAAACAAAACATGCCCAACAAAGGGCTAGGCGTAGATGACGCAAGTGAAAAAAAAGACAATAGAAAAGAAACCAAATAGAGAAAAAGAAGAAAACAGAAAACCAAAACAAACCAACGATAAAAAAAAGAAAACTAGAAAGGACCTACCTAAGAACACAAAATGTCAGGGAGGGAAGCTTGACTATCATTCTTTCTATCACTAAAATGTTGTGGAGACCTTGAACACACCTATTTCAATACCTTAACTTGAGAACCTTAGCCTAGGAAACGCTCTACTTCACTTCTCAGATATTTCACATGGAGGTAATTTTTTTTGGGCAAATGTAAAATGATAGAGTAAGAGGCCTTTTATAATGCTAAAGAGAGTGCATTAATTACTAATTATCATTTTGTGTTAAAAGGAAAACCACCGAAGTGCAAACTCTAGGACATCTGGTGATCACCCCTTCCAAAGAGGACTAGAGTAACACACCAGGACCCTGAGATCCAGAAGCTACCGGCTACTGGGAGACAATGCTTTGGGATCTAGACCCTAGAGAAGACAAGAAAGAAAACCAAAAGAAAAGAAAAAAGAATGAACCAAAAGAAAAGAAAAGAAAGAAAAAAAAGGAGGGACCCAAAATTTTGGCAACAAAATGTAGGTATGGGTATGTAGGGCATAACAGGTCCATCATCTTTAATAACACTAAATCTAATTTCATTTCCATCATTCATAGAATCATTATCAGACACACCTTTACTAGCATAGTAACATTCCTCATCTTTGGAGTAATTAGACTTGTCAAACTTAGGCTTACGCATAAGAATCATTGTAGGACACCTAGATGAAAAATGACCAATCCTATTGCAAGAAAATTATTTGAGGGGTAATTTTCCTTCAAACTAACCCTTACCTTTCCTTTTCCTTTTTTCTATTAGAGCCACAAGTTCATCCACTTTCCTTCGTGTTGAATCTTTGCCCACTCATTAACATATTATCCAAGATCTGCATGTTTATTTCTTCTGCTAGAGCTCACAAGGCTTGATAAGGTCTTTTTTTTCATTAAGAATAGTAGCCTTGAATGCAGACTCTACTTTGGGTAAAGTAGATCATGCAACTCTTCAGTCTCAAAGGGGGTTAGCTTAGCAATCAGGACTTCTCCATTGAAATTAGTTATTAGTGGTATGATCTCCTCTATCACTTGCACTTTAGTCTTGTAAAAAAATTTCAAAGATCTAAGAATCTTTGTGATCACTTCATCTTTAGTAGATGTGCCTCCTAAGTTTTTTATTCTAGTATTATCCTTTAAAACCCTCTATACATATGCTCTTACATTCTCATCATCTCGCATCCTCAAAGTCTCCATTTTAGCCTTCAATTTCTATAATTTTGCTCTCTTAGTAGACTGGTCTCCTTTATATAGAGTCTCTATCCTTGTCTAGATCTTGTGAGATGAATCAAGATCATTAACCTCTATAAATTTTGTCTCAAAGAACGCACTTATCAGTGCTTCCCTTGCAACCATATTGCAAGAAAAAAAATTCTTTTCTTCCTCAGTAATATTCCCTAAGTCATCTTATGCCTTGATTTTTTCATCCTTCTTTGTAATCATCCAGTAGTTAATTCCCAAATAGATCAAATGAGTTCTTATATTGTTCTTCCAACTGTCAAAATTTCCAGCATCAAATTTTAAACTCTCCTTCCTATAGTAATCCATCTCATAATCTCCTCAAGTGGTTAAGATTTCTCTCAGAGGACCACAAGCTCTGATACAAATTGTTAGGAATAATACAACTGATAGGGGGTGAATAATTTTTATCCCAAATAAATAAACTTTAATCTTTAAATTAGTTACTTAATTCAAATTAGAACACTTCAAGGTCAATACCATAACACAAATATTTTCTTGTCGAGGAAACTCGGTGGGAATTAGCACTCACAAATAATGCACTAGAAATATTATATCCTTGTTAGAAGATCTAGCCATGTTAGGAGCTAATAATTGCATCTAGTGTAAGTCCCTATCAAATTACATAACCTATTTAGAGTCTTCTCAACTCTGTTAGGAGTTGAATGAAATGATGATCTCACTGCCCGAGCACATTGCCCAAAGTGAAGGTAAAATCCACCTTTTGGACTTGTTGTCCAAAATGAAGTATAGAACTATACTTATAATAGTGAACTGGCTAATAGAAAATTTCTTTGCCTATACAATTCCAATGAAGTGCCATAAAAATACAATTACTTCTCTACATCTAGTAGAAATCGCATCCACATGCTCACAGCATCCAATACATCCCTCTTCAATATTTTACACATCAAGACACTTCTTTCCTTTATACAAGTTACAATAATCAATTAGGTTGGCCTATTAAGACTTTACCAGTGCATAAAAATTACATATACCCTTGCTAAGATACTGATGCAGGAGCATCCTAGGTGTAAGAGAAATATTGCATCACCCAAAAATATTTTCTGGTTTCTTTTCAATAAGGGTTATCTTGTCCAGAGCTTCTATTTCTGGAAATTTACTATTTTTAGTAAGTTTTTTCGTTTGAGCTCATAATGTTATATTTTCTTCCCTAAAGGTTCACTTTGATTGTATTAGCCTTCCAATAAAGTCTCATTGCAAGATCAGGTCTAGTTTTGTAGATGTTGAATATTTTTGGTATTGGTAGCAGGGTACAGAAACTTTGAATGCAGCTTTAGGGGCTCTGAATGGGGTCAAAACCTTGGTTGAATGGATCTTGCACAAGTCAAGCATCATAGATCACTTTGTGGAATTTTTGAAATGGGTTTATAATTTCCCATCAGTTCAATGGGTGATGAGTTATGGTCTCTGGAAGTTGCGGTACTTGAATTGGACAAAGTTAAAGTTCCTTCAAATTTTCTTTTGGGTTCCAAAGTTGTTTGGGCCTATTCTTATGTAGTAAAAATGAATAATAATATCTTAGGGATGGTCGGCCTCAAAATTTAGGGTTTAATTTCTAGAATCTTCTTGGGTGGTTAAAATTGGCTATATATTGAAGCCTCATATGGTTGTCTATGACAGTTTTGGGATATGCATTTCGTGGCTCTTGCTTGTAGAATATTGTAATAAAATGTCCATGTGGTTGTGCATGTTATATTTTTTAATATTGTAATTTTGTTTCTTTGAGGATAATAGAAAGCTCATTTCTTATCTTTCCAAATGATTGCTATTCTTGATTTTGTTGTTTGTTTGTTTTAATAAGGGGAGTACCCTTCATCAAGTGGTATCAGAGTAGGAGTTCCTGAGTGTGTAGACAGATCACTGAATATGAGGTACTTTGCACCAGGACTATGGTTGTGGGTTCAAGTGATAAGAGCCAAAATGCCTCCATGAAGAAACTATGGTGGGAGAGTTGCAGGTGTGATAGATTAGGGTTTTAAATCCCTCTAGAGACAAGTGAAAGCATTGCAAGAGGAGTTGTGTAGAGGAGTAAATATTGTGGGTAGAGATAAAAGTTAAGAGGAATTCAAATAAGAAGGACATGGTGATCAGGAAGCACTAGAAGTGCCTAGAGATCTTGAGGAGGATAGGATTTTGAGGGCCATTTCCAAGTTTGGAAAGAGACCCAAGATTGAGGTTCCCACATTTTCAGGAAATCTTAACCTAGAGGAGCTGATCGACTGGATCAATGATATAGAAGAATATTTTGAGTATGAATATTTTGAAGATCCAGATGGGTCAAATTTGTGAAGGCCAAACTGAAGGGCCATGCAAAAATTTTGTGGAAGGAGATTTAGTTGGAGAGGAATAGAAGAGGAAAGTAGAAAATCACAAGATGGGACCAAATGGTGGAGAAGTTGAAGAGACAATTCATTCCCATTGATTATGAGTTTGATTTGCTAAAGAAAATGCAAGGGTTGAAACAAGCAAGAAAATCTGTGCAGGAATATACAGAAGAGTTCTACCAAGTCCTCATTAGAATAGGTCATGCAAAACCTAAACAGGAAAAAGTTGCATGTTATCTCTATGGGTTGCGGCTAATTATTTAGGATGAGTTGATTCTGGTTAGAATGACCAGCATTGAAGAGGCATATCAGTTTTCCTTAAGGGTGGAAGAGAAGTTGAACAAGAAGTTTGAAAGAAATAAAGTTGGAAGAGGTCATGGTGGAAGATCCATTAGATGGTCTTACAGAGGCCGAAATGAAAATTTGAAAAGAATGAGAGTCAAGTAGTAGTCAGAATTAGAGGGGAAATAATTTTAATCATTCTCATGATCAAAATAATAGGGATCAAAGAGGAAGAGGAAGAGGGAAAGGACTAGGAAGAGGATGTTTTTGTGGGACATGTTTCCAATGTGGAGGACAATGAGCCTATGAATGCCCACAACTTTAAGAAAGGGAATATAGGAGGATTGAAGGCCATACACAAATTGCACATGCAAATGAAGAAGCTCAATCAGAACACTCAGATGATGATCATATCAGAGGAAGAGCCTATTTCACACTAGATGCAAGCGTGAGGTTAAGTGTTGTGATGTGATTATTTATGGTATAAGAACTGATAATCTGGTGTCAATAGAAATGGTCACAAAGTTAAAACTTAAAAGGGAAAACACCCACATCCATATAGAATATCCTGGGTGTAGGATGACCAAAAGGTCCTAGTCAATGAGTAGTGCTTAGTGAAGTTCAAGATTGGAATTTACTAAGATGAGGTACTCTATGATATTATCCCCATGTATGCATGTATTTTTTCATGGGAAGGCCTTGGAAATTTGACAGGTGTGCCATACTTGATGGTCATGCTAATACTTATTCTTTTACAAAGGATGGAGACTAACATAAGCTGAAGCCATTGAAGGAAACAAGAGAAAAGGTTTGCAGTAATCCCAGATTATGTTTAGTTGATGGAAGGAAGTTCTTAGAAGGTATGATACATGTGCATATGTGTTTTTCTCTAATCCCAAAAGTGGGTAAAGAAGAAGTAGAAGATGTAGCTGTCGAAGTCAGACTTTTTGGAGGAGTTTAAGGATATTATATTTGATATGTGCCTGATGGATTGTGACCAGTGAGAAATATTAGTCATCAGACAGACTTGATCCTAGGGGATAGTTTTCCAAACAAGGAAGCCCATAGGATGACTATAGTAGAGAGTGAGGAATTGAAAAGACAAGTGCATGAGTTGTTGGAGAAAAGATTAATCTGAGAGAGTTTGATCCCATGTGCAGTACCAGTGGTATTAGCACCAACTAAAAATGGAGAATGGAGGATGCGTACAGAATCTCGGGCTATCAATAAAATCACTATCAAGTACAATTTTCCCTTGCCAAGAATGCATGATATTATGGATTTTTTAGTGTTTCTTTATAATTCACAAAGATAGACCTAAAGAGTGGATATCACCAAAATAGGATCAAAGAAGGAGATGAATGGAAGATAACCTTCAAGACAAAGGAGGGCTTGTATGAGTGTTTAGTCATGCCTTTTGGGATAACCAATACACCGAGCACATTCATGTGGCTCATGAATGAAGTACTGAAATAATTTCTAGGTTAGTTTGTCATTTTTTACTTGGATGATATTTTGAGCTTTAGTAAGACATTGGAAGAACATATAATTCATATTCGCATGGTGTTTGAGAGGTTAAGGGAAGAGTAGTTGTTGATTAATCTAAAGAAGTGCAGTTTTTTGAAGGATTTAGTGTATCTAGGATTTGTAGTCTCAACAGAAGGTCTAAAAATGGACCCAGCGAAGGTGAAGGCTATCCTCAAATGGCCTACCCCAAGGAGTGCTAGTTGTAGACACCTAAAATTTACCAGGTGTATCTCAAGCATTCCAAACTATAAATCTCAACCAAATGCTTCAAAATATCATCTCAATGCAAATCAAATGGACATTTATCAAATCAAAGGAACAAAATTCAAATCAAATTAAAAGATCAAATAATCATGAAATTAAATAATTAAATTCAAGCCTAAAGGGATTAATCAAATTATGCAATTGATTTTTCAATTGTATAGTTCAAATCAAAAAGGATCAAATCCAACCCAATCACCCCTCCATGGCTAATTTAATTAAATGATGGAGTTACTTAATTCCTAATTCTTTGAGACAACCAACCAACTTTCCCTTCATTTGAAAACACCTCAAAGCTTTTGACTTAACTAAGCTTTGATCATGATTAACTCACTCTACCCCCTACCCTTGGGAAAATGCTATAAATACAAGTCATTTCCTTTGTGTTTGGGATCCAAGAATTCAATAGAAAAAGAATCCTTATTATAGGCACATTGAGGAGCATTTGAGAGCTTTTGAGAAATTTTTAGCATTTGCATTTCATTTAGCATATCATGTTTAGGAGCATTTTCTATTTTCTCTTATGATCTTGGAGCATTTTTTAGCATTTTAAGCATTCTAGCTAGATTTGAGCATTTAATTTTCATACATATCTCATTCTAGGATTGTCCTTGAGAGAGATTAAGCCTAAGAACTCTCTTAACAAAGCTTGGATAGAGAACCATGAGATGATATAGATTTAGCTTCAATTCTTAGATTAACTTTGTTTTATCTTTCCATACAATTGTTTGCTCTAATCTTAATTTCATGAAGGTGTATTTTCTTACACACATAATGGCACCCACCGTGAGGCTCTAAGCCTCTGTATTAATGTTTTTATCATAATATTTGGTCTATTTTCTTTGTTCTTGGTGTTTTTCTTGCAGAAAATAGGAGAAGAGCCGCGTATGCTACGCCAAGAGCCACCTACGAACACCAAAATACCACCTAAAAAGCTTGATTCATCTCCATCTTTCTTTCTACTGCCATGTGAGAGATAAATTGGACCGCCTGCCAGATAAATAGTGTCACCTATTAGATAAAGTGCACCACCTGTGAACTTTCAACAGCTGCTTATCAATAATTTCTAATCGCTTCTTATACTTTCTGCGCTGCTTGTTATGTTTATTTTACCACCTGTGATATTTTAAGCACCGTGTATTAAGAGTTAAAAGCCGCCTTTAAAGTTTAAAGTTGCACTTAGTAGCATTTGGTAGCCGCCATTTAGCTGTAAAATGTCACGTAGTAACTTTTTCTTTAAATCAATTTTTGGTTGATTCTATCACTATTGTAATTCTCTATATTTTCTTATTCTGCAGATGAAAAATCACCCAAAGGTGCAAAAACCAGAGAAGCAAATCTCAAGGCCTAGCAAGGAGGTAAGAGCTAAAACCAAAAATGATAAAGAGATTCATAATGCAAATTTTTTAGAGAGCTTGTTTCAGGAAAAGCATTTATATGATCATTATATTAAGGTTTTCTTTGCCTATAAGAGAAAATTTCCTACTCTCTAATTAATTTTGCATCCTTACTTTCTTTAAGAGCTTTAATCGATAAATCATTCATTTGAAGGAGATTTTAGGAGGTTTTTTCTTCCTTTAAAGTTTTCAAGTTTTCTTCACTTTGTTGTGCTTTGTGTTGACTAACTTATTGGAGGAGATGGAGTGGGAACGATCGCCACTAGGTGAGTAAAAGAAAATAAGCCAAATACTCAAAAATGCACCTAGCCCTTTGCTAGCTTCAAAATCAGGTATTTCTCTCATCAAGCTTGGATTTGATCAAATTGTGGCTTTCTTTAAATCTAGCATAAGTAGAAAATCCTTTATTTCATCCAAATTGAGCAAGAATTAGGCATATGCTCTTCACTTTTTGAACTGAATCAAAAATCCAAACGTGCAAAGCCAATTTGGTAGAAGGACAAGGATAGGCAAATTGAACTACACATTTCCATTATAAGAACCTCCTTGTTAAGGGGTTGAAAATGAAAAAAATTATTTAAAGTGTTTGGAACAAAAGGAAGATAATAGGGATATGCTCTTCACTCTTTGAGTGAATCAAATTCCCAAACTTGTTGGACCAAGTTCAATGCCTGCTTTTATGAACATGCTAGCTAATTAGAGCTTTTAAAGGGCCTGCCTCCTGAGAATTGCCTTACAAGGATGGTGAGAGGGAATGACCCAAAGTGGGAGATATTTTATTTTACCACAATATCGTCTAACCCACTATAAATAATGCACTTTTCCTTAATCGGAAAGTGACTAAAACATGTGCAAGCCATCCTCACTTCCTTTAGTAGTCCTTTGGAATTGCACAAAATTGTACTTTTGTGCGTGTGGGAAGCCCTCAAAGGGGTAAATGATCTTGTCAAGGTTTAGACCAGAATAGGTTGAGACCTGGTAAAATAGCAGACCTACCTTTGTAGAGCCATTTTTAAAAGCCAAATTTGTTGATGCTAAGGTAGACTGCTTGGAAGATATTCTTGTACAAACTTGTTGAAACATCTGAGAACATACACTTTTAGTGTGGTTTTTAGGAATATGATGCAAATATTATGTGTGTGTTGAGTTTGCATTTCAATTTCATGCAAGAATATTGTTTGATAAATATGATCAAAGACATTAAAATTTTAAACCCTGAAAACACCATTAAAGTTGACAAAATCAATTCTGATCAGCAAAACACTGTGTACAATCATTGAAGAGCCACTTACAAACAAAGTTGGGCCACTTATCCAACACAAAACATCACGTGATAACATCAAACAATCACTTGTCAACTGGAAAGAGCCACGTAGAAATATTTCAAAAATGCCTAGCAATAGAGAAACGCCGTCTGCCAACTGTAGAGAGCCGCGTACAGATTTTCCAGTAACCGCGTATTATCAGTTAAAGGCTGCCTACACATAGGTAAGAGCCACATGGAAATATTAAAAGGAAAATAGTGGGTATCTATCAAAGTTTAAGAATAAGAAAATTTGATTTTTGGATACCCTTTTGGATGTTCTATCACTGAGAATACCTGTCTTGATCAGAATCTACCATTTCTGAGCATTTTGCAAATTCGTACATGGATTGGTCATTGAACAAGTTTGAAAACCTAAGATCCTCATTTTGACATATGTTAATGCCAGTTTTCACTCGATCCCATTACATAAAAATTACCCTAGAATTAGATGGGTCTTATCTAAGACAAGAGTGTCCCTTCCCGGGTGATCCCTTTTTCACAAATCTTGTACACAAAACCATCAAGGAAATAGAACTGAGGATGACTTTTCTATTCAGTCATATAGATCTCGATCAGATTAATCATGTGAACAATGACTTAACCAAACAAGGAAATTTTGATCCTAACGACAAAGGATCCAGCACAAATATCAACAGAGGGACAAACATAGACCCTAACAATCAAGGGATGAATAACACCAACAATGGGGGCAATATGGACAAAAATGAGGAGGAGATAACTGATGAAAAGGTTACTAAGGCTATGCAAAGCCCTTTCTTTATGAAACTTGTGGAAAAAGTATTGGAAAAGGACAAAGAGAAGTACTTCCTAGACCTAGCACAAACAGGTCTCAAGCTTCCACACGATTATGATTTTTCCAAACTCAAGAAAGAAGAAGCAGAGGCTAACCCCATTGATATCATGAACAAACATTTCCAAATTTTTCAACTACAATTGGACACATTGAAACAAGATGGGGCTCCTAAACCTTTTTCTATTGAATCCTTGTGTCCTTTTCCTTTTGACAAGTCCTTAGTCATGATACCATTTCCAACAAATGCTATTTATCCAAAATATGATAAATATGAAGGCACATCTGACCCCCAAGATCACTTAAGGGAATTTTGTGCCCTAAGTCTAGAGTTCATGCATGACACAACTTACCTCATGAGGTTATTCCCTATAAGTTTGGGAGGCATGGCAATGGAGTGGTTCTCAAAATTAACCTCTGGCATTAGAATTCTAAATCTATGCAATACCAAACAAAGAGATGGAGAGGGGTTCCTACTTTTCCTACAATGATGGAGGGCAGTATTTGCTAGATACCCTTGAAGTGTACCTGAAAAGGAAAAGATGGATATCTTTGTGAACAACCTGAATCATGAAATGAACTATCATTTAAGGCTACAATGTCCTAGATCATTCCAAGACTTAATTGAGAATGGGGTGACAACAGAAGAGGTATTGGTGAAAAGTGGAGAAATCAAACTCTACAAAGATAACAAAAATAACAACAACAACAACAACAATACCTCCAACACCAATCAAAATTGAAATAACAACAACAACAGTCGATATTGGACAAGGAATAACAACAAAAATAAAGGAGTGGTTAATGATGGAGTGGTGGAGGCTAATACTTTAAAATCTATCCATTTCAATTTTACTCAAAACTCAGCTCAAGCTAATAACGTGAATCAAGCACCCAAAGTGCCCTTCAACAACAATACAAATAACAACTTTGGGAATAATCAAGGGGCTTCTAAGCCTAAACCATTCTTTGCACCTACACCCAAGAGGACATTCACTACTTTGGGTGAACCATTCGAAAATGAATTAAGGACACTTATTGAAAATAAGCTTATTGATCTACCAAAGGCTCAACCCTATGAACCACACATCAAGCCAGACTAGTGGAATGAGAACAACCATTGTGACTATCATCAAAATAGGGGACATAAGACCAACAATTGCCTACGTCTCAAACATGTGGTACAAGATCTCATAGACAATGGTGTGATAAAGGTGGATGGACCTCAA
>MU227134.1:1858705-1871884 GCA_018584345.1 Thuja plicata
CTAATGGATCAAAAGCATATCTAACTACAGATCAAGATCAAGTTGTATATCTTGAATCTAGAGTTAATGTGTAAATGCATGAATCAAGAATTGAGCCTAGATTAGTATAAATAGATGTTCGTACTCATTTTTAAGTACATGAATTCCTAATAATTGATAGCCACGAAGAGAATCTAAGGAGAAGAAGGCAGAATTCATGCAAAGAGTAGAAACAAAATACATCAGTTAACAAGAACACACAGAGGCTACCGACGAGCAGATATAGGTAATACTCAATCATGGAAGGATGATTAATAGTATTTTTGGAGCTTCATAGGATCTTTTTTATCAGCAATTGAAGATTGCATTTATCATTAGATCAAAGACTTATGTAGTTGCATTCTAACAAGTGCATCACATCTAAAATCCTTTTGTAGAAGGTGGACTTAACCGTCCTTTGTAATTCTCTTAACAGAGTGCACACTTAATAGTGTTTCTAAAGCTTCAAATGAAGTGGATCTTAATAGGTCTCCACTGTAATACTCCTAACAGGGTAGGTCATCAGAAGTGATCAAATTGTAAGCCTTAACCGGCTCTTCTTATTTGCAGATAGTGAAGTTTGTGGGTAACAATCCCCACTGCAGTTTTTACTTCCTTAACAGGATTTTTCTGCGATACCATATCTTGTGTTATGTGTTATCAAATTTCATGCATGTTTCTTTTACTGTTACACATCAAATGGAATGTATGATATGATTTCATATACATAAAGAAAGATGAACAGATAGATAAGTTATTTTACAAACTGATGACTAAGGGTTAATGGGCTAACCAAGAAAAGTTTTACTGGTACTGACTCACCCCTCCCCTCTCAATATAATTCCAACATTAGCGTGTTATGATACAAACCAAAATGTTGAATACAAATTGATATAATATTCATTGAAACAACCACACTTAGCCATTTTCATGTAGAAGACACCTAAATCCTTCTTCAACTCTTTGGATAAGACCTGAGGCATCTGAATATGTATAATCATCTCTAGTGATCTCCATACAATAACTACAACACTCACATAAATAAACATATATCTAATATTGCACCACTTGAGAACATACAAGAACACTATTGAACACAAATTTCAAACCATATTTTAAATCAATGGAAAAAAGTTTGACACCAATGACAACACAATATCATGTTTACATCAATCTCCCCATTTTTCATTGATAGAAATGGTTGTGATTTTTCCACATCATCAGTATATTTATACCACTTCAACATTAAGGACAAAGGATCTCATGTAAAAACTAAATAGATTATATGTTACCATGAGGTTCTTGCATTACTACCTCTGTGACAAAAATTCATATCTACAACATACTCCCATAATATCCTTCTCTACGATACACTTGTATAATATTTACAAACTCTCCTCCTAAATCTACCAACTGCCCTTAGGGAATGCACCAAAATGAATGCAATAGAAAACAAAAAGTGCACTACAAAATATTTCTACTTCTCTATAGGTGTATGTACAAAACCAATAATATCATACATCCAAAAAATTAGGTAGCTCACTTGGATGGAGGAATTATACTTTTGTACAATAGTTTGAGCTAATCCCAAGTAGTCTTCCAATCATCAGTGGCAAAATTTGGCATGCTACATTGACTCTCAATATTCAAAAGAAGATCTTCTAATCTCTACAACTATTCAGAGCCTTGATTGACTGCTCCATCTTCTTAACATCCTTAAGAAGATTCAACAAGCTAGTAATATTCAAATATACTGTCTTAGAGTCAAAAAATTACTTCTTTATCTTCTTCTAATAGTTCAAAATATTTAACTACAAATACAAATTTATATTTGTAGCCTATTTCTAACATCCACATCTTTTGTTAAGTCTAAAAAATTTGAGATCTATACGATTTGAGTTTCTATATTATTTATTCTTGAATAAGCATTTTTATTTTACGTCTTAGAAAATATATCTTGTAACATTCAAATTCCCTGTCACCTATTTCATGGGAACTTCCTGTCACATTTTGATCAAAAACAATTTATTTCTTTCATCTTTTGATATCATCTGCCAAGGTGGTGACAGTTGGAACTTCTTATGATAGTTGTGCAGATCATTACCATCTTTTTGTGGAATTTACACTAGGTTGGTATTATATATGGAATTTGTGGTTCATTACCTTCTACTAGATTATTATTGGCCATGGTGACTCTTGATTGTACCAATTTGTAGATCTTTGGTTATTACATATCCCTATATGCCTACTTTCAAAACTTGACTCTCTTTGCTGACTCAGTTGAAATATGGAAGGAAGTTTGATTATGTGAAGGAAACGATTATTGGTTGTGTTTGGGAAACCTATTGTGAAGATGTATCTCCAAAACTATTTGATCTTCTTCTCTTGTATTTCTATAATGAACCAAATTTTGATTGTGATGCAATTTTTTTCCCTCATCAGTTCTTTCTACCATTGCCATGTGATCCTCTCCACTTTTTATTGCTACCATAGCACTATCATTTTGCACAGATCTTTGATAAGGGTTTTTTCATGTGAAGGGAATAAATTTTTTTGTTGTTTTATATTCTTTCCTGTTGTGTTAACTGAGACATTTTTAATATATGAATTCCATATAAACCATTACTTTGTTGGCCACAGCCCAAAACAAACTCATTCTATTTTATACTACTTCATTGTTATTTTTTATTAGCTCGACCTTTATAAATACGGTTTGCGCTAGCAATATAAGACAAATAATATAGTTTCCATATATTTATACATATGCAACTTATTTTATCATTTCTAATAATAATTATTTTCAATCAGGATTGCGCCTGTAGAAAGATATCAAATTTAGCTATCCTATTGAAACATGGAAATACTCTCAGGTTGTGGGTATCCTATGGCGAGAGTGAATCTCCAAGATTGAAAGTTCAGTTCCTTAATAGTTATCACCTATACAAAACTTGGTTGAGTAAAGGGATAGAAGGATGTGTGTGTGAAACGGAAATCTAAATCTAAAGGGTGATGCACCAATGTAATGATCTGACTTGCAGCTAATAACCTCACAGAATCATTCATAAAAGATACTTCAAACTCACAAACTCAAGTAGACAAACCCTACAAAAATGACTCTTATGACAAGTCCTAATATTCTAATATTTGAAGAGGAAACACTAATATTTTCATAGTTTCAACATAAAAAAAAGTAAGACACAATCACAGATTTATACTGGATAGGATATAAAATTTTGCATAAAGAACTGAAAAGATATTGACTTAAACAAAGGTGAAAACATAATATTTCAATCAAATCATTGATAATTGTTATAATTAATCTCTCCTTGGTAACTATGTAATTAAAATATATACCAAGGACATGTCATATTATTTGTAATTCCTTTAATAAGGAAATTAGATATTCCTCCTTAAGAGGAATCATACATTTGGCACACACACAATGTGGAGGTGGCATGCATAGGAGATAGGAGTTACATTCAAACTCCTCCACTCATCTCTACTTAAGAGATGGTTCTCACACACTTCTTGTTTTATCTTGTATTCTAGGTTGATCAGTTGGTTCTCAAATGGTTCTATGATTCTAGGGTTCTCTTCAATATTCTCTTCTCTCTCATTCTCAACTTGCTCTCAATATTGTATTGAGATTATTACTCTCATTATTTAGGCTTTGTGCCATATTCATAGTATTCACAAGGGTTTTTTTCTTACTTTTACCCTTTCAAATCCTTGTGTTCTTGTCATGGTTCTTGGAGCATTTTGGTGAACTATTGGTTGATCAATTGAAGAAATCTCTCTATCTCTCTCTCTCTTTCAGTATTTTGGTAAAATCTTTTCCTTTGCATATTCTCTTGGATTCTTTCCTTCTCATTTTCATTATTTTCTTTAAGCTTCTAACAATAATCAATGTTGGAAACATAAAAATAATGGAGAAGGAATCATTCTCTCATACCAATAATCAGGAAATCTACTCAAATCCATCAAGTCTAATTCAATCTGCCAATATTTGCAAGCTGCAAAAAAATAGCCAAAAGTTGAGACCTCTAAAAAATGAGATAAAAAAATATGATATAGACGTAAAAAGGAAAAGTGTCAAATAGATGAGAAAAACAAGGAAGAAGAGGGGTCAAACTGCTAGAAATATTTAGTTGACTACCTCAAAAATCTCCTAAATCTAATTCAAAATCATGTGGAACTCCAAATCAATCGGAACTGCCCTAAATCTCTCCCAAAATCATGCAAAATATTTTGGTTGTATGAAAATGAAAATCCCTCCAAAATAGGGGTGTAACTACAAGAAACGGAAGTAAAAATTCTCTAGGAAGCCTCTCAATTGATATCCAACTGAAAATGAGCTCAAGACCCTCCAAAACTGCTCCAAATAAAAAAAAACCTTTGTATGCCCACCAAGTGTTGTAGAAACCAAAAATCCTCCAACCATTGCAAATTGAACTCTATGTGTGCTCAACAAATGAAAAATATCCCCTCTAGCTAAAGTATCTAACCTGCAAATCTGAAAAAGCACCTCTCTTATGCAAAAACACATGCTTGGAAAACTCAAAATGAACAGCTTCCCCTTATGCAATATTTGGACACAAAATGAACTCTAAGTTCAGTCATAGCTTCTCATGCCATTTATCTCAATTTTTTCCTTGCATTTATATTCAATTATTATAATGTGATTTATAAAATCCATCACATAATAATAATTAAATATACAATTATGATTATGCGAAGAAAAAAATAAAAAATAAATTTTATATTTTATATTAATTCTTGTAAGGAAAAGTGCCTTATAACCATTAATGTAAAGTATAAATTTTATTTTAACTTGATTTATAAGGCATTAGCCCTATCGACATTTCACATATCAGAAAATTCTCTTAAGCAAAAATGTTTTTTAGATGCTCGACCTATTAGGGCACGAGAAACCATAATTCCCTTTGCATTCTTCATTTGTCATTCTGAAGTATTCTGTGAAGGCTGTTGAGATGGAACAAGACCTAGGGTATTGTAGTTCAATGGAGATCTTATGTCTCATTCTTGCAACAAATAGGTATTTTGATGCGTGCTCTAAGCTCTCCATTCTGGAAATGTTTGAAACCTTTCTACTTTCTTGAATAATTCATATCATAATTGGGCTTCAAGTCGTGTAGCATTTTCTATAAAAATAATGCACACTTCCTTCCTGCAGTTGAATTTATCCCCACATTTTGTGTATTTGCATCATTTAAAGCTCTATAAATTTATTCAAAACTGTGACAAGATCTTAAATTAAGGCATGTTTCTTGGTATCTTTGTGTACTTCTGAAATATTTCTAATTTGGTCGCGGGCTCTGTTTTGCTCTGCAACTTGTTTCGTGTTGTGACTACACCCATAATTGTGACATCTATATTTCTTTTAAATCTCTAAATCTTCTGAAAGTATGGAAAACTTGCGCTTGAAACATGGGGTTTCATTATTTATGCGCTGACTTATCTAGGTTTTGTAACTAAAGATATTGGCTCTATTTTATGAAACCGAGCGTTTTGTTTCCTTGAATGACTCTTGATATTTCAAACCCTTCTGCAACTCCGGTCGTGGCAGAATATTTATGTATATCCATATTGCTCTTACGGTAAAAACTTGGTTATCTCTATATTTTTAAGTTCTAAAAACTTGAAGCTTCCTGAACATTTGAAAATTTTGAGGGTTTGCATTACTATTTCTAAAATCTATTGTTCAAATTTTGATAACCTGCTATCAATTTTTACATCTGATGCTATAGTATTGAAACCAAGGATCTAAAAACTATCCAACGACACTTTGTTTATATAGTTTATGCATTATATTTTCTTGAAAATTGATGCAAGATTCTTCTATGAAATTATTGAGGACTTTACTTCTTTGTTTTACTAGCACTGTGACATCACTGTATTATCTAAAACTTCATGTTCTTACTACTATCCTCATGATTTATGTAACAATGCAAACATTGGTTTGTGTTCTTGTGCAACAATTTTTCTTATATGATACTCTCCCAGTTTGAATTTCATTGTTCCTATTTCATATACAATTGTTGTTCTTTTCCATTATTGTGTGTCTATGCAGCTACTATTGATAGTGTATTCAACATTTTCTTTGGTTGAACAATAATCGTTGTGTGTGCACCCATAAATGATCTTTGTTATCTCTACAATGATGATTATTTTACCTCTTGCATGATGGTTGATATTAATTTTCCCTTTGTAACTTTGATTGTAAATGTAATGCTCTTGTCACTGAACATGATGTAATCATTAATTATTGCTTTTGTTTCAACTTATTTATTTGAACTGAATTACTGTGTTATGAAATTTAACCCCTGACGATGATATATTGTCTCCATACCTAGTATTTTTTATGTCCTGTAAGTGATGGAGACTATCTTATGGATAGATTCATGCCTTTGACTGAATTCTTTGAAATATATTCATATCCATTTTATTCAAATCATTGCAATATTTTATTCATTTGTGATTAGAGACATAAATTATGTTGTCCTTTGTTTTACTCTGTTCATGTTCAGAATGCATCTTTCTTATGAATGATCTGTGAACTTGTTGGAAAAATGGTCAACGCTCCCCTTGGGATTCATGACAAGGTGTAATGTCCCACTAGGGAACCCAAGAGAAATTAACCTATAAGTAACAACTAAGTTCACATAATATTTTTTTTTCTTTAAAGTTTACATTCAAGATGATAATTATGCAGAAGCAAATACAATGAAACACAAAACATGATCATAAAGTAAACTCAACAATGACACACTTTTCAAGGGTTCCATAACATAAGAATTAATCGTAAATTAATTAAAATTAAATATAAATATGACAAGGTACAACATGATTAATAAGTTCATCAATTCATAAATAATGATACGATTACATTTGATACCATAAGGTATATTCAAGAAATGACATCCACTGCACAAGTCGCAGGGTATGTAATAATAATTAAACATGAGTTACAATACATTAATCCATGAAAGCATAACTGAAATGCATATACATGATAAGATAAACAAATTTAAGAAAGATAAGATCATATCTCCTAAAATGTCGCAAGAAAGTATAATTGCTACAAGGTCACCAACAATGGTACAAGGACGTCGAGGTCTCCAATGGTAAAGAGGATCACTACCACCCATCCTCGTGGCACCTAAATGGTCCACTCCCACCATGCTGAGGAGATAATAATAGATCCCAAATCAGTTTACAAACTAGTCATACAGTAGGACAATACAAGGGATCCAGAAGCTCTCTATCACAAGGTACATTTCCAACTAAACAGGTAAAAACCTACAAACCCAGAGGCAACCGACTCACGTAGGAAATCTGAAATGAATATGGGGAAGAGTCATCACACGAGTCAACTCTAAGGTGACCCAGGCAGTCTCACTAGACCCCTGGCCCCCTTGTGACTCTATGCAATATCAGTAACCTCTCATATAGACAAGGGTACTAACTATGCAAGATCAAATCAAGCATCTTCTCCCACTCCCATCCTATTCTATCAAAGCACTCATGACATGGGAAAGGAATACAAACATCTTATTAATTCTTTTTATTAATTATTGGTAAACATTAGTAAGATGAAAAGAGTAAGAGGCTTGCCAAGATTGAAGAAACCTGATAATGTTATGTGTACGCAATGTCACTTGGGAAAAATGACAAAGTCTAGTTTTAAGAGAAAAACCTATACTTCAGATAATGTTTTGGAATTGGTTCATACTGACCTTTATGGACCTATTGGTGTGCAAAGCTATCAAGGTGATAAATATTTCATATTGTTTGTTTATGATTACTCTAGAATCATGACTGTGATGTTTCTCAAGGAAAAATCTGATGTTTTTCAGTTGTTTCAGTGGTATTTGGAAGAAGTTGAAAAGGAGACATGTAAGCGCTTGAGATGTCTGAGATCTAACAAAGGAGGAGAGTTTACATCTAGTGAGTTGAAATTATTCTGTAACGATAGAGGAATTAAAAGATAGATGTCTGCTCCAAGAACTCCCCCACAGAATGACATAGTCGAGAGAAGGAATAGATCAATAATGGATTGTGCTAGAACAATGATGATAGAGAAGAATGTTGCACAAAAGGATTGGAGAGAAGCTGTAAGTATAGCAGTCTATACCTTGAACTGAGTACAAGTCAAGAAAGGTACTGATATTACACCTTATGAGTTATGGTATGGTTATGCACCTAATGTAAAATATTTCAATGTGTTTGGAAGTAAATGTTATATACTGAAGGACAATAGAAATGGAAATCTTGATGCTAAAATTGACGAAGGCATATTCCTAGGTTATTCCACTAAGAACAAAGCGTACAAGTGTTGGAATTCTAACAATAAAAAAGTTGTGAAAACTGTAAATGTTAGAATTGATGAATATCTAGAAAAGAATGAATTTGAAGGCAAGCAAGAACCTGAAGACTATAGATCTTTTGTATACATGAACGAAGGAGAGCCCAACAGTTTACCTGAACCAGAAAAAAAAGCTACTGAACAACGGAATGGTGTTTCTAAGCAACAACAATAAAATGTCGAGTCATAGAAAGAGGTTGTCGAGCATCAGGAGGCAACTATCGAGGAATTTGAGGAAGAAGAAGAGACACAAAATCAACCTAAAATTAATTTGCATGTTGAATCTAAGGTAGAATAGAAAGATCAAAGGAGACCTGAGCCTACACTAGCAAAATATGTAAGAAGACATCATAAACCAAATCAAATCATTGGAGAAAAAGATTCAAAGGTCATGACAAGATGCAAATTGAAAAATCGGACATGCTTATTATGTGAATTTGAACCCAAATCAATGAAAGATGCTTTGGATAATGAAGAATGGATACAAGCCATGAGTGAAGAAATTGAGTAAATCGAGAAGAATAAAACCTAGACACTAGTACCTAGACTAAAGGACAAGAATATTATTAGAACCAAGTGGGTATTTAGAAATAAAATGAATGAACATGGAGAAGTTATAAGAAACAAGGATAGACTGGTATGCAAAGGATATGCACAAGAAGAAGACATTGAATATGGTGAGACGTTTTCCCCAGTTGCTAGATTGGAAGGAGTTAGAACTTTACTGGCTTATGCAGCTTACAAAGGATTCAAAGTGTATTAGATGGATGTCAAATCAGCATTTCTGAATGGAATACTAGAAGAAGAGGTATACATTGAACAAGATGAAGGATTTGTTGATTCAAGCAAGAGGAATATAGTCTGCAAGCTACATAAAGCATTGTACGGATTGAAATAAGCCCCCAGAGCATGGTATGAGAGATTTCATAATTACTTAGTCAAGATTGGATTTACAAGGACTAATGATAATAGTAATCTGTACTTAAAGTCTGTAAAAAGGTAAAGGGATATTGTTAGCTAAAATATTTATTGATGATATCATATTTGGAGGAAAAGATGCTTTATGTCAAACTTTTTATTCAAATGAGATGCAAATTGAATTTGATATGTCTATGTTTGGAGAGATCAAATTCTTTGTTGGCCTACAAGTATATCATATTAAGAAAGGTATCTACATTAATCAATCTAAATATATTAAGGAGATACTGAAAACATTTGGCATGGAGGATTCCAGACCTATAAGTACACCTATGGCTACTAGATAGAAACTATCAAAGACTGATGAGACAGCTGAAGTCAATCGAACCCTATATAGATCACTGATTGGGAAGCTAAAATATGTTGTTCATTCCAGACTATATATTGCATTAGCAGCTAGGATTGTTGCAATATTTTCTGCAAATCCTAAAGATAGTCAATTGATGGAAGTGAAAAGGATACTGTGATATTTGAAGGGAACAAAGGACTATGGATTATATTATAAGAAGAATGAGAAGTTTGAGCTGAAAGTTTATACAGATGTCGATTGGGAAGGTAATGTTGATGATAGAAATAGTACAAGTGGTGGTGCATTCTTTTTGGGAAAGAGATTAGTATCTTGGACAAGCAAGAAACATAACTGCATTTCTCAATCAACAACAGAGGATGAATATATTGCAGCAGCAGTGTATTGTTCAAATATAGTGTGGATCAAGCAATTGTTGAAAGGTATGAAGGAAGAGATCACTAAACCAATTGTTATTTTCTGTGATAACACAAGTACTATTAATATTCCAAAGAACCCTATGATGCATACAAAGACCAAGCATATTTCTATCAAGTATCATTACTTGAGAGAGCTGGTACAAGACAAAGAAGTAAGACTTGAATATGTAAATACTAAGGAACTATTAGCATATATATTTACTAAGGCATTACCTAAGGATTTTCATGAGTATCCGAGAGGTAAATTAGGGGTGATTCCCCTATCTGAGGCTAACTAGGATCACATGGAGTGATTGCATCAAATGTATTATATAGAATATCTAACAAATTGATGCAAAGGTGTTTACTGAGCATCAGTATTTATTGAGCGTCAGTAAATTACCAAGTTATCTAGTGATGACTGAGCAGAAGAACATAGTGATGAACAAGTGCCATTATTTTGACAGTTTAGGGAATATTTGAGATCCTAGCCAATATAGTTGATTTCTTGGGATATGTGAAGTATATTTAAGATAAGGATGATCGTTGTGGAGAATTAAATGAGCATTTAATATATATTTGGCCATTTTTATGTATGGATTCAAGGAGTTTTAGGATGTATTCTACAAGGTATATGAAAAAAAAATGTTGGAAGGATTCATTGGATCTGACCAAACCCTAAGATCTACGGTTATGGTTAAGCGGAAAAAGATCTAGCTACCTGATCAGAGAGGCATAAGATTAACCTAATTGCAGGTTATGTGTGAAGAGGCTAATTCAGTTGATTGGAAAATCTAAGAAAAAGAAAGAGAAGGATGAGAAGAGCAGTACAGGATTGCGCAATGATGATTTCTTTATGGATTTCCAAGAAGATATGAGTAATAGAGATGACAATGGAGGCCAGTAAGTGAATTAGCATTTGAGAAAAAGTGGATCTGTATTTGCAAAGTGAGTTGTATGTTTCAAATCACATTACTGTTACTTTCTAACCATTGTATCAGTGCAAAATCCTTTTAAACAAGGTTGACCTAACAGTCATATTGTAAATCCTTTAATCAAGGTGACATTCTAATGGAATGGTCTAAGCCCTCTAACAAGGCTCACTTTTAATAGGGTGGTTAAATCCTTTAAGAAGGTCACATTTAACAGTGTGTATTGTAACCTTTTACAGGGTTGGCTCCTCATAGAGCTCACTTCAGAAGTGTAAAAAATTGGTAGCATGTTACTGGTGGTTTTTCCCATGTTGGGTTTCCACGTTAAATCTTGGCGTCATACTTGTGTGAATGTTATTTGATGTGTTGTGTTGTTAAGAGTTTTATATTTTGCAAGTTGATTACATTAGGACAATGAACTACAATTTTATGTTACTGGTAGAGACCGAGTAGATTATTGAGTGGATCTGAGTTGGTTAAAGTTTTTTTTAAGTTCAATAGGTACATCTAGAGCTAGGATAATTGATTCACCCTCCACCCCCCTCTCAGTTATTCTAAATCATTCTAACACTTTACAAGTAATGATCTTATGATTATTTTCCTAATATCATAGTGGATTATATGACACTCTGTAGCAATAATAACTTAGTATGAACAAGAATTAAAATTGAATGCATGCACATGTTGTTAGAAACACTGAGAGGGGGGGTGAATCAGTGTTTATCTATTAATTATATTTCAGCCAATTAAACATATATCAAATGTGCATCCAAAGAAACATAACACAAGAACACATAACACATAACACATGATATGATTACAAAGAACCTTGATCAGAGGAAAAATCTGGTGGGGATTAGTACCCACGAAATATTGTACTAGGTATAATGAACCTGTTAAAGTTCCTTTGCCTTGTTAGAAGTAGTCTTTACAAATTAAGTACAATGACCCGGTTAAAGGTCTGACCCTGTTAGGAGTATTTTACAAAAATCCTATTAGGGGTTTATGGCTCACTACCTAGGCTCACTGCCCAATAAGATGAAGGCTACAACCCTCTGAATGTTGATATGCACTATATCAAAAATGAACTGTTGTAATGACACTGTTGTCTGATCAGTTCCATGTATGTGCGGATGCTCTTACTCCTTTAAAGAGTTATATCATCTTCTGACTTCATTATACTATTCCTCTGTAACTTTTTCTTACATCATAATCGACACTTGTAACATATCTTTACATTACATACTTATATCTTCAAATCCGAATAGGCGCAACCCAAAACAAATCACTAGTCGGCCCTAAAACAAAAATATACAACGCTTCCAAACAAGTTGGCCTAATAATTTTTACTACAACATTAATTACATTAATACAAACTTATAACTAAAGGCGCTTAGCCATTACATTATAAAATCATTCACGCTGATCAAAACTGTAGTCGGCTTCCATGCTCTGTTTCCTGGACTGTAGGTTTACTAATCTACCTGTAACTTCTCAGTACTGATGTTCTGTACTCTGCATGTTTGGATCTAGCATTTATATACACCATAGAGTATATACCTAAGCACGCATGCTCTAGTGTGATCTCTAACATGTGCGCTGATGTGCTGATCTTTGTATGTGTCTGTCTGCTCTGTTTTCACACTTAGTCATTTTCCTTTCATGACAGAACTTAAGTATGAATTTTTTGCCATGATTGACAACACAAAATAAGTTATGCTTCCTCGAGAAGTCAACTTTCCAACAATCTCCCCCTTTTTCATTTATGGCAACAAAGGAATGTGGCTAAGTTACTCAAAATGACTTCATACAAAAATGACTGTATATCATAATACTTAATGATATATACATATATATTTCTCTACATATACACATTATATACTACTCCCCCTTTGACATTAATGAAAAAGGTGTGTAACAATTGTAAGTCTTCAGCATACGTACTCCATGTAAACTTCTGGGTACACAACTTGAAGAGATTGAATCTCTTTTTGCCAAAAGACTTTCATTGCATCAACTGTCTGCAGATGTGCGCATAAAGCATATGTCAATTTCTCCATTTTTATCAGATCCATGCAAGGACCTTGATCATATGTCTATATGGTGTTATCAATCTATTTGATGTTCTCATTGAGAACTGCTAGAGATGGCGCAAGTGCA
>MU227134.1:1876544-1887155 GCA_018584345.1 Thuja plicata
CATAACACAAGAACACATAACACATGATATGATTACGGAGAACCTTGATCAGAGGAAAACTTCGGTGGGGATTAGTACCCACAAAATATTGTACTAGGTATAATGAACCTGTTAAAGTTCCTTTGCCTTGTTAGAAGCAGTCTTTACAAATTAAGTACAATGACCTGGTTAAAGGTTTGACCCTATTAGGAGTCTTTTACAAAAGCCCTATTAGGGGTGTATGGATCACTGCCTAGGCTCACTGCCCAATAAGATGAAGGATACAACCCTCTGAATGTTGATATGCACTATATCAAAAATGAACTGCTATAATGACACTGTTGTTTGATCAGTTCCGTGTATGCGCGGATGCTCTTACTCCTTTAAAGAGCTATATCATCTTCTGACTTCATTATATTGTTCCTCTGTAACTTTTTCTTACATCATAATCGACACTTGTAACATATCTTTACATTACATACTTATATCTTCAAATCCGAATAGGTGCGACCCAAAACAAATCACTAGTCGGCCCTAAAACAAAAATATACAACGTTTCTGAACAAGTCAGCCTAAGCGTGTTTACTAAAACATTAATTACTTTAATACAAACTTATAATGAAAGGCGCTTAGCCATTACATTATAAAATCATTCACGCTGATCAAAACTGTAGTCGGCTTCCATGCTCTGTTTGCTGGACTGCAAGTTTACTAATCTGCCTGTAACTTCTCTGTACTGATGTTCCGTACTCTGCCCATTTGGATCTAGCATGTATATACACCATAGAGTATATACCTAAGCACGCATGCTCTGGTGTGATCTCTAACACGTGCGCTGATGTGCTGATCTCTGTATGTGTCTTTCTGCTCTGTTTTCACACTTAGTCATTTTCCTTTCATGATAGAACTTAAGTATGACTTTGTTGCCATGATTGACAACACAAAATAAGTCATGCTTCCTCAGGAAGTCAACTTGCCAACACATGCACCTACACTCGAAGAAAAAATTATCAAGAAAAAAATCATGATGCTCTAAATATCTTATTTTCCTTGATTTGTTGCATGATGTGGCTGAATGTGCTTGTATGGAAGTCAACTCTAGAGATAGGATTTATCTCATCCATTGCTTATTATTTTATACTAATCACCATAATTTATCATCTTGCGGGTACTTTGACGAAACTGGAGCGCTTATGGAATAAGTTGATAAATGATGTGCCCTCAATTTGTCAATACCCCTCAGGCAATGACAGATCTAAACTCTTCTCTTCTCTTGAATTTTGTCATGTAGATTCTCTTCTAAAAAAAATTTAGAGCTTAATCCATGGCTTGTGTGGATTCTCTGTACTTTTCATTTATAAATGAAGATGAAAGATTTGAAATAGAAAAATGTAATTGTAATATTCTTTATGTAACACTTTTTCAAAATCAATGAAACTTTTATCTTTTCTAGCATTATCTCTTCAGTTTGAAACTCAATCTGAAGCTCAAAATTTTAAAATGAACAAAAAAAGTACCTTACACCTTAGCTAATCAGCTACCCAGCTCTGCCAATTGAGCTAGATGCAAAATTTGGTAACAATATTAAAAATTTCTCTTCTGATCAAGGAAGTGTAGGAAAGCTCTTGTATCTTCTCACATGCAAACCACGAAGCAAGGGCCCACTCCCTAGCGACACACGGTCACATTTATTTATTTTTACTATTAATATTTTTGTGCATTATTTATTTTCTGTTTGATTTAATTTCAATAGATTTCATAGATGTGTGATTTAATTTCCTACAACATTTTCTTTCCGTGTGTAATTGTCTTATGGTTATCTACAATCTGGTTTAAAACTAATTTTCGTTGGATAGTCATTTCAACTATGGATATTCCATCAAGGTTAATGTGTTTATTTGAAGTATAAAGTTATACTCTAAATTTATAAGAGAGCTTGTTGTTGTTAGTATGCAGTCTATGACAGTTTCTGTCACACCTTTTGATATAAAGAAAAAGTAGGAAGATTGAACGAGATTTTCACTTAGAGAATTTATGTGTGTTCTAGTTGCATTTCATCCCACCTAATTCACTAATTTCCTCCCTTAGGTTCACTTCCATAATACCTCTTGCAAGCTTATGATCCCCTAATTGACACTTACACCAAACTACATTTTGTTATTAAACATCAAATCCATTACACTCTTTACCCCAGTTTTGGTCTATCAATGATCACCGAGGATTGCCAACCAGCTACTAAACTACCAATCAAAAAATAAAGTTAATGGAACTTGGGTAAAGTGGAAATGGTTATATCATAAAGCATTAAGGTAAATATTACTTTATAATGATATCATTTCATTCTGAATTGTCTTACATTGAAACAACTCCATCACCTACTTGACTCACCTAAAATCTACACTCTCATTACACTTATCACTACAATTCATATAATATAAATAAAATAATCAAATATCTGAAAAATCGATGATTTCATACATGTCACAATTAAACATTATTATATAGATGAATTTGCATCCCCATAGTTTCCTAATTTCTCATAATTAATCTATCAAAGTATAATTCCTTAGATTCATTACTGGATGTCCATATATCAAGTATAAAATCCACTAAATAATATATGTAATCAATGCCATAATACTTTATAATCCATAAGGCAACATATACTCATAGAATTACATGTTTGATAATATAAAAATGCAGTTGTAAGAGTAGCAAACATTTAGTCCTTATCCTAATTATAGTTGTAATATCTACACCCTTCCATCAAATATGGGAGAGTAACTGAAGCAAAAATTAAAGGGAAGATAACACATTCATTTCCTCATTGATGTATTCCTCAACAAGAACATAATGTATTATATATAGGTCATGGCTGAAACCTATGAATGAAGATGAAATCTATAATATTACAATCAATAATTATATATTAGCATTAACTCTTATAATTTGTGTCATGATAGTATTGAAGGTATTATTATGCTCTTGAAATTTTTAGATGGTCTTCCATTCCATTCATAAGACATTGAATATATATTTTACTTTTCTCATATCCTTAAATTTAACTTCAAACAAATCTAAATTTTAATCAATTAAAAACAAACCAACCATTATTACTTTCTATTATTTCATTATTAAATTGACTAAGAAGTTTAATTTTCATTAACAAAAAGATGATAAAAATATCATAATTACAACCAATTAAAACTATAATCAATTAAAATAAAATAATAAATTTATTAAAACCCCTCACCCTTAAGTCCTCTACCTACAAATAAGCTAATAACATATAATAAAAGCTCAAAACTTTTCTAATACTCATGGCCTATAATCATACAAACAATAATAAAAAAACTTGTCTACTGAGGAGAGTCAATCTCTTTTTAAAAGAGACAACATAGAAACACCAAAGCAATATTAAAACAATAAAATTCAATTATTAACAAAATAAAAAAATCGAAATCAATAAAAAATATATTTTATATTATTTTATAAGCACAAAAGAACTCAAATCTTCTACAAACAAATATATAGAAAGAGAGAGGTGAGAAACTCATTGAATTCAAAGTCAATTCAAAGACATTATACAATTGAATAGCAAGAAACAACAAATAAAACACAGTTCATAATTTATGAAAAATCAGAGAAGCAATTGAAGAAGAGACGTGTACACCACCACATTTTCCATTTGCCAACTGCCATTGATGACCAACTCTCAAAGTTAATACAAATGAAGATCTTCTTACAGAAGTTCATTAAATAACTTGTCTTTTACACTTCTGTAATGCTAAGCAATACATTGAATTTTTCTCTGGTTTGGTGTCTAAGCAATAAATTTATGATTATCTATGAAATCGAGCCGTCTGAATTTCATATTCCCTATTACTGCTTGTATAATTAACTTTGACTAATTGCCAAAGCCAGCATTCATTGTGTTGAAAAAACTAAGCCCCAGGAAAATTTCTTCACAATTTTCAACGAAGATTTCAGAATTTTGGGCAGGCTGAAGAAATTGCATTGCGTGTTTACATTTCCCAAATCCAACTAGATTGTCAGATAATAAATATGTTTGTCTTTGCACTCACAAAATTTTAAAAATGTGTGATTATTGTAATAAATTCTGTTTGGCTTTATAGACGTCATCAAAATTCCTTCAATTCATTTTAATCACAATAATTTGTAGATTCAATTTTATCAGGAATAGAAATCATGACAAAGTCGCAAGCTTCAAAACAATATGGATCTGCAACTTCTGAATCCACAACCTTATACAAAGAGACAGTAATCTACACAACATTTATTGAGACAGAGAGCCATGGATTCAAGGATCTTGTGCAAAAACTTACTGGGGTTTCAGAGGGGGTTTCAGAGAAGCTCCCTGTGACCATGCCTGCAAGAAAACCAAGCAGAGGAAGTTCAGCTGCAGGGATCAAATCAGATTGTGCAGTGATCAAGGGTGGGATTGAAGTGGGTACTCACAAATTACCATTGATCAAATCAGATTCTGCATTGATCAAGGGTGGGATTGAAATGGGTACTCACAAATTACCATTGATCAAATCTGATTTTGCATTGATCAAGGGTGGGATTGAAGTGGGTCCTCAGAAATCACCATTAAAACTCCCCCCAAGAAGGCAATTTCACAAGACATTAAAGATTAAGCTGGACCTCAATCATGATCCTCATAATACAACATCAATGTTGTCATCATCAGATGATCATGATGTGTTGTTTGAGAGCCCAATCACTTCTCTTGGTCATGCTGATCCTTTTGCTTCATCATCAAGTCATTGTTGTCATCCTTCTATACCTAATTCCTTCAATCAATCCTCATATTTGGAAGAAGTGAATGGATATGGTTTTGAGAGTGCATTGATAAGAGAGAGAAGGGAACCAGAGTTGCTTCCTCTCTTTCCCCTGCATTCTCCAATGCATCCCACCAACACCTGAATTAGCATATGCTGTTGTTTCTTTTCCTGTAATGTCTATCCACTGAACGGCACAGTATGGATGTTCAACATAGACATTCTATAATTTTTTTAAGGTTTTTTTTTATTTTGTTATTTTTATTTTGATAATGGATTACAGAATATGATTTGAAATTTTGATGTAAAAATGCTTACACAATCAACGAATTAATACTATTTGATAAGATAGAATTGTATTTATTGTAAGGTTCTCTAATTTTCTTAACTGCATAGATAATTCTTAACACTATTTTTTCTTACAATTTAGTTGGATATGGACAATAATTGAATAGTTTTCACGTACTGAAAAATGTACAAGAGAAACTCCATATTTTAAATTAACGTTAATTGATAATTTGGAATTGTATCTATTGTACAGTTCTCTAGTTCTGTTAACTACATGGATAATACTATTATTCAAGAATTAACAGTATTTGATAAGATGAGATTGTATCTATTATAATGGTTGAATTAGTTTGGTGTTATAAAAGCCCTTTTTCAGTTATTTTTGTGTTGATTTTATTTTAACCATAGTTTTTAATGTATAATTCATACATGAGATATATATTTCATATTTTATTACAATAAACATACAATATTCAACTTCAATATATTTGAACAATATTAAAATATATAACTATTATATATTCTAAAATATTTACTATATTATATTTTCAACATATATATTATAAATAATTATTACAATTTCTAATATATAATATATATTATTCTAAAATATATATAATATAAAATATTATATCACAATATTATATAATTTTAGTCTTTATATATTATTTAAATTTCACCTTACATTTAAAATTTATATCTATATTTTAAATTTTTACAATTATAACTATAGAAATGAAACTATAATATATATAAACATAACTTATTAAATATTATTTTTAAGATTTTATACAAAGTATCTTATTTAATTTTTAATCTATAATTTCATTTTTATTAAATAACTATTAATTAAAATATACTTAATATTTATAATTAAATTAGAATTAAATTTACATATATAATTATAATTATAATTAGTTATGGCAAATACAGGCACTTGTTCTAACTTGAATGCATCTCTATTTATAATCTATCTTAGTTCACTTTAGCTCATTTATCACACTCAATTCCTTAATTAGTCTAAGGTTTGAATCATATTTAATTTATCAATCCCAAAATTGTAAGATGTATTTTCATTTCTTATAGTTTACTAAAACCAAACCATTTGCATTGTGTAGGCTTCTGGCCTTGTTCCTATCTTTTATTCTTGATCTAACTTTTCCAGTTTATATACATCTATCATTCTCTTATACTTCTAATTTCATATCTAATTTTATATTTTATAATTTATATTTATCAAGGTTTGTCTTAGTTCACTTTAGTCAATTTATCACACTCAACTCCTTGTTTAGTCTAAGGTTTGAATTACATTTAATTTATTCATATTAGAATTGTAAGCTATATATTTTTCTTAAAACCTTCTAAAACTCAATTATAGTATCACATCAATCAAAGGTAAAGGTTTATGATCAATTCTTAGATTATAATCTAATCCATCTCATTCTATTTTTAACACGTTTCTATTTATAGTCCCTCTTAGTTCACTTTAGCCAATTTATCATACTCAACTTATTAATTAGACTAAGGTTTGAATTATATTTAATTTATTAATCTCACAATCATAATGTATATTTTTTCCAAAACAAACACTTTAACACATATAAATACTTACACAATCAACTGTAAAAACTCTAAATTCATGAATTAACAATATTTGATAAGGTGGAAATGCATCTCTATTGTAGGATTTTTAGTTTTGTTAACTACATAGATAATCTTGACACTATTTTTATTTTAATTTAGTTGGATATGGACACTAACTGAATAGTTTTGGAATAATGAAAAATGTATGATGGAAACTCTATATTTTAATTGTAGTATGATTGTATCCTAGGTCTTCAAACTCAACTTTTAATTTCTTTAGGCTTCTTACTTCATATCCAATTTCATATTTAAATTTAAATCTATCAAGTGTAGCTTCACACCAATTATAGCCTAAGGTTTACCGATTTTGAGATAATAATCTAATCCATCTCATTCCAATTTTAACACATATCTATTTATAGTCTATCTTAGTTCACTTTGACCAATTTATCACACTCAACTCTTTATTTAGTCTAAAGTTTCAATTACATTTAATTTATTAATTTTAGAATTATAAAGTATTTTTTTCCTATATTTTAGTGAAACCAAACATCTTGCATTGCCTAGGGTTTTGGCCTTCTTCCTACTTGTATTCTTGATCTAGCTTTTCTAATTTATTTAGATCCTTAATTTAGATTTTAGTTATGTGCACTCTAATTGCTTATCCCCTCCTTTTTTAGTTTAGATTTTGATGAAGCCCATGCTTTCATGCCCACACTTGTTTGCTAAATTTTTATTTTATAATTTTAAGCCCAGTTGCATTTGAAATTTCCGTCTAGAGGCCCCATTTTGTATATTTATTACTAAATATTTGATTATGAAATGTAATTAGCTCTTGTATATGGTCTATAGTAACGCATTTATTAAGGTTCTTAAAATAATTTATTGTTTTTTAATCTCAACCCTTCATCCTCGAGGATATCTTGTTCTTTTACTAAAAGGATAACATTATATGCTTCGTGGATGCATTATTGCATCTTAATTTTAATTTTCTATCATTCATAGCTTCTAGTATCTTTGCCACCATATTAAAGAGCTTCACTTTTTTTCTCTATACTATTCATAATAATTGGAACCCTTGCATAACGAATGATAGCAATTTAGCTCTAAGCATGTCCTTTCATTCTAGTGGTAAGTCTAGGGATGATGACACTCTACATTATTTGGCTATTTATGAGTTTTTTTACATTAATTGTTCATAGTTTATTAATGATGTATTTAGTGAGGAGCTTAGTTTTTTTATTATGGCAAAAAAAGGTTTTGAAGGGACCCGAAACCCTTTACATAATGATTACATAACATGTATCCATTAAGTCCAACAACACAGAACATACCAAAAGAAACACCCAAGTTGACAGAGAACAAGAAACATAGACCAAACCCTAGCCCAACCCCAGTAGAAAGCCAACAAAAGGAACAAAAAGACAACGACAAACAGAACATACCTAGCCCAAATTTTTCAAAGTCTCTGTGACTTCCTCTTCCAGTTGATTCATCTTTTGGGTGGCATTCCTCATATCCAAGATATCCTGAGGCAGATTGGAATTTTTCTTCTTATTGCTTTCCCTAGTCCTCGTACTTAGACTCGACATTTCCTCAATGACAGCCTCTTTATCCTGATCCAGGTCAATGATGATCCCATCACGGTGGAATTTATCCAATTTTGTAACCAGAGTCTTCATGTTATCAGCAAAGGACTTGACCACTTTATGGATGTGCTCCATGATTTTGTGTAGAGTGGTCTCAAGCTTATTAATCTTCGGGTCCACCTCCCCAATGTTCTTATCATAAATGTCCCTCATCTTCTCAATGGCTTCCACATTCTTAGTGAAGAGCTTAGTTATACTTTATTGAATGATGTATTTAGTGAGGAGCTTAGTTATACTTTCTTGAATGATGTTCATTTACCCTTATTAATGCATGATGTTTTTGATGGCCATCATTTTAGGTTGTTTTAGTTTCTAAATTTTTTGTTGTACATAAATTTAGAGTTAGTTAAATACAAAAATTCAAATTCAAATTTGATCCTATTTTAAGCTTTTGATATCTACAAATGCTTGGTAGTTGAGAAAGTGGATTGAGAGGGAATTGAAAATTTTGGGAGTGCTGACAAGAGGAATCTTTCTTGTCATTTTGAATTAGTTTTATTAGAAAATTTCAAATGTTTAGAATAGAGAAAAAAGAAAGTGATATTTCTGGTCTGAAAAGAGAAATACAATGGCTAGATGAAGTATAGAGAAAGAAAGAAAGAAAAATGTAAAAAATAGATAGAAATGAATGCAAGGAAGTGCGAAGAACAACCTAGCGCCAAAATGGAGTGATTCCAAATGAAAGTGTATGGTTGCAGAAGTTAGAAGATGATTTTGACATGGTGTGTTTGTATTAGTAGGGAATGTATCGTTGAATAATTCCAAGGTTTTAGAAAGTAGATTTGTTCTAATGTTGTCTATAACTAGTTGTAGAATTTGGAAATTAATGGGTTCCTAGAGATTTTAGTTTGATTATTAGCACAATGTTGTTGTTAGGAAAAAATTGATGAACATGAATTCTTATAGATGAATGTGGAAGATTTCTCTATATAAGTTTTCATAAGAAAAGCTTTTTTATTTATTGTATCAAATATATTTTCAAAAAGTATTATATCAAAAGTTTCTAAGAATATTTTTAGAGATCATTGAAATTAAATGGTGGATTCATTTCATTGCTTGTAAGTGTCCATTTTATTTCAAATAAATTGAAATAAATGTGTAGGGGCTAGAACGATTGACACTCCTTGAAACTCTTGGCCTTTGATCTACATAAGTTTTTCTCTAACATAAAGGTATCTATTTCATGCATGTGGAAAAATAAAATATGTAAGATTTTTTACTAAAAATATGCATATACTCTACATTATTTATTCTCATATTGTCAAATAAAATATATACATGTACAAATTTTTTATATCCATGAAATAAAATTACTCTTAAATATAATTATTTAAAGTAAAAAATTAATAATAATAAATATGCAAAAAAATAATATGAAAATATATGCATGCACTCAATATTAGTGTTAATGATCTATATTAAGATATCATTAATTTATCTTATTTTTGTAAAAGTTATGTTAAGAAATAAATTCATATTAAAAATAGCATAAAGTATAAAAAATAAGATATTAAGAGATGCTTAAAAATGATAGTATTTATAATCTACATATAAAATCTCAAAAAATCACTACCACATATTATATTGAAATTGTAAATAATTTTCTTCCTATACGTGATAGAAAGTAAAGCTTTAGTTTAAATTATTGATTTCAATGTTCCACTTAGGTCAAAAAGTGGGAGCCACTATTGTATTTATTATGCATCTATCATCACTAGATCCCAAACTAAAAAATATTTCACATGCTTATAGTTGTTTCTTTCCCTGTCATTTTCAACAAAGAGGTGACCCCTTTTCAGATGACAATATTGTTGCATCTTCTAATTTGTCTTCTCTAAACTAGTGTTGCGATGACATTGATGCCATTGTGCTCCATCACCTAGTTACAAAACACTTATGTCTTTTGTTGTCCAAGACTCTGAAGATGGATGGGTGGCTCTTAATCTTCTGTAGTTGAACGCTCTAGGTGGGTTTATCCCCATCCTCAGAATGAACATCCACTTGCACTTTCTTATTTATCACACTCACCTCCTTGTTTACTCTAAGGTTTGAATTACATTTAATTTATTCATATTAGAATTGTAAGGTAAATTTTTTTCTTAAAACCTTCTAAAACTCAATTATAGTATCACATCAATCAAAGGTAAAGGTTTATCAATTCTTAGGTTATAATCTAATTCATCTCATTCTATTTATAGTCTCTCTTAGTTCACTTTGGCCAATTTATCATACTCAACTTCTTAATTAGTCTAAGGTTTGAATTATATTTAATGTATTAATCTAGCAATCATAATGTATATTTTTTT
>MU227134.1:1923019-1941291 GCA_018584345.1 Thuja plicata
GGTCTCCATAATCATATCATGTGTTATGTGTTCTTGTGTTATGTTTCTTTGGATTCACATTTGATATATGTTTAATTGGCTGAAATATAATTAGTAGATAAACAATTATTCACCCCCCCCACCCTCTCAGTGTTTCTAACAATTACCTATGGAGTTTCAACTTGCATTTCTCATGCTAAACCCATGACATGCATATTTCAACCCTACTAGTAAACCATTCATCGTTAATCATGTTTGAATTTGACTCCCAACTTTTCTTGTTCAATTAAAGATTTGAGTCTTGTTATGAAGCAATCAATAACATGCTAGTTAAATTCTTAGGTGTTGGGGAAGGATCCTCTAGTTGCTTGTATGCCACAGTTGCTGGCATTCAGGTTGTTCTCCATATTTCCAAAAGTATCCCAGTTGATATTATTAGGTAAAACTATAGATCATAGTTGGAATCAAATATTGAGCTATGAAAGATTTTCTTTTCACTACGATAAGTGTTTTAGCATTGCTCACCTTGTTGAAAGCTCCAAATATAAACTTGAGTGCAATACCACTTGATGTATGGATGTTCTTTCCTATCATTACTTTATGGAAAAGAATGAAGAAGTTTCTACATTGGTTGGTAAATATCAAGTGGTAGTACAAAAGGAGTCCCCATAAAGGATGTCATCTTATGAGAATGGTTGTTAAAAAGTCCCAACTTTGAGGTTACTCTCCACCTATAACTACTAAATATCTTCTCACCTTTAGATGGCAAAGCATTAAAGATTAAAAAATAAAGGATTCTAAAATTAAAAATGAACTAATATCACAAGAAATGACTTTAGGATAATATCTTTTACAAATGAAAACACTAATATATATTAGAAATAAATCATGTGACTATGAGAGATTAGGCTATAAATAAAAATTAAATAGCTGTGAAAAGGAAAAAGAAGAAATATGTGGCTCAAATTTATCAGATTTCCACAATCTATTTGAATTTAATGCATGAACTTTTGGCTATCATTGTGTATGTATTTTTAGCATCTTGCATGAAATTCTGGCTATGATTGTGCATGAACTTCTGGCTATGATTGCAAAAAATACATACACTATCATAGCCAGAAGTTCATGCATTAAATATGTGGTTACCTACAACATGCTTCTCTGATCCCACACCAAGACTAGTACTAAGACTTGAAATTCTTGAGACATATTGTAATGAGATCCTTATGGATCTTTAAGCCCAATAAAATGTTCACCCATTTAGGGGTGTGATGGATTTCTAGTTTAGGAGGATAATAAGGAACTCCTCTAGAGTTGCCCTTTCTATCATTGTCATATTTATTTGTATTACTTAATTTACAATACATGGCTCCCTAATACCAAACTCACTAATACAAAAAATAAAATTGTGAAAAAATATTTTTCTTATTTATTAAATTTTAATCTTAACAATATGCTCAACCAAACAAAGTTATTAATTTTCTATTTAAATTAATTTTAATTTATAAAATAATTATATTTTAATTAAATTAATCTTTGTGTTCTCATTTTCACCTTTTAAATATTGTAAACATAAACAAATATAATTCCATATTTTCATATTAATAGGTATCCTTAACTTATTAAGTTCTTTTCAATTTTATTTTAAGTTGATTAAGATTATGCTATTAATTTAAACACTGAGTATTAATTCTCAATTGGTTAATATTATCTTACTATTAATTTAAACCTTATACTAAGTGTTAATAATTTTAATTCTATAATAATTATAAAAGTAATTGGTACAGGGGCAGCGAAGGTGTGTGCTAGTGGGTTGCATTCGGGTTGTGTAAGAGCTGTGTTTTCTGTGGTGGGTTTTGGTTCTGTTGGATGCTGGATTTGGGGTTTGTTTGCCTTTGTTGGTTTTTGTGGCTCAGGTTCTGAATGGCGGGGATTTCATTGACCTCAAAATTGGTGTTGTCGGGTTGTGATAAGACTCATCATGGGTCTTCATCCAGCATGCATGCACAAAAGGATGAGAATTTTTATGCGAGAGAGGGTCCTAAGATGAAGAAAATTAATGGGTGTTTGCCTCAAAGCCAAGATCACCCTGTTTTAGTCATTTCTCCTAATTTGGCGTCAAAAGATGTCTCCTACTAGAGTCAGCATGCTCTCATTTGCGAGTTTCTTGGTATTCACATTCCGCTGTCTACTCTAGAAGCTTGGATTCGGAGGTCATGGCAGATTGAAGGTGATTTGGATATTATGCTGGCTGCTAGTAGTTATTTTATGGTTGTTTTCACCAATATGGCAGATCGTAATAGGGTGTTTGAAGGTGGCTCTTATTTTTACAATCAAGCTGGGTTGTTTATTAAACCATGGCATATGGGTTTTAATTCGGCTGAGGAGATGCCTTCTCGAGTTCCTGTGTGGGTTCTCCTGCCTCGCCTCCCTCTTGAATTTTGGAGAGAGGATATCTTGCAGAGAGTTGCTTCTCTTTTGGGGAAGCCTGCTGCGATTGCTACCCAAACTCTGGATAAAAAGCTTATTTCCTTTGCTCATATTTGTGTTGAGATTGATCTCAATAATCCACTGCCAGATTCGCTAGAAATATGTATTGGTTTTGCATCATGGATTCAATAGCTAGATTATGAATCTATCCCTTTTTGGTGTTAGTTTTTTCATGAGTATGGCCATCTCCGGCAGCAGTGCCCCAAAATTTGTAAGGATGCTCCTTCTCATTCCCCTTCCTTGGATCCTCCCCCTGTTGGTAGTGACAATAAAGGGAAAGCTCCCGTGCGAGAGGAGGCTACAGTTAAAGATAAGGATGGTTTTGTGCCAGTTAAATCTAAGGCTAAAGGAAATCAGGGTCAGAAGAGGCCTTTTAAGGATAGGCAGTCAGCTGGGGGTTTCAACAGATTTGAAGTTCTTGATTCCTTAGCTCTAGAGGAAGGTATTTCAAATGTTGTCACTTCTACTATGACTGGAGTGGGTATGGTGATTGCTCCAACTCTTGTGCTAGATCCTGTTCAACAAGGCCCTCAAGTACAACAGGTGACTTTGGATAATCCCTTGGAAGATGATATTTTTTTGACAGATTTAGCTAGGGAGGTCTTATCTGCTTCTCATGCTAAGGGATCTTCTGATCGGTTGGGAGTACAAAAATGACCCCTTAAGAAAGGTCCTACTGATAAATTTGCTAGGGGATGGAAGATGGACCATGATAAGATTAAGATTACAGGTGACCTATTAGTGGAATCGGGGTTGGTTAAACCTATTGTTTCTCACTTTTCTCAAACCTCTCAATGATCATTCTCTCTTGGAATGTGAGGGGGTTGAATAGCACCACCCGTCAACAAGCTATTCATGATTTGATTGAAATTCATTGTCTAGATGTCTTTTGTGTTCAAGAGACAAAGGTTTCTATTGAGGTCATGCATCAGTGTGCTCCACGTATTTGGTATGCTAGTCAGTGCAGAGTATTGGTTCGCAAGGTAACTCTGTACATTTGGCTCTTTTTTGGAACCCTCGCAAGATTTCTCCCCTTTGGTGGATCTCTAGTCATAATTCCATCTCTATGGTCGTTGCCGCTTTGGATTCTAGTGAGACTATTCTTGTTACCAATGTATATGCTCCTATTGATATTCGTGGCAAAATTAGACTCTGGGACCACATTAGGTATGTTCACTCTTGTGCTCCTTATTTTCCTTGGATTTTGGGTGGGGATTTCAATTCTATTTTATGTTTGGAGGAGAAAAGAGGTGGTTTGCCTAGGCTTGGTCCTACTTCTGTTCTTTTTCAATCCCAGGTGGATGCTCTTTCTATTATTGATGTTAAGCCATCAAATGGGATTTTCACTTGGGACAATAGACGCAGTGGTCATGAGGCCATCTCTGAATGTCTGGATAGGTTTCTTGTTTCTTGTTTCTAGGTTGAAGGTGGTCTGGTTACCATGTCTGAAATTCTTGACTGGAGGGGTTCAGATTGTTGGCCAATTAAGTTCTCTTCTTCTCCTGTGGCTTTGCTTAAGAGGCCTTCTTTCAGATTTCAGCTTATGTGGCTTTGTGACTCTTCACTTTATGACTTGGTGACTAAGTGGTGGAGAGAGGGTGGACTAGCTTATGGCACTGCTATGTTTGTTTTTGAGAAGAAACTTAAATATGTAAAGTATCATCTTAAGAGATGGAATACTTCATGTTTTGGGAACCTCCAGTCTAGAAAGAAGAATGCTCTTGATATTCTTGTAGTGATTACTCACCAGATTAGGGACTCTGGCCTTACTGTTGTTCTTGGCAAGGAAGAATCTCAGGCTTTATGGGATGTGGAAGAATGGGAGCTTCGTGAGGGGATTTATTGGAAACAAAAGGCTCACATTGATTGGTTGCAGGAAGGGGATAGAAATACTACTTTTTTTTATCATTCGATTCAGGCTCGTCATAATAAGGGGTGTATTTATTCTCTTTTTACTTTGGAAGGACTTAAGATTTCCTCTTAAGCTACTCTGATTAGGGAAGCCCGCCATTTTTATTCTTCTCTTTTTGCTGAAGATTCTTTGCCTGTTGATGGAGAGGAGAATTTGATTTTGTCTTGTATTCCTTCTCTTATCATCGGGCCAATGAATGATTCTCTTAGTCATCCGATTTTGATCACAGAGCTTGAGAAAGTTGTGTTTGGGATGAATACTGGAAAGGCTCTTGGGCCTGATGGTTTTCCTGTGGAATTTTTTCAAGAATTTTGGGATATTATTAATCAGGATCTCTTGGAGGTGGTTAGGGAATCTCTTCAGAATAAGAAGATGATTCATGCTTTGAACTCCACCTTTTTGATGCTCATTTCCAAGAAAGAAGGGACTAAAAATATTGATTCCTTTCACCCAATTTCCCTTTGCAATGTGGTGTATAAAATTATCACTAAGTTGATTGCAGAAAGACTTGAGATATGTCTTCCAATTGTGATCTCTAAGGAGCAAGGGGGTTATGTGGCTAGTAGGAAGATTCTTGATGGGGTTGTTGTTGCTTCTAAATTTATTCACTCTATGTCATTTTCAAAAGAGAGATCTATGTTCATCAAGTTGGATATGGCCAAGGCTTATGATAGAGTCAAATGTAGTTTTCTTCAAAAGATCCTTCTAGCCTTTGGCTTTTGCCTTGAATGGGTGAGCTAGATTTTGAGTTGTGTTAATTCATCTTCTTTCTCTGTTATTATGAATGGCGAGCCTTTAGAGCCTTTTGGTGCCTCCAGAGGCCTCTACCAAGGAGATCCTATTTCCCCATACCTCTTTATCATTTTGGCTGAAGGTCTGGGTCACTTTCTTAAGCTTCATGTTACTCAAGGTTTGATTCATGGGTGGCATTGGGGTGGTGGCTTGCCTCATCTCTCTCATCTTTAGTTTGTGGATGACACTTCTCTTATGGGATAGGCTCATGTTTAGGAAGCTACTTCTTTTAGGCAAGCTTTGGATGTGTACCTTGTTTCTTCTGGCCAGAAAGTTAATGAGCATAAGTCCTCCATTTTCTTCTTCAATACTCCTCAAGCTATTCAGAGGTGTATTGCTGATATTATGCGGTTTTCAATTGGCTCGCTTCCCTTTGTTTATCTAGGTATCCCTCTCACGGTGGATAGGCATCCTAGATCCACATAGAAAACTTTGCTTGATAAATTGTGCCAAAAGGTTAGCCACTGGAATCATCATTAGCTATCTACTATGGCTCGTTTGACTCTTTTAAAGTCAGTTATCTAGGCCCTTCCTATTTATAGATGTTTCATTCAGGCTGATCCTATGTACTTCCTTCAGGAATTTGATGCTCTCTCCCATCAATTTCTCTGGAGTGGGAATCTCTCAAATTCTAAATGGAGCCTTGTTAGGTGGGAAATTGTGTGCATACATATTAAAGAGGGTGGCCTTGGTTTACGGTCTGCTATTCTTAATGGAAAATTTCTTGTTGCTAAGCTTTATTGGTGTTGGTGTACTAATCAACATCATCTTTGGGCTCGCATCCTCTCCCATAAGTATCTTCCTGGAGTTGATGGCTTTAATATTCCACGCTTTCCTTTGTTGGGGAGAGGTTCTATGATTTGGGATACTTTGAAGCTTGGAGCTCAGTTGGTTAAAGATGGTCTCTTTTGGATCTGTCACTCTGGATCTCAAGCTTTCTTTTGGCTTGACTCTTGGGATGGTTACCCCTCTATCCTTTCCTCTCATCCTCATCTTCAAGCCCTTTCTGATTATTTTCTTATTGCTGGTTGGGACACCGTTGATCATTATAAGATTGGACATGGAGGGGGTTGACACGTTGGAAACATTTCTTTGAATGGCCTCCAGGGGAATCTGAGGAAGATAAGCGAGAGTTGGCTCAGATCTTATAGGCTCAGGATTGTACTTCTTTGGTCAGGAATGATCTTTTAGCCTGGAAAAGTACTGAGTTGTCTGGGAAATTCTCTGTGTCTGCTGGTTATGTGGAACTTCTCTGACAGACTTTTGGTGCAATTCAGGTGCCTTGGTGGAAAGAAGTCTGGTATAAGCATTCTTGGCCCAAGTGCAATTTTTTTATGTGGTTGGTGGTTCACAACCAGTGCCTCACCTAGGATAATTTATGCAAGCGTGGTTTTCAGGGACCTTTGATGTGTGTTTTGTGTCATTCTAGTGAGGAAAAAATATCTCATCTCTTCTTCCAATGCTCCTTCACTAGACATATGTGGCATTCTTGGTGGAATGTGTGGAACCAATCATGTTGGCATGTCTCTTCTTTAGTAGAGTTCTTTTCTCGATGGGGTAAGGCTCCTATGAAAACTGCCTTTCTTAAGGTTGCCTGGCATCTTGGACCTTCCTTCCTTATTTGGCATATTTGGTTGGAGCAAAATTGAAGAATCTTTCAGGATGTGTCCTTGGCACCTCATTAATTGTGGTGGAAGATTCTCCACTCTTTGAGAGAAACTATTTCTGCAAAATGTGACACTATAGAGGCTATAGATCCTGGAGATGCTATTGTCCATAACCACCTGAATTTTCCTCCTCCACAAAGCAGGCATTTGAGGAAGACATGTCTGCACCCTTTGCGAAAGATAAATAGAGTTGGGAAGTGGAGTGCTCCTCCATAAGGTACTCTTAAAATCAACACGGATGGGTCTTCCAAAGGAAATCCAGGTCCTACTGGTATTGGTGGACTAGGCAGAGATAGTAGGGGAGATGTTCAATTTATATTTTTAGTTTATAAAGGTCATCACACTAACAACTTGATGGAGGCCATAGCTATCTTGTATGTTGTGGAGTGTGCTTGTGACCTTGGATGGCGAAGGGTTATCTGTGAATCTGATTCGCAGGTGGTGATTCACCTTTTGACTCACCCGCATTCTGAGGATGTTAGCTGGAAGTTAGGCTTGATTGTTAACCAGATTCTTCATTTGTGTGTTTCTTTGGATTCTGTTACTTTCACCCATATCCCCAGAGAATGGAATGGTGTTTTTGATTGTTTGGCCAAATGGGCCTCTGATTATATGTTTTCTTGGAACATTATAAACATGGTTCAATTACCTCTGGGCCTATCTCATCAGTTAGATCATTTAGTGGATCTTGATAGGGTTGTTTGACACCTTCTGGCTATAGTTCTTCTTGCTTAAATAAATTTTCACCCCTCTTTTATTTAAAAAAAAAGTAACTTTTCTATTTCATATGTATTTTGATTAAAAATCTCATTTCTTAATTTTTACTTTCGTTTAATTATGTAGAAAGTAGGTTATCTATTTTTTTTTGAAAATATATAGTTAGTTTATAGTAGAAATTAATTTTGAGTGATACTGATTTCATCACTTAATTTTTAAGAGGATAAAAATAAATATTATGTATTATTTCATGTTGATTATATATCTATTTTTACCATGTTCTTAGATGTTCTACTTTGATATTAATTCACTGTACATTATAATTTAATAAGGTAACATAACACAATCAATTTCTTGCCAAGTACTTCCATTCAAGCCAAAGGTAGATAGATCCCAAATTAAATGGCACCCACCTAAGAAAGAATTTCTTAAACTCAATTTTGACAGAGCATCAAGAGGTAACCCAAGTATTGCAGGTGTGGGCATATGTATTTAGAATCATATTGGTGAGGCTATTGTTCAAAATCTATGGCTTTTCTCCCAGTCAGGAACAACATTGATGAAGCCCAACATTGATGAAGCCCAAGCAATACTCCATGGTCTAATCACAACAAAGAATATTGGGATAAGAAAAATTCATGTAGAAGGCAACTCACTAATTCTTATTAAAGCATATAAAGAAAGAAAATACTACAATTGGAAGCTTAAATAGATTTTGTAGAAGGTATGACTACTAATGGATAACTTAGATAGCTTTTTTCCTATCACACTCTTACAGGGAAGAGAACCGAGTAGTGGACCAACTTTCCAACATGGGTTGTGAAAAGAATGAAGTCAAAATATTTGCTCCCGACATTAATATTTCTCCATACCCCACATTGAAAGTTCTCATAAATGAGGAAAAATGTAAGCCTCCTAAATGAGGTGGCTTATTCATATTAGCATGGTTTTCTTAGGAATAAGTAATAGTCAGAGGGGGTGAAGCAATATTACAAAAATTTCTAAAATAAATTTAACCAATTCAAACTGAACCAATCAAGTACTAAAATAATAAGAATAAGAACATAAAGTAGACAACTCATAACACCATAATTTGTTCATTAGGAAACCCTAGCCAAGGGAAAACCCCGGTGGGTATGATACCCATAAATGATGTACTAAGAAATATAGTATCCCTGTTAGGAGACCTAGTGTTAGGAGATGAATATTACATTTAGTACATATCCTTGTTAAAGGATAGAAACCCTGTTAGGGGTATACAATGAGTACACTACTATTACAAAGCAAACATGTCTATTACAATGATTTTTTCAATGTGAAATATACAAGCATCTTCTATGCTTAAGTAGTCTCAATTATAGCTCACATCATCTGATGTCTAATTCTGACATCGCTATGCATCTACACATTCCACACATATCTTTGCATCATACAACAAATTTAATTATATACTCGACCTCAAAAGTTTCTTCCAGTTGGCTCACAAGAACAACACAAAACGTGTCCAACACTTAACCAAATAGAAAATACATAGTCGGTGATCATACTTCAACAAAAATAGGGTAGGACCCAATAAAAATCCAAAGTAGCACTTCTAGATTCCACAAAATACTCCCTTAATCATCGCAACCATTCATCTTCCATGTATCGCTACTGTACTATCTTCGCATAACTTCAACAAGATGTAACTCTGTCTTGCCAACTCCAAAATCCAAGTAACCTTAACTTAAGGTCTATTCTATCCCATAGTACACTCCTCTAAGCTCACATATAATAGTTCAATTTATATGGTGCTTGCTGATCAAAACTGCGTGATTGTACCCTGTTAACTACATCCTCGACATAGTCATTTTTACAAAATTGAATATCCAAAAATGGACTGTAGTTCAAGAGTCTCTGCCAATGAGTAGTGTTTTCATAAATGACAACCACTAAGATATGCATATTAGGCCACTTGCCAACAATCTCCCCCCTTTGGCATTAATGACAAGACTTAGTGAAAAATGACTAAGTGATCAATACCAAACTACTAACTAAGTGCATTTTTCATACTCATTACCCCCCCCCTTTGACATTAATGGAAAATGTATACTCAAAATTGTATATATATACATCAAAATTTCATAATTGCACATCTAAACACATACCATGTGAGGTACATTTTGGAAAGAGGTTTCCAAGATCTTCACCTCTTCTGTCCAAGACTTCACCAAGATCTGACCAACTTGAATCAAACCATTTAGAGAAAAAGAAGATATCTCAGTGGCCTTCAGTTCTATAGGCATGTCTTCAGTAGGATATTTCATCACTTTCTCCATATCTGAAAGATGTTTCTCTAGAATTTATATTTGTAGAGTGATTAGACTCCTCAACACACAAAATCTTCCCAATACTCTTTTTTTCTCGGTCTCAAGCACACTAATTTTTTCCAATAGTTTGGACACTTCCTTATCCAATTTTTCATACAACTCCTTAGGAATACTACCTTCAATTTCAAGTAGATTTTTTTTTTACTAGCATATGCTCTATGAAAAAATCTTCAATCAAAATCTTATATTTCTCATCATACCTCTCATAATACCTATACAGTTGATTGAGATTTCCTTGATCAATAATTCTCTTTGCCAACATCTTTAGATCTAGTTTCCAAAGTTGTCAAAAAATCCCCTTAAGACCTATTTACTACCTTCGTTTGACCATATATTTGTGGATGGTATGTAGATGAGAAAGTAAAATTAGTTCCAAGTTTTCTCCATAATTTTCACCAAAAGTGCCCTATGAACTTCACATCCCTATCTGACACTATGTTCAAGGGTAAACCATGTATTCTTACTATTTCTTTGAAAAATAGATCTACAACATAAGAGGCATCATAAGTAGTCTTACATGCCAAGAAATGAGTCATCTTGTTGAATCTATCATCCACAACATAAAAATTATCATATCCCTTCTTTGTTATAGGTAATGCTAACACAAAATTTATACTGGTGCTCTCCCATGGTCTTGATGGAATAGGGAGGGGTTGGTAGAGTCCTTCATTAGTAGATCTCCCTTTTTCCTTTTGGAAAATCACACATGCTTCCACAAAATTTCTAACATCCACTTGCATCTTGGGCCAAAAATAGTTTCTCTTCACCAACTCTAGGGTCTTTTCAAGAACAAAATGTCTTGCCATGGCTCCATAGTTCTTTTCCCTAATTATGTTTTCCCTCATGGAGAATTTGGGGATACACAACTTTCCCCCTTTAAAAAGTAAACCATCCTATATCATAAATTTAGAGAATTCAATGTGATATCTCTCACCAAATAATGTGCATACCTGATAGATATCACCAAATTCTTCATTAGCTTGGTACATGTTCTTTAGGGCTTTGATGCAGAGTGGACAGTCAAAATCCCTAAAAGGATAAGGTATCCTTCAAATACAAAAAGGTAAAGTGCCTCTAAAATTATCACAAGTGCAAAAATGACTTGTTTCTAGGTTATCACAACCTATTCCCAATAGGACAACCTAATCACTAGGTTCTACCAAGTCTCCAACACCAACTCCTAATGGTTGGTTATTAAGCACTTACACCAATTTGACATCAACTCCCCATAAAATGACTCCAAGGACTAGGGGTGACCTATGCTAAAGGATTTGGTCTATTTAGGTCCCTAAGACAAGAATCCAATGATTCTACTCACCATGTACACTAATTTGGTCATGGTTTCCATGATAAGCCCCTCCTAGGCTTGTAGCCTATTCAAATGGAATTTTGGGCTTAGTTTGAAAGTGTTCCACATAACCCCCTAAAAAAACTAGAGATTGAAGTACCCTTTATGGCCAAATAAATTATACAAAAGCACCAATTCTTGGTAGTAAAAGGGAAACACAAAGACACATTGTTTTGCTTAAACAAATATGACTAATTAGGCCTCCAATTACACTACAGGTACCCCTTCCATACAATAAGGACCCAAACCAACACTTTGATAATGTGAGGGATTTCACAAGGAATTCCAATCTCAAATTGAGGCTTTGATGAATCTCCTATGGTGAGTTATGTGGACTGTACTCAATCACTTGATTGGTGCACACATGGACATGTACACCTAGGGCATCATGGAAAACCCATCTCCCTAAATTTTATCAAACCCAACCTACACAATCTTAAAGAGAATTTTAAATACATGATTTCCACCAAGGTTCATTAGATTCCCATGGTGGAAACAAGAAATATACACAATTGTTGATGAAACCTTGATTTAGGGCCTACAAACCGGGCAACAGGAGCAAAAATACAATAAATTTCAAAATATAAGATATTATGACTTGAGAAAAAATTGAAATGGAAGCTACTTCATAAGGATACCTTAGTCTATCAGAATTTGCTTCCTAATCTTCCATAACTGTCTGTACCAAATGTCTGTTTCTCAAATTTGCAAGAAAATGGTGATTTTTATTGTTTTTGAATGCCAAGTTACAAAAAGCTCTCCTACCACCCACCTATAAGGGATTTTATAGGAAATAAAAATGGTTAAATCTAATTTTTAAACTAATTATCCATTTGGGAATGGTTTTTACAACATCTGACAAAAGTTGTCGAAGTTGCTTGACAACTTTTTAGCAATTTTGCAATATTTTGCAACTTTTCACTCTAAGTGACCAAACTTGGTCTAAACATATTATTTATGATCCCACATGTATCTAAACATGATAAAACATGTAAATATGATAAAATAACCTATATTTAAGGTTTTGGACATTAGTTGACCAATAGTTGACCAAGGGCTTACAAAATGCCAATCTTGGAACTAGGTCTTACAAAGGGTGTCCAATATGAAACCTTTGATTCCAACTTGACCTACAGCCCAGTAGGATCTTCAAGGAATCCATAAGTTACAAAAAAAATACTTAGGTTAACTAGGGTGCTCTTGCACCACTTTCACATCATGCTTAGCATTGACATAAAATTTCCAGGGCCTACCTTATAGTAGCTGACATGCATCCATCTCTGTGATATCACACAAGAATCAATCTTTATACTCTCCTAGGGTAAAATCTACCCACAATTGTTTACAAATTAGATTTTTCTTTTCCTTTGTTAGCCATGAGTCTCTATATGGGAATGAATGAGGGATTTTTTGAAGTTTTAACTTATCAACCAACTCTTTAGATGCAATATTATCTGTTGTTCACCTTTCAAGTTGTCATGAACAATGAATTCCTTGGAGGTGGCTCTGTGGTGGTAGGTACCTTCAAGATATTTCTTTGCATCATATGTAATTTACCTTTCTCTGGATTTGCAGGACTTGATGTTGATGTGTGGTAAGAGAACACACTTTGATTGTCATCTTCTTGTGTCAATTGAATCCTTCTATATCGTCCTTTCTTGTTTGTACCAAGCTTCTCAAGAAACATAAAGGACTGATGTACAACCTAGTTACAACTAAAGCACTTACCAATGAATACATTGGGTCCTCTTCCACCAAACCTTCCCCTACTATTTGATATTCTACCTCTGAAATCACCTCTATTTCTTGACTCTCCCTCTAATTCCTGATTTCTAGATTCACCTTGGCTCTTGGGAAATGATCCCCTACCATTGAATCTAACTCTACCTCTAAAATTTTTCCCTCTACCTCTGTCATTTTTATCTCCTTTTCTCTTTTCTTCTCTACAACCCTTAGTGCCATTTGGAAACACTTGTGTACAGTCTCAGGGTTGAACAAACTGAGTTCATCTTGGATGCTAAACTTGAGACCATTTAGGTATCTTGCCAATTTTTGCTTCTCACTCTATGGTATCTTTGATTTGAGGGTCAATCTATGGAAATACTCAGTGTAAGCACTAACATCAAGGTCCTTCTATCTTAGGTTTTGAAATTTTTTATGTAGGAACACTTCATAGTCCTTAGCGAAAAATTATCTCTTAACCTCAATCACCATATTCTTCCAAGTAGTGATAGGGTTTCTTCCTTCTTCTACCCTTTAATTTTGTAAGAAGTTCCACCAATTGAGGGCTAGACCCTTCATCATGGACTATGTCACCTTCACGTTCTAACTTTTAGATACCTCTTCACACTCAAAATAGTTTTCCAATGCTTCAATCTAGTCCATGCATTCTTCTAGATTCATCTTGCCAAATAACATGGGTAGATCAGGTTTGTCTTTCCTCCCCACTCTTTCAAGGGATTATAGTAAGGGTCTTTGAATAGTAGGTATCTCTCCTCTTTCATGTATGTGAGCCTCTTCTTCCTTTGACTCCTCTACAACACATCTTCCTTGGTTCCTTTTCAACTTCTTTAACTCTACTTCAAGCCTCCTGCTCCTAGCGGCTTGTTTTCTCACTATATTTTCCAATTACATGTTGGTTATCCTTGAGGGGATTTCTACTTCAACATGTTCTTCTGTCCTATCTCCCATGCTTTAAATTCCTTCCCAAATAATAGTCCTAGTGCTCTGTTACCACATGATGTAGAGAGAACAGTGGAAAGACAACAAGATGGACTATCACTTTGAAAAACCCTTCAAACTAGGGGTTACTCCAATCCAACTCCACCAATATTGTAAATATATGGATTCAAAACTTCCTATGGAGTTTTTACACTCTTCTTACCCCAATTGAGACTTCTAGACTTTGTTCAAGATCTTTCCAATTTGGGATTTAGGGACACCTTCCCTAAACTAAGCCAAAATGTGGAATTTTTCACCAGTGGCTTCAACCAACATATCTGAGGGTTGGAACAACTTACTTAGGCTATTTGGATAGGGAATAACTTTCCAATTTGATTCCTCAACACTCACACCACCAAGATCTCTTCTTGACCTATGGTTTCTAGTAGCCTTTTCCAAGAGGTTTTTCTTATGCAACTTTTGACTATGGAATGGATTGAATGAATTAAGGATGGTTTCAAGGAATCTTTAGGATTTTATCAAAATCCCCAAAGTCCCAAATATCAACTCTAGACCATCAACACTAAACCCTCGCAATTCTCACAGACCTAATTGGCTAGATTAGTCTTTGATTACAAATCAAGTGGTTAAGGATGGGTTCATATAATTGATCTCATTCTTGGGAAGTCTTCTTCTACTCCAAAATGGTCCAATCAACCATCTACTTTGTCCCTCCAATCTATCTACTCAACTACACAGAATTACACATACTTGATTGGCTAAATACATAGAGATATTTAGCCTAGGGCTTGATGCCAAAAATAACAAAACACCAAATCTCAACCTAAGCCTTTGGAATCATTAAAATTACACCCCTAACTTTCATTTCCCAAGTTTCCATGTGTTTCCACTAGATAAATGTCAAGTTAGGGCTCCATTTAGACAACACAACTGAATTTAGTGCTTTCCTAGACTGCCTTCACCAATTTGTTTGTAAGTTTCACAAATCAACATCAAATGAGACCAATCAAATTTTTGGGAAACTAGACTCACTATTCTATCTGTTCATGGAAATCATTCAACCCTACCAATCCGTACACATCCATACAATAAATAAATGCTAAGGAAATCTAGTTAATTTTATTCAAAAATGCATCAAAACTTAATACATGTCATCCAACCCTGTTAGAGAGGTTTCACCATGTTTAAATACCTCCATCCCATAGATCCAATTTACCCATGGATGGTTATGACCATTTGAAATCAATTTGAACTTCTCGAGCAACATTTTGACAATTTTGCAACTTTTTGCATTTTGCAACATTTGTAATCCAAATGACTTGGAATTGATTCCTATCACCTTGACATGATAAAATATGACCAAAGTGGTTCAAAATCATTGGAAACACAACCAAAACTTCTAAAACACCTAAAACACTTAATCAATGCTAACTCAAGATCCAAGTGGACTAAGGTGTCCCAAGGTTTATAGATGTACCTTAGAGATCCTTCACCACATAAAGTGGATAAAAACACATGGAGGATGATCTCAAGGATCCATACCCTTATAAAAATGAAGTGAACATCCTATATTGTAAACAAATGCATTGGATGCCCTGCACCAATAAGTGATGTAGAGCTCTGGACCTCTAAAAACTTGAATCAAATTGCAAGTCTTTGCTTGATCCAATCAAGCCCTCCTACCCCTTTCACTTGGAGTATCCAACAACAGATCCCTACACCTTTAATTTTTTTCTTTCCTTGTTCACCAACTCATCAAAACATATACCCCATAACCCTTACTGAGTTTCTCTCTACTTCATGCATCTCCTTGTGGTGATGCACCCTTGATCACCTAGTGTCCCTATTGCACCTTCCTTGTTCAAATTCATTCCAATATATTTAAAAACCTTTGATTAGGTCACACATGCCAAAAAAACACCTTTTACACCCCTCAAATCAACCAAAACACTCCTCTGGTTCAATTCCATGCAACACTCAAATTGTCCTATTTTGCACTGTCTCCTACTAGCCCTTCCTGAACACCTTTTTGGATTTTGTGGCCAAAAATTTCAAAGGACATACCAAATCAATTAAATATCCTTACTTCAATTTTTTGGGAAGCACTTTTATCAAGAGGACAAGTCTTGGATCCTCAAACAACTCCACTGACTTGGAAATATCCTCCTATGCCTTAGAGGCCTAATTGAAGCCCTTAAAGAAGGAACTGTATTTTAAAAATGGATTTTAGTCAAACCAATCATGGTAAAATCTAGGGGCACTTTAAATAATTCTTCTCCTCCAATATTAGGCTCTAATTCAAAGACCATCAAAAGTTATGGGGTCTCTATCTTCAATTCAACTTGCTCTGCCAGTCACATTGAGATGCCTGGATAGGGTTTTAGACATTTATCTTTGAAAATCCAACCAACTGATCTGAGACAAAATTAAAAATAAATTAAACTCTCATATATCTCATTTAAACCTGGTTTGAAAAATTTCCAATGGTCACAATGGGAGATATGATGATTTAAAGTCGAAAAACCTAGTTTCTTCAAAACAACAACTTGTAGGGGACTATAACATGATTTCTCACTTATTTCTCCACCTTAAGAGATTTTTTTTTTGAAAATAGAAGCTATGAAAAGTATCCAAATTCCTATCATATTATATTTTTCATTTAAATCTATATATGATCAGATACAACAAAACACCAGTCAATTACACAGTAAAAATGTAGTTTCTCATTTAAATTTTGCAATTCCTTCACATCAGTCCCTTCAACAACCATTTCCAAGATTTTTGACACTATTTTATATTATTTCCCATCATTTCCAACTGACTATGGGTGGTTATTAATGTTTGGTAACAAATTTTCAAAAAGTTGCAATTATCAACTTTTTTTGCAAGCAAAGTTGCTAACAACATTTGACAACTTTTGCAAAACTTGCAAAACTACTTCCTAGGAACTAACTGATGCAGGAGAGTGCTAAAAAAGTTCTCAAGTTGTAGGATCTTGTATTGGGGAAGAAGCTCTCAATTTGAAGCTCTTGGATTGTAAGCTTTGAGGATGTAAGATCTCTCAAGTTGTAATTATTTTCAAGTATTAATGTATGCTTTGTAAAGTATTCTATCTTCTCTTTATCTCCATGTTTTTATATTTTTTTTTGTATGAGTTGGTAAGGGTGGCGTGTCCCTTCATCAGTGGTATCAGAGCAGGAGTTCTTGAGTGTGTAAATAGATCTCCGACTCTGAGGCAGTTTGCACCAGGACCTTGGGTTGGGTGAGGTTTTTCCTTAAGAGGATGTGAGTATGGAGAAGAGAAAAAAAGAAGATGACTTTTGTGATTGGATGGATTCTTATAATTCCTAGACTTGAGAAAATTAGAGAGAGATATCAGGAAGAGACAAGAGTTGCAATACTGGATTTGAAGAAGCAAGTGGCTAAATTAAAAGCGGAGCTGAAAAAGAGAAGAGCGATTCAAAGAGTTGATGTTAATTCTTTGGATGAAGGAAAGAAAGAATATACATTGGAGTATCATGCATGCAATACAAAAGAAGAGGTAGAGCATGAAGATGCAAAGATTCATGAACCTACAATTGAAGAAGATGATTTATTAATGAAGATTATAGCAATTGAGGAAGAGTGGAATACCTTGGTTGAAGGTCAAAGTAGAGAAGTTGTTACATGCCTTGTTGAAGACACAAAAGAAGAAAATAAAGATGAAGATGTGAAAAAGGTAAATTTTTATGAATCATGGGATGTTAACTTTGAGATGGATTTGAAATATAATGATGTTGGTTTATATGAGGACTTTGCAAATGATGTTTGGTATGCAATAGAATATTTGTATGGTGTTCCAGAGTTTATTACAGGTGCATTAGATCCTATAAGTTTGGAGTAGAATGAGAGTTATAGATTGACGAATTTTATTGTAGCGGAGTATTGTCGGCAGCATATACTTGTGCCAACTAGGTGTTGGAAAAGAAGAAAAAAGGAAATATATCGGCAACGGATACTTGTTCCAGCAAGGTGTTGGAAGAGAAGAAAAAATAATAATATCATTAGCAGCTACTTCATTTTGTGAATCTATATCCACAAAATTTTTCCTACCTTGGGTGTCTAATGCAGGAGCATCTTGCATCACAAAATAAAAAGGGGGCATGATAACAAAAAAAAGAAAAAAAAAAAAAAGAGAGGAGAATAAAAGAAAAAAGTTATTTCATTTTCCAAGGTGCATAGGTGGAATAAAAGAAAATAAATAAATAAATAAATAAAAAGAAATCATTTCATTTATCGAGGTGTGTAGGTGGCATTTTAGAAATTTATAGAAAGTT
>MU227134.1:1941353-1971092 GCA_018584345.1 Thuja plicata
TGCATTTACCTTTTATCCCACATTGGTTGTGTTGTAATCTCTTGGGTGGTAAATGCCTATATAAAGAAGGCATAGGAGCATTCATAAGCAAGCTCTCAAAGTTGTAGAATCTCTTATTGGAGAAAAGCTCTCAAAGTTGAAGAATATCCTATTGGAGAAAAAAGTTCTCAAGTTGTAGGATCTTGTATTGGGGAAGAAGCTCTCAAGTTGAAGCTCTTGGATTGTAAGCTTTGAGGATGTAAGATCTCTCAAGTTGTAATTATTTTCAAGCATTAATGTATGATTTGTAAAGCATTTTATCTTCTCTTTATCTCCATGTTGTTATATTTTTTTTGGTATGATTTGGTAAGGGTGGTGTGTCCCTTCATCACTAACCAAGGTTGATTTAAATAAGAGATGATGATAATAACATCAATTCAACTTATCCTAACACAAATCTACCCTACCCATGTCCAATTCACCATAGTTAGACATAGGATTTATAACTCATCCCATGTCACTAGGTCTTACAATTAGGACTTATTACATTGCTTAAGGATATCTTGACCCCCCTTGGCACTTGGCCAACCAAAAAACATCTAAAAATATTCATGGAGGTCCTCGTGCAACCTCACCATACTCTTTTTCTTTTTCTTTGTCAAGGGGTGCTCCTGCACCATACTCCCAGGGTGGATTGATCTCAAGTCCACTTGAGATAAGTTCTTCCAATGAGGTACCATGATTATTCATCTCTACCTCACCCCTCCACACTGCCTCTTCTTCAGGGTGTCCAACCCACTTTACAAGGTATTTCTTGTATTCATTCTTCCTGGTCTTTTTTATGACCTTTCTGTCAAGGATCCTGTCAAGTTTCTTGGGTGCATGAGGAGGTAAATCTACAAGATCTTCCTAAAACTCTTCAATATGAACCTTTGTACCTGCATCATGATGAAATTTATATGGGGTTAGATCAAAAAAATTAAAAATAGGGGATATACCTAGAGTAGGAGGATGTTCTATCTCATAGGCATTCATACCATATTTCTTCAAAATTTTATAAGAACCCACTTTCTTCATGAGAAAATTTGCATGCTTGCACTTTGGCAACCTCTCCTTCCTCAGATATACCCACACCAAGTCACTAGCCTAAAATTGTACATCCCTCCTTTTTTGTGCTTTCTTTGTACTTTTTTGAGATCTTTTTTAGAGTCAACCTCACTTGATCATGGATCTCCTTCATACTGTCAAAAAATTTCTCTCCATGAGCACTAACCTTCCCATCCTTGAGAAGATCCCTCAATTATAGTATGCCTCTTGTATTTTTCCCATAGACAATCTGAAATGGACTCCTTCCTATACTCCTATTCATAGAATCATTGAAGGAAATTCAGCTTGTGGGAGGATGTTATCCCACTTCTTTCCATATTGTTTTGTTAAACATCTCAATAGGTTTCCCAATGACCTATTGACAAATTCAATTTTCCCATCTGTTTGAGGATGATACGCTAAACTAAAGTTCAATTTTGTTCCCAACCTTTTCGATAAGGTTCTCCAAAAATGACCAGTGAATTTCACAGCCCTGTCAGACACAATAGTTTGAGGAAGTCCATGTATCCTTACAACTTATTTGAAAAGAATATTTTCTACATAGGTTGCATGACTTATACTCTTACATGACAATAAGTGTGCTATTTTTCTAAACCTATCAACAACAACAAAGATACTATCAAACCCTTTTTGAGTCCTAGGTAGACACATCAAAAAGTTCATACTACAACTTTCCCAAGGTCTTGTAGGTATGGGAAATAATTGATACAACCCAACATTTATTGAAGCACCTTTAGATTTCTGACATATAGTACATATTTCCACAAACCTTCTAACATCTCCTTTCATCTTGGGCCAATGATAATGTCTTATTACATTCTCTAGGGTCTTATCCAACCCAATTTTCCCACTCATGCTTCCACAATGCTTCTCCTTCACAATGTTCTCCCTCATATAACACCTAGGGATGCATAGTTGATGTCCTTTTAACAAAAAACCATCTTGAAGAAAATAATTAGAATACTCAACATGATATGCCTCTGAGAAAGAAGAAAAAACTTTGTATATCTCATGAAAATATTTATCATTTTCATACATACGTTTCAAGGAATTAATACCCACACTTTGCAACTTTACCTCTTGCACTGTCGTGGCCCTCTTTCTCAAAGAATCAACCACTTTGTTAGCAACTCCTTTCTTGTGTTTTATGGAAAAATTAGATGCTTGGATTGATTCAACCCACTTCATGTACTTCTGGCTTAGTTTCTCCTGGCTATTCAAGAAACTAAGGGCTTGGTTGTTAGTGAAAACAAAAAACTCCTTTTGAAGGAGATAGTACCTCCATTTATTCAAGGCTTTTACTAAGGAATACATTTCTAAATCATAAGAGGAATAATTCCTCTTATAATCATTCAAATTTTCACTGAAAAATGCAATGGGTCTCCCCTCTTGACTCAAAACAACCCCTATTGCCACATTAGATGCATCACATTCAATAGTAAATAATTTTTGAAAATTTGGAAAATCTAGTATACACTGCTTTTCTACCTTTTGTTTGAGATTTTGAAAAGCCTCCTTATCCTCCTTGGTCCACACAAACTTTCATTTCTTCCCCCCTTTGATAGTCTCCAAAATTAGTGCACAAATTTGTCTGAATCCCCTGATGAACTTACTGTAAAAAGAAGCCAACCCATGGAAGCTTCTAACCTCTATCATGGTCCTTGGAGGGGTCCAATTCAAGATTCTTTCCACCTTTTTTGGATCCATCTTTACACTTCCACCTGAAAGAAAAAATCCAAGGTATACCAATTATTCTTGCATGAAGACACATTTATCCAAATTTATTAGGAGCTTTTCCTCTTGCAATCTTTTAAGGACAAAATTCAAATGTTTTAAATTTTCATCCTTAGTCTTATTGAACATAAGGATATCATCTAAATATACAATCAAAAAATTTCCAAGGAATGGTTTCAAAAATTCATTCACGAGCCTCATGAATGTGCTAGGAGCATTGGAAAAACCAAAAGGCATCACCCTCCATTCATAGATTCTTTCATTAGTTTTAAATTTTGTTTTCCATTCATCTCTATCCCTTATTCTGATTTGGTTGTATCCACTCTTCAAGTCTAACTTTGAATAGTGCTTTGCACCCCTAGATGGTCCAATAGGTCTTCAATCCTAGGCATAGGAAACCTATACCTAATGGTGATTCTATTAATTGCTCTAGAATAAGTACATAAACTCTAGCTCACCTCTTTCATAGGTGCTAATAGGAAAGGGAGTATACAAGGGCTCCAACGCTTGGTTATCAAACCTTTCTCCAAAATTTCATGGAATGTATTGGACATCTCTTCATTTTGTTAGGGGGTGATTTTATATGCTGATTTTTTTGGAAGTGTGTCTCTAGGGATTAGATCAATATTGTGGCTAATCTCTCTCATTAGGGTAAGGTTTTTGGTAACTCCTTGGTTACAATATCCTTATACATCTCTATCAAATCTTCTACCTCCTTAGGACCTACTCTCCTAGGCTCCTCTTTCACCTTAAAAACCTTTCCCTCTTCTTGTTTTGGCAACACTACAATTGCATAATAAGGATTATCTCTCTCCATCAACACTTTTAGAAAATCTTTCTCTCCTACAAACAAAAACTTGGAATCCTTTTGCTCTTCACCATTATCAGCCAGAAGTAGTAAAGTTACCTTCTTACCTTGGTACTGCATGGAGTATGTGTTCTTCCTTCCATCATGGTGTGCCTCCAAGTCATACTGCCATGGTCTCCCTAAGAGAAAATGACATGCATCCATGGGTACTATGTCACAAAGTACATTTTCCTTGTACTTCCCAATCTAAAACTCTATCCATACTTGCTCTTCAATGACTTTTTTCTGCCCTTTTGTGATCCATGACACCTTGTAGGGTGTGGGGTGTATAATCCTTTTTAGTTTCATCTTTTCAACTACTTCAAGAGACATCAATTTATCAGTAGAACCATAATCAATAACCACTCTACATACTTTACCTCCAACTCTACATGTGGTTTTGAAGAGTGTCTTTCTTCGGGGTGGCTCTGGTGCACTAGGTGTTTTGATCAAAGTCCTCCTCATCATGAGTGAATCTCCTTTTTTAGGTACTAAAAAGGCTTCATGTGAATGAAAAATTTGGGAGTCTCCATCTCTCACCAAATTTTCCCTCCTTTCACCTTGCTTGTTCCCTTTTTTAGGACACTTTGATGCCAAGTTCCTGGGTTGATGACACCTAAAGAATTTAATGGTGTCTGTGCATCTTTCCCCAAATCTTCCTCTAGAATTGGATTTTATTCCCCTAAAGGAACCTCTAGAACTTCTCTCTCCTTGGTTATCTTCATGGTTTGAATCTCCAAATTCGTTGGGACCTTGTCCTCTTCCACTAGACATGCCTCTGCCCCTAATTCCAAAATCTATTTGTCCTCTCCCTCTACCACCTTGATCTTGTTTCCTCTTGAGTTTGTCCTCAAATTTGAATGTTAAATGATAGAATTTTTGTACTATGTTAGGGCTACTCAAACTGATTTCATCATTTATTGTAACTCTCAACCCTTGCATGTGTCTTGCAAGTTTCACACATTCAGGCTCTGGCAACTAGGATTTCATGACAAGCCTCTGAAATTATTTAGTGTAACTTGAGACATAATTATTTCTGTCTCAAACTCATCCTTCTCTTATGAATTTGAAATTCATAATCTTCAGGGACGTATGCCTCTTTGAGAAAAGGCTTCCATCCTCTTCCAAGTAGTTATTTGCTTCTTACCATTCTTCACCCTTTTATCTTGAGTGAAATTCCACAATGTGAGTGCAGATCCCTTCAAATTTTAATTTGCATTCTTCACCCTCTGATTCTCAGGGATATCTTCACAGTCAAAGAAACTTGTGAGAGCATCAACCCAATCTATCATTGCATCAAGGTCCATCTTCCCACTATACATGGGCAGATCTAGTTTGAAATCCTTTTTTTTTTCTTTCCATGGACTTCAAAGTCTTCAAGAGTAGCCTTTGATCTGTAGGAACCTCTTTCTCTTCCTTCTCAATGGGATCTTCTTCACTCCCTTCCTATTAAACTTCCCTTTGAGTCTTTCCACTTCTCTTCTCAAATCTTTGTTTTGTGCCATTTGTTCTCTCACAATACTTGCAAGCTCTACATTTGTGACCCTTTATGGGATCTCAGAGTCTCCTTCATCTAAAGACATGGATCTCAATCAGTCTCCTAAGGATATTTCTTTCTCTGATACCACTTGATGTAGAGCTCTAGATCTCTAACAACTTGAATAAAATTGAAAGTCTTTGCTTGATACAATAAAGCCCTCCTACCCCTTTCAATTCAAGTATCCAACACTATATACCTACACTTTTAAGTGTTTCTTTCCTTGTTCATCAAATCATCAAAACATATACCCCGTAACCCTTACTGAGTTGCTCTCTATTTCATACATCTCCTTGTGGTGATGCACCCTTGTTCACATAGTGTCCCTAATGCAACCTCCTTGTTCAAAGTCACTCCAATCTATTTCCAATTATTTTAGTAGGTCACACATGCCAAAAAACACCTTTGACACCCCTAAAATCAACCAAACAACTCCTCTGGTTCAATTCCATCCAACACTCAAACTATCCTATTTTGCATTGTCTCCTACTAGCCCTTACTAAACACCTTTTTTAATTTTGTGGAAAAAATTTCCAAAGGACCTACCAAATTAATTACATATCCTTAATTAAATTGTTGGACAAACACTTTCCCCAATAGGATAGGTCTTGGATCCTTAAACAACTCCACTGACTTGGAAATATCCTCATATGCCTTAAAGGCCTAATTGATGCCCTTAAAGAAGGAAGTGTGTTTTAAAAATGGATTTTATTCAAAAAAATCAAGGGGAAATCTAGGGGAACTTGAAATAAGTCTTCTCCTCCAATCTTAGGCTCTGATTCAAAGCCCATCAAAAGTTATGGGGTCTGCTATCTCCAATTCAAATTTATCTGCTAGTCACATTGAGATGCCCGGCTAGGGTTTTAGACATTTCTCTTAGAAAATAAGACCAACCAATATGAGACCAAATTAAAATTAAATTAAACTCCCATATCTCTAATTTAAACCTATTTTTAAAAATTTCCAATAGTTACATTGGGAGATATGAGGATTTGAAGTCGAAAAACCTACTTTCTTCAAAACATCGACCTGTAGGGGACTGTGACATGATTTATCCCTTATTTATCCACCTAAAGACCTCTCATTTATTGAAAATTAAAGCTATGAAATGTCTCCAACTTCCTATCAGATTATATTTTTCATTTGCATCCGTATATGATCAGATACAACAAAACACACCAATCAATTACACGGTAAAAATCCAGTTTCTCATTCAAATTTTGCAATTCCTTCATACCAATCCGCTCAAAAAACCTTGCAAAAATTTTTGACATAGTTTTATATGATTTACCATCAGTTCCAAACTACTACGGGTGGTTATTAATTTTTGGTAACAACTTTTCAAAAAGTTGCAATTAGCAACTTTTGTTGCAAACAATGTTGCTGACAACATTTGACAACTTTTGCAAAACTTGCAAAACTACTTTTTAAAAACTAACCAAGGTTGATTTAAACAATAGATGATGATAATAAAATTGATTCAACCTCTCCCAATAAAAATATACCCAACCCATTTCCAATTGACCATATTTCGCCATAGAATTTATAACTCATCCTAGGTCACTAGGTCTTACAATTAGGACTTATTACAATGCTTAGGATCTGTTGATCCCCCTTGGTACTTGGTCTAACAAAATACATCTAAAAAAATTCATGGAGGTCCTCCTGAAACCTCACAATATTCTTTTCCTTTTTATTTTTTAAGGGGTGCTCTTACACCAATAAGGATCTGGCTCGTGATTGCAAAAGATTTGTTTAAGATGGCTAGGAGAGGTGCAAGAGGTGCGGACCCTATTAATGTTGAAATGTTGAGAAAAATATATTCCAAATTGGAGGAGATTGAAATGACCAAGAGGAGAGGTCAAAATACTGAAGAAGTGAGTGATTTTGAGGAATAATCTGATGAACATGTTGAAGGAAATCCCAAGAACAATTTGAATTTGATCAAGGAGAGGAAAGGTTTATTAGAGCTCTTACTAGGGTTAATACAAGGCCACATTTTAATCCACCAGATTATGATGGTATATTGGATGCAGATGAGTTTTTGGATTGGATCTCATCTATGGACAAATACTTTGATTTTGAAGGTACTGATGAAGACAAGAAGGTAAAGTATGCTTGTACTAAGTTAAGAGGTCATGCTTCATTTTGGTGGGATCATTTGTAGAATGATAGGAGTAGAGGTAAAGAGAAGATAAAATCTTGGGATAGGATGGTGAAAAATATGAAGGAAAATTTCTCATCCTCTAATTATCAGGTTAGCTTGATTAGAAGATTACAGAATTTGAGACAAAAGGATATGAATGTGAAAAAGTACACTAGGGAGTTTTACAAGTTGGATATTGGATATGGATTTAAGGAGGATGAAATAGAGAGAGATTTACAAGATACATGAATGGTTTGAGGATGTCAATAGAAGAGGATCTTAGTATGATAATAATTGGAAATGTGGAAGATCCTTACTTGTATTCTCTAAAGGCTAAAGACAAGTTAAGTAGAAGACAAGAACAAAGGAAAAGAGGTAGAGGTGGAAGATATCATAGAGGAAGAGGTGATAGATTGGTTGGATACTCTGAAAAGGGAAGATATAGGAGAAGACTCCTAAAAGGAATTCTTGTAGAGGTGGATATAGAAATGATGATTACCAAAGAGATTATAAAAGGGTGTTTAAGAGAACTTGTTTCAAGTGTGGTGGAGAAGGTCATATGGCCTTTGAATGCAAACAAGGTAGATATGAAAAGAGGGTTGAAACAAAAATAGGGACAACTGTTTTGGAAGAAGAGGGATCTTCTGAAATTCTTAACAACAATCAGGCTTAAAAGGGAGAGACATTTATCATGAAGAGAACCTTGTACCATGATGAAAAGATGGAGAACCCATGGAAAAGAAAGAACATGTTTCAAACTAGATATCTTATTGGTGGTAAGGTATGTAAAGTTATTTTTAATGGTGGTAGTTCTGATAATTTTTCATCTAAGGAAATAGTAGACAAGTTGCATTTGTAGAGATTGAAGCATCCCAAACCCTATGACATTGCATGGATAAAATATTTATAAAAGGTTTTGGTAAGTGAACAATGTTAGTTTAACTTGAAAATATGGAAATATCATGATGAAGTATTGTGTGATATAATGCCTATGGATGTATGTCATATTTTGTTTGGTAGACCTTGGAAGTATGATAGAGAAGCTATACATAATGGAAGAATAAATACATATACTTTTGTGGCCAATGATATGAAATAGAGATTTTCTCTTTTGGAGGAAACTTTTAAAGGGAAATTTGTACCAGTTCTAGAATTTGCATGGCTAATGGAATGAAATTCTTGGAAGGTATGAGACATGAGACTGTTTGTTTTTCTATTGTTCCAAAGGAGACTGAAGATATAGATCTGAGTGGTGAATACCCTGAAGAGAACAATGAAACATTGGATAAGTATGCAGATGTGATTCCAGATAATGTACCTGATGATTTTCCACCAATTAGGAGTATTAGCCATTACATGGACCTAATTCCTGGAGCTATTTTTACTAATAAAGAAGCTCACTGGTTAACACTAGCAAAGAATGAGGAATTGAATAGACAAGTAAATGAGTTTTTGAAGAAAGGATTAATAAGAGAAAGTTTGAGTCCTTGTGCAGTACCTGTAGTATTGGCACCTAAGAAGGATAGACAGTAGAGGATGTGTATAGATTCTAGAGAAATAAATAAGACTACTATCAAGTACCAGTTTTCTTTACCTAGGATAGATACCATAATGGATTGCTTGAGTGGAGATAAGTATTTCACAAAGATTGATTTGAAGAGTGGTTATCATCATATCAAAATAAGAGAAGGTGATGAATGTAAGACTGCCTTTAAGACTAAGGAAGGTTTGTATGAGTGGTTGATAATGCCTTCTGGTTTTTCTAATGCACCAAGTACTTTCATGAGGCTGATGAATGAAGTGTTGAAGGAATTTTTGGGTAAATTTGTCATATTTTATTTGGATGACATTCAGATTTTTAGTAAGATAGAAGAGGAACACATGTTGCATGTAAAGCATGCATTGAAGAGGAACACATGTTGCATGTAAAGCATGCATTGAAGAGGCTAAGAGAGGATAAGTTGCTGATAAATTTGAAGAAGTATACTTTTATGAAGAATGAGCTTGTATACCTTGAATTTGTGATTTTTTGTAAAGTTTTTGAAGATGGATCCTAAGAAGGTTAGAGAAATTGTTGAGTGGTCTAAACCTGAAAGTGTTAGTGAGGTAAGATCATTTCACATCTTGAAATTTTTTTATAGGACGTTCATTAGGAATTTTAGTTCTATTTGCAATGGTATGACTAAGACAATGAGGGGAGATAAAGGAATTCAAATTGAAATATGGAGCACAAAGAAGCTTTGATTTTTTGAAGAAAAAATTAAGTGAACAACCTGTGTTAGCACTACCATATTTCAGTAAGGTATTTCAAGTAGATTGTGATGCTAGTGGGAGTGCAATTAGAGCAAACTGAGTCAAGAAGGTAAACGGATCACTTACTTTAGTCAAAATTTGAGTGAGTCAAGGAGAAATTATTATGTTTATGATCAAGAATTTTATGCTATTGTTCAAGATTTGAATAAGTTGAGACATTACTTTCTGCCTAAGGAGTTCGTGTTGTATACTGATCATCAAGCTTTACAATATTTGCATAGTCAAAGTAAGTTGACTCAGAGACATATGAAATGGATTGAATTATTATAGAGTTAATCATTTGTGTTGAAGTATAGGAGTGGTAATTATAACAAAGTTTTTGATGATTTGAGTAGAAGAAGGAATCTTATGACAGAGATGAAGGTGAAAGTGCTTGGATTTGATGAATTAAAGACTTTGTATAAGGATGATCTTGATTTTGCTAAACCTTGGAAAGCTTGTAAGGAAAATTTGGATACCGATAGGAGTTCTTTGTTGGATTATTTCATACATGATGGATTTTTGTTCAAAGGAGTTCAGTTATGTATACCGAGATGATCTATGAGGGAGAGTTTGATTAAGGAGAAAAATTGTTGAGGATTAGTTGGACACTTTGGAATTGATAAGACAGTGACAGTTATCAAGGACCAATATTATTGGCTGTAGATTCATAAGAATGTTCTAAATTTCATTTAGAAGTACAGGATTTGTCAAGTTGCAAAATGGATTAGTTAAAATAATAGATTATACACACCATTTCATGTACCATAGAAGCCTTGTGAGGATATTAAAATAGATTTTGTGCTTGGTTTTCCAAAGACTCAAAGATGTAATGATTCAGTTTTTCTAGTGGTTGATAGGTTTTCTAATATTTATCATTTCATTCCTTGTAAAAAAACATCAGATGCAGTACATATAGCTGATTTGTTCTTCAAGGACATTGCTAGATTGCATGGGTTTCCTAAGAGCATTGTTTTAGATAGGGATACTAAGTTTCTTGGGAGGATATTATATACACCATTTCCTATACCGAAGAAGCCTTGGGAGGATATTTGCATGGATTTTGTGCTTGGTTTTCCGAAGACTTAAAGAGGTAATGATTTAGTATTTCAAGTGGTTGATAGGTTTTAAAAGATTTCTCATTTCATTCCTTGTAAAAAGACATCAGATGCAGTACATATAGCTGATTTTTTCTTCAAGGACATTTCTAGATTGCATGGGTTGCCTAAGAGCATTTTTTTAGATAGGGATACTAAGTTTCTTGGATATTTTTGGAGGAAACTTTGGAGGAAACTTAAAATAGAATTTGCATAGACTAAATTTGTTAATAGGAGCTTGGGTAATCTACTAAGATGCTTGGTTGGTGAGAAGGTAGGTAATTGGGATTTGGTTTTGGCACAAGTGGAGTTTTCTTATAATAATTCAATGAATAAGAGTACTAGGAGAACAACTTTCAAGATTGTTTATGGTTTACATCCTAAAGAGGTAGCATAATTGAGGGATATTAGTAATGTAGAAAAGAGGAGTGCTGAAGAAGAAATGTTTACTAATCATATGAAGGATTTGCATGATAGAGTTAAGAAACATTTGGAATGCATGAATGATAAGTATAAAGAGAGAGATGATACAAAGAGGAAACATAAGGAGTTTGAATTTGGTGATGAAGTGATGGTTTTCCTAAGAAAAGGTAGATTTCCAGTTGGCACCTATAGTAAATTGAAGATGAAGAAGTTTGGACCTTGTAAGATCTTGAGAAATTTTTATTCATGGAATGCTTATGAAGTTGAGTTACCAGACAACATGGACATATCAAGTATATTCAACGTAGAAGACTTGTATGAATATCATGAATAAAATAGTAGTGAAGGAGATGAACCATATAGTGAATTATAGTATCCTAAGAAGTAGAAGGTGGAGGTTGAATAGATATTGGATACCATAATTGGTCAAAGAACTAGAGGAAAATAGTATGAATAATATCTTGTTAAGTGGAAGAACAGATCGGTTGAGGATTCTTCATGGATTTCTTAGGTGGAGTTAACCCGATTGGGTTTTCCTTCATCATAGAAAAGTGAGAGGCTCACTTTTAAAATAACCTTAGGTGTCTAATGTAGGATCATCTTGGGTTCATTTAAATCTTGCATCAACCAAAAACATTTGAGTTTTTTTTGTTCCTGATCACTGATTGCTAAATTTTTTGTTCCTGGTCACCAATTGTAGTGTTTCCTGTCACAGTCAAGTTCTATAGATCCTTGGTGGTTCCGGTCATAGATTTTTTTTCATGATGTCATTAAGAATATTTTCCTATGATCGCAACTCATTTGGAGTTATCACTTCCTAGTTATGATGGATTCTTTGGTTGTGTTTAGAATGTGTTCTTCATGTTTCTGAACATGTCAGCATTTGTATCTTCGATTGGATTTACTTGATTGGAATTCCTTATGGATCATTTTCCTATGTGGCTACATGTTTGGATGACCTATTTGTTTGATCACTCATTTTGATTTAATCATTGGTTAAATATCTTTAGGTCTAAGGCCGACTAGGTGGTTAGTTGGTAACACATTTTATTTGTCTTGGAAAATGTAATTTTGAGGCCGACTTGTCTCATTGAGGTCATGTATAAATTTTGGATCTTCATCCTTGTCTTGGGGGGAAGATAGAGGAAGTTAGGAGATTCAGTTAGGGCTTGAAGAAGGTTGATTTATAGTTATAGGTCAGGAAGAATAATTAGGTTTTCTTTATAATAAGTCCCTGGCTTTGGAGCTGGGCGTGTTGACTGCTATTGTATAACTTTATAATTGTTTTACGTATTAATAAAAAGGTTGCATGTGTGTTCCATACTCTAGATCTCTATGTTTACTTCTCAAAATATTTGAGTTTCTGTTGTGTAATTATTGCTGCAAGGTTAGATTATTAATTTTCTTATACCCTCTTACCTTGACTACATCATGGTCTCAAGTGAAAGCATTTAAATTCATATATTTGGGAGAAAGGAGGCTCAAGTGAGATGATAAGTTAAAGAACTCAAGATATAAGGGGGAGAGACTTAAAATAATACAAAAAGTATTGTCCTTTGACATTGATATCAAAGTGGGAGAAAGAGACCCAAAATGCTACATCTCAAGAATATTAATGAAACCAAATGCTTAAAATCTTCATACAACATTAGTTATACATCAGAGGGGGAGTCTCTAACAAGTTTGGATTATTTTGATGTGATAGAAACATTTTGGTGTTTTACATCAATGAAAAGGGGAGAAATGGTTGAAATTGTATTTTCAATTATTTCAAAGGAATTAGGATGACAAAGAAGATCAATGATAATTAAGTGTAATCGTACTTGATCCCAATACCTATAATTTAATTTAATTATGTCATATCTATGTCTTATTATTTGAGTTCCAAAGAGAACATATCTAGTGATGTTAAATAGTTATATTAATACTATCATTATACTGCAAATTTGGTAGTCCCTGATTGTATATCCTATGTAATGTTGTCTAGAAGAATCTCTAATGTGTTTCTATATTCTATTATTGAGGAAAAATATGTGCATTCTCTTGCAATTTCAAAATGATGTGTTCCACATTCAATTATAGTTGAGGGTTATGGCCTATAGTTGGAAATTTAAAAAAGTATACATATGACACACCATATTCCATAGTTTGAATGGTTGAGCTTAAGTAGACAAAATTAAGATGTGTTACATTATTCACTATACTTGATTGATAAATTGTGTTAATATTTTGAATTGATGCACCAAAGGTTGTAACATGCATTAAAAGGGTTGTGTAATATTTGACTACGAAGGTAGTCACCCAAGATCTAGAGGAAATAGAAAGTAGAATAAATTGAGATAAATTATATGACAAGAATAAACTATATTCTCACCGAGAATGTAATAGAATTAATTGGAATATTATATGATCATTATATAGGAGACCCCTATGTTATATATCCAAGGTGAGTACAAAGGAGTGAATGAGACAATGACACGTGTCATTGTATTATTACATGATAATCAATAGACAACTTATCACCCACCTAAGGTGGAATCACATGCCCACTAGAGGTGGATCATCCTGTAATGTGTAATAAAGTATTTTAACATGTGCAACAAATGTGGAGAGTGATGAAATGATAAGACCAAAAAAGGTGAATCACCTGCACCTAAGGTGGAAGATTCCATAAACTATAAGTGGATATGATAACAATAAGTCCACATAGAGTGGAAATGTTCCAACTAATCCTATGTAATTTCCTAAGTAAGCTTTAATAAAGTGTAATTAGGGCCTAGGTGAGAAATAACCAAGGTGAAAATCCTTATTTAAACCAACTCCCCTACTTCCTTTTAAGTCAAACTTAGGGAGAATGTACAAAATCCAAAAATAGAAAATGGGTCTCAGAAAATAGGCCTTATTAGGTACCCATGTAAAATGGAAATGCATTATCTCATAAAATGGAGAGAGGGAGAAAACCATGTGGGATAAAAATCCCCTCCAAAAGACAGATGAAAATACACAATTCTCTCAATATTGAATGGGAGAGAAGAAAAAAACTTCAAATGAGTAAAAAGTCCTTCCATAAGAGAGAAGAAGAAAGAACATGAATCACCCTTCTATGTCAAATATCCTACAAAGATGGTCCAAGATGATGACCAATACTCCTCCATGAAGAAAATAGAGTCAACATTACACCAAGAATGTCAAAGTGTGATAAAACCAAGTACCAATGTTGATGAAGAACTGATGACAAAACACCCAATGCAATATGATAAAGATCAAACATGGAGATAGCTGATTGAGAATCAAGTGGATACTCACCGATGACAAATTGGTACATTCTAAGTCTTGACCAGAGCCATGCACCAAGTCTCACAAGATAAATCTAGGTCTACTAAGTATAGAAGGATTACATTAAATATGCCATCAATGAAAAAGTTAGAAAAAGGACAACACTTTATACTAGTGTGTGTATAACATAGCTCATGCAAGAGAATACAACATCACATGAAAAATATACAAAGATGGAAATTGATAATGATTACTACCAAAGAAATGTGTTGCAAATGATCATTAATGATGTCCTCCAATTGGAATGATGTGCCGATAAAATATAGGAGAAACTCGCCCGCCTAGCTACCAGTTCGAAGATGAATCACTACAAAAAGTATTAAGGTGGACAAGAAAATCTTTTTCCCAATTTGCACATGTATTTGAATTTTATTTTTAAAAGATTATTAAAAAGTTTTTATCACAATTTGTTTAATCAATTAATAAAGAAAAACTTAATTTCTTTTCTTTCATCTTGGACTTTCCATTTTAGTGATTACAATTGTCAAAATTAGGCTTTAAGAGACTTAGATCCCTATGAAAAAGACCAAACTAAGGTATATGTATTGCAATTGCAAAACTAAGACAAAATTTGAAAGTACAATTTTTTTATCAGTCACTATAAATTGATAGCGCCATTGTAAAATATAGAAAAACTCATGCACTTTGAAAAAACATTGCACTTGAAAATTCCAGTCTATATGAACCCGAATGAGGCCTTGGAAGTTACAAAAACATGATTATGCAATTTTATAAAAAAATTGGACACGAAGATTAGAAACCACCTACACCCATGTGTAGAGCATGAAATCCTACCCCAAATAAAAAAATGTACCCAAAAAAAGAAGTTCAAATGATTGAGATATCACTATTTGAAAATTGCCTATGTAATTATGATGCTTGAATTGCCGCCACACCTCCAAACTTCAAATGGCTATAGATTTGGCCTCTAGTGTCTGATTTGGGTGAAAAAAAAGTTGATATTGCAATTTTTGGACCTCCTCAATGTGATGCCAACCTATGATTTGCACCAAAAAGATCCAATAGAAAGCCACAAAAACAAAACCCCAAATTATACCAAGATCTCTCCAATGGAAAACCAATGACACTCTATGGGATTTGATACCATGTAATACTTGGATATGAAGGTAGCCACCCAAGAGGCAATGGAAATCACAATAAAAAGAGAGGAATAATATGACAAGAATAAAATGTATTCTCACCAAGAAACAATAGAATCAATTGGAATATTCAATGATCATTACATAGGAGACACATTGGTTATATAGAAAAAGTGAGTACAAGGAGTGAATTAGATAATTAGTGGATAATGACAAGTGTCAATGTACTATTATATGATAATAAAGAGACAACTTATCACCCACCAAAGGTGGAATCACATGTCCAACTGATGGGGAAATTCCACTTCAAGATCTCTCTTTCTATTACTAAGGCTCTTTCTTAGCCTTCCTAGGGAAATTTATCTTTACCCTAACCAGAGGATTCTTCTATCAATCCTCTACTCCACTGAATCTCTCCAATCAAATTCAAACTACCTTCACTCCTTCACAACCTTCTATGCACTCATGGGTCCTATCCAAGAAACTATGTTTCAATGCTTCTTTGGTATTTTACTTAGGTGTCCATCCTCTTTCTCCTTTATTTCATATAGGTTTTATAACCCATTTCACAAATATTTCATGGGTTTTTCAATCGAGTTCTTGATTCCCTATATTAGGCCTCCTAAATTGGCAAAAATTGGATTTTCTCCCAAATTTCCTTAACAAGCCTCCAAAGAAGCTTTGGATTATTTCATAGGTCAACCTAGGATTAAATATTTTCTAGGTCTTAGCTTCCCCAAGTGTTCGTGCACTGTACTTTCAGGAAACCCATATTTTAAAGGGTTTTTAGGGTCCGTGGACCAGTCTGTAACAAAAAGGTTCAAAATGTAATCAAATGGACTCATCTACTCCTCTCCTCTCGACCACATGACCTTTTCACATTCTCCAACACTATCCAACTTGGGATTGACACACACTAATCCATCTAACCATGCTTTTAACATCTGCAACTTTGAAAGCTCCTATCCCGGTAACCATGGACTCACCTAGGGATTGCTGGTAAAATTAGCTCACATGCTCAAAAAGAACCAAAAATACATATTTACATAGTATAAAGAGTTCCCTTCTTGATTCAAAGTGTCCATAAGGATTAAAATATTGGAATTCAAGAAGGAGCCATATTTACATAACTACCTCTGTTCAGGATAGCGAACTTGTAAAACTAAAAGAATTTACAAAATGCTAAAGAAATGAACAAAATTTAAAATCCAAGTACACAAAACGTATCTAAATACAAATTAATAAAACTTCAATGTATAACATATTAATATCCAATTCATTTTAGTGTGGATGAAGGCTCAAAAGTGTCTCTTTGTTACAAAAACCAGTCAATTTCTTGCTTCCTCCAAAACAATCCATACAATCTGACAACCAACCCTTAAATTAGGGTTTAATTAGGATTTTATCACCCTACCACACATTTTCAGACCCTATTATTGGTCTCTTACATAATTTAATTCATTTTGCAACTTTTTAGTAAAGTTGTCATGACAAATTTTCAAACTTGCAAAGTTGTCAAGAGCAACTTTTGCAATTTTTGTAATTTTGACTCTTCATTGCTCCTAACTTGCATAGTTTGATTAAAAACATACATATTTGGTCCAAAAACATGTATATACCTCATCTAACCTCTTACCTCTCATTTTTGGAGTCTGGTCCATATTTTGACCAACTTTGACTCTCTTAACACTTAGTGTAAAATAGACTAGTTAGGACCTTTTGGACTCAAACAAAGACATGAAACTAAGAAATCATATTTACAAGACACTCTCACATGCCTTGGGATTTTATCATAGTCATTATTCATTGGTGGTTGGATAGAACCACCTATAAGCCAAAATTTGACTAGGATCTACTAGGACCCTAAGGTGCTCCTGCACCATTCCCCCCCTACAACAAGAAAGTTAAGTTACCCGAGGTGTGATGAGCTCTAAAATGATGCCATGCTTCTTGAAATCACACTATACTACAAAAATTTCCTCTTATTTAGGTTTATTCTCCCACTTGACTAGATGCTCCATGTTGATCTTGTGGCTAGTCTTCTTCTTCACTATAGAATCTAGAACCCTTTTAGCTTGAGGCTTGGTCTGGATAGGTACTCTGAGTTCTTCCACATCCTTAGCCATTTCTTTACTGTAATCCTACTCTACATGTGGACCTTTGTATTTTGTTAAATCCTTCACATTGAAGATAGGAGAAATTGATATCTCTAAATCCATACTTAGCCAATACCTTACATGGGCCAACTCTCCTCATCTGAATCTTTCTTGGAATGCCCTTTTTTAGTCTGGATTTTTTGAGATACACCATCACCCAGTCTCCTACTTCAAACTATAAATCTCTTCTCCCTTCATCCAACTTAGCCTTAAGATTTTGGTTTGCTTCCATTAGAGTCTTCTTCACCTACTCATGGACCTCTCTTGTAGATTGTGAAAATTCATCTGCATGTCGACTAACTCCTTCATGACCCTTTAACTCTCTGAGCTCACAAATTCCCCTTGGATGTAGTCCATATATAATTTGAAATGGACTCCTACCTATGGATCTATTTGCACCATCATTATAGGAAAATTCAGCCTATGGGATTACTTGATCCCATCCTTGACCATATTCCTTGGTCGAAGATCTTAACAAGTTCCAAAGAACTTTATTGATCACCTCTGTTTGACCATCCATTTTTTGATGATATGAAAAAATATTCCAAATTGGTTTCCAACCTCTTCTAGAGTATTTTCCAAAAGTGCCCAATAAATTTCACATCCCTATCTGAGACAATGTTGATTGGTAGGCCATGGACCCTTAACACTTCTCTAAAGAAGAGTTGAGAAATGTAACTAGCATCATGGGTTTTTTACAAGGTATAAAGTGACTCATCTTGCTAAACTGGTCCACCACAACATACACACTATCCAAACTAGTCTTGTCCTAGGCAGTCCCACCATAAAGTCTGATGTAAGGACAAATCTTGCTCTCCAAACCGACCTTATCCTAGGGTTTTCTCTAGGCCATTTCTATAGCCTATTAAGGTCCTTAAATAACCCTAACTCAAGAGGATCCCATCCTCAATCCTGCACTTGTTCAGTTTGTCCACACCAACAATGAAATCAACATAATTGTTAACATACCCCATGAATGTCTTCTTGCATCTTCTACACTAAGTGATCCAATATGACCAAAACTAGTCACCAATGGAGAGGAAGGTTTATAAAAAGGGAAATTGAATCCAAGGCAATTCCTAATAACATAAAATGAAATGAAAACCTAATTAGTTTCAAGAAATTGCTTCAAACTAATCAAAATAGGGCTACAAGGAATTAGGCCTAATTACACACATTTTGGCACATAAATCCAAAATCTCCTCAACAAGGTGGAAAAAAAGGTTTAGATCTTGACACCCTTTTGGAATATCTTTATTATTTATTAGTTTTTACTTCCCCAAACTATTCATACAGTAGGTTTCTATAATCAAGCCTAAAATCAAGGATTTCACATAATACTGAGAACATCCACAAGGGTTTATTAATTCACCTCAAATAACTCTTCACCAGAACTTCTCCTTGGACATGGGGCTTCTAAATACACATATCCTCCTCTCCACATGCTCATATTTAAGCAACCAATGCATTCAATCCCTCTTATTGCTTCTACAATCCACTGTGATGCCTAACCATGTTCCTCTGGCTCACCTTGGGCATCACTACAAAAATAGCCACCTTTATTTCCAGGGCCCAAGATCTTGCACCAATAATGTACAAGGATTCATCTCAAAAATCCCAAGGAACTAGATAGATTATAAGAAATGATAAGAAAGAGCCAAAAAATATCTTGTTTAATCTAATGAGCAAAGTGTGAGGAAATGCATACCATGAAATAACCAAATCTAGAAGCATGCACCATACAATATGAGACAATGTTTTTGAAGGGGGAAAAGCATAAAAAAACCCCCATGATATTATTAAGAATGGGCCAAAAATCCTAAGAGAGTGAGAGGAATAGAATGAGAGCAAAATGCTCATACAATGCTTCAAGAGAATGAGAATAAGAAAACTAAGTGTTGCAAGTGAATGAATGATGAAAAGAAAAGAAGCATCTCTTATGTAGAGATGAGGAGAAAGGAGTTGAATGTAACTCCTATGTGCATGTGAGCCACATTCATAATGTGTGTGCCACTTGTGCTATTTCCTCTTAAGGAGGAATCTAGAATAAAAAGAAATTACAAATAAAATATTATGTCCTCACACATGGAAAAGAGGACAAGTGTTCATGTAGGGATTCTATAGGAATCTCCTACTTACATAATAAATAAAATAAACTACCTTGGTTTATAATATATTTCACCAAGGAAAGATTACATATTCTAACATAGATTCCATGGTGGGAAAAGGAGTTATGACTCCATAATTAAAAATTGTCTGGATCAGTCCAGCGATAGCATTGAAACCAAAATAATTTACAAAATGCAAAGGAAAAAAAAATAAACAACTATCTAACCACACATAGAGAAATGAAATAAAAAAAACTACATCCTTCAATGGTTACAGTACCTCGTTCAATCCATTAAACACTTCAAAACCACGAAAAGCTTCAAACTGTCAAAAGAAATCGCTCACAAACTATAATGGTATGTTAATGAACTTTCTCCAATACTTCAACCAACCCTTCAAAAAGGTCGAGGGAGGCCTTAAGTAGTTGATATTCATATCCACAAATTTTTTTTGACAGTTAGATAACTACATGCTCAAAAATTCACTTGAGCAAGAAATGTTGTCAATGACAACATTGGCAATTTTATAAATTGTCAGCAACCCTTTACATCTTTGGCAATTTGGCATCAAAACTTAGTCAAATCACTACAAAACTCAAAAAAATGCATGATTATGCTTACTATATCATGAAATAACTATCCTACCCTATTATTGTCCAATTTATCCCTCTAATGCACAAATGCACTATTTTGACAACATTTGCAACAATTGAGAAACTTTTCCAAGATTGGACAAGCTATAACTTAAAGAATACAAATGACCTAGTTAGGTCTCCTAACCATAAAAACACACTCTAGGAATATCTAGCCCCCTTATTTCACTAGTGTCTTGGCTAAGACCACTACAAGCCAAAATTTGACTAGGAACCCTAGGTTACCATATAACCTTACCTAGGTGCTCCTGCACCATACTCCCCACAAAGGAAAGTCATGTCACTCCTGTGGAAAATATATCATCTAAAATTCCCAGCTTCTTGAAGTCTATAGCTACAACCCATGTTGCCTCTGACCCTGGCTTATGCCTTCATTTGATGAGGTGTTCCATGTACACCTTATGCTTGGTGGTCTTCTTGACCCTTGAATCCAATACCATGTCTACTTCTGTCTGCATCTTGGGAGGTAAAACATTAGGTTCTACATCTTTTCTAATATCCTCTATGTCCATATCTATCTTAGTTAAGGGTCCTTCAAAATTGACTAAGTCCGCCACATTGAAAATAGGTGAGATGCTCAACTCAGTTGAAAAATCCACTTTGTATGCATTATCCCCATACTTGTCTAAGATTTTGTAGGGTCCCACTCTCTTCATTTGTAGTTTTGTAGGCACTCCCTTTTGCAACCTAGATTTATTCTAATGTACCATGACACAATCTCCAATCTCAAATTGAACATCCCTTCTCTTCTCATGCCCTTTAGCCTTCAACTTTTGAGTAGACTACAGTATAGTCTTCGTCACCTGCTCTTGAATCTCCTTCATCATTTGAGTGAAGTGTTAAGCATGACCACTTTTGTACTCCATTTCTCCAAGGTCTCTAAGCTCACATACACCTCTTGGGCACATCCCATAAAAAACTTCAAATGGGCTCCTACCTGTTGTCCAATTAACACTATCATTATATGAATATTCTGTTTGGGGAATGACCACATCCCATGTTTGTCCATACTCCTTCGTTTGGCACCTTAACAAGTTACCAAGAACTCTATTAACCACCTTAGTTTGGCCATAAGTTTGAGGGTGGTTAGCTGAACCAAATGATAGGGTAGTACCCAATCTGCCCCATAGTGTTTTCCAGAAATGACTCATGAGCTTTACATCCCTATCTGATACAATGCTTAGGGGTATTCCATGGATTATTACAATCTCCTTAAAAAACAAATGTGCAATGTTACTAGCACCATGAGTAGTTCCAAAAGGTATAAAGTGACCCATTTTACTAAATCTATCTATGACAACATAGATACTGTCATGTCCATGTTTTGTCTTAGGTAGCCCTACAATGAAATCCATGCTAACACACTCCCATGGTCTATTGGGGATTGGAAAAGGTTGATAAAAACCTGCATTGCTAGCTCCTCCTTTTGCTTTCATGCACACTACACATTTCTCAATATATTTTCTCACATTTCTTACCAACTTTGGCCAATGGTAAAACCTTTATACTAACTATATGGGTTTTTTCACACCAAAATGGCCACTCAATATGCCATTATGTTTCTCTTGAATGAGATTCTATCTCATTTAACCCATAGGAACACATAACTAGTTTCCCCTAAATAATAACCCACTTTGCAAGGTAAAATCAGAAAAATTACTATGAAAATTATTCTGAAAATCAGAACATACCTTGTATGCTTCACCAAAGCCTTCATCATCCCTACAGAGATCCTTGAAACTCTCTATACCAATTATTTTCAACTGAACTTCTTGAATAGTTAGCATCCTCCTACTTAGTTCATCTTCAACCTTTTTCAACTGTCCTTTCTTGTTCTTTATTGTGAATGTGAATGCTTGAAGGTATTCCATCCACTTTAGGTGTCTATTACTGAGTGTTTCTTGTGTATTTATATAGCTAAGGGCCTGGTTGTCAGTAAACACTACAAATTATTTAGGTATAAAGTAATGTCTCCACTTCCTAAGAGACTAAACTAAGGCATACAAATCCAATTCATAAGAAGAATATTTCTTCTTGGCTTCATTTGACTTCTCACTAAAGAAGGCTACTGGCCTACCTTCTTTACTTAACACACCCCTACTGCCATCCCACTTTCATCACATTCTAAAGTAAACAATTTATCAAAACTAGGGAGTCTAAGGATATGTTGTGTTGCTAATTTCTCATTCAAATTTAGAAATGATTTTCCTACTTCAGAGTTCCATCTAAACTTAGTCTTTAGACCACCCTTGATGGTGTCTAGAATTGGTGCACAAATACCACTAAAATATCTTATAATTCTTTTATAATACTAAGCTAACCCGTGAAAGCTCCTTACCTCTATCCCTATGGTTGGTGTAGGACAATTTAGAATAGCTTCCACCTTGCTTGGGTCCATCTTAAATGACCCTTGGGATACTAAAAAACCCAAATACACAAGCTCTTGTTTGAAGAACTCACACTTCTTTAGATTTATGGACAACTTCTCCTCTTGCAACCTTTTGAGTACCATCTCCACATGCTTCAAATTTTCCTCTATTATTTTAATGAAAATAATTATATCATCTAGATATACTACCATAAATATCCCTACGAAATCCTTAAGCACTTCTTTCATGAGCCTCATGAATGTGCTAGGGGCATTTGAAATGCAAATGGAATAACTCTCCACTCATACAACCCATCATTAGTCTTAAAATTTTTCCTCCATTCATCCCCATCTATGATTCTAATCTGGTGGTACCCACTTTTTAGGTCCAATTTAGTGATTTACTTTTCCCCTCCAAGACAATCCATCAAATCCTCAATTCTAGGAATAGGAAATCTGTATCTAATTGTAATTCTATTAATATCCCTAGAGTCAGTGCAAAGTCTCCACTTACCACCTTTCTTGGATGCTAAAACCACAGGTATGACACATGGACCGATGCTCTTCTTTATTAGTCCTTGGTCTAATAGCTCCTGCACTTGTCTAGCCACTTCTAGGTTCTGATCTAGAGTAAGCTTATAGGATACCTTATTTGGCAATGATGCACAAGGTACAAAGTCAATTTCATGACTTAACACTCTTTTAGGAGGTAAAGTTATAGGAGTATCATCACTGACTATATCTTTATATTTTTCAAGTAACTCTCTAATTTCTTGTGGCAAAGGTTCTTGTTTAGGCTTCTCTCCCTCCTTAGGCTTGATAAAAATAGAATACCCTTCACTTCCTTCATCTTTAAGGGTATTAATGAACTCCTTTCTACTACTCAATAAGATACTAGGGGTCTTGGGTTATGGCTCATCTTCTTCCAATAAGGACTGGATTTTGAAAGTTCTGCTATCTTTCTTAAAAGATATGGAATTATCCTTCCCATTATACACTGCACCCCTATCATATTTCCAAGGCCTTACCAATAGTAGATGGCATGCATCCATAGGAAACACATCACAAAGCAACTTATCTTTATACCCTGCAATAGAGAACTCCACCCAAGTCTTCTCATTCACCAACACACTCTGCCCTTTGTTCAACCATGTCACTTTGTATGGATTAACATGAGGTATCTTTGTTAATTTAAGTTTGTTTACAGCTTCCTCTAATATGATATTGTCTATGGAGCCTGAATCCACAATAAATTTACAAACTTCTCCAAGAATTTTACATCTAACTCTAAACAAAGCTCTCTTATGCTTAGATTCATCCTTGACTGGTTTCCTAATCAGAAATCTTCTGAACATGAGATTTTTTCTCATCTCTGACTCAATGTGATTGATCTTAGGTGTCTTGAAACTTGTTGTGTCTTCATGATCATATGAAATCCTTTTACCATTGTTTGATGAAGTAGGTTTATTAGGGCATCTATAGGTCAGGTGACCCAATTGACCACAAGTATAACATTTCATACTTCCAAAGTATGAGTTTCTTCTGCCTAAACTTCTTCCTCTACTAGAGTCTCCTTGAGTACCCCTACCTCTGGTATAACCCCCTCTTGGAGTGGTTTCACTACCATCCTCTGTCAACTTGGAATCTTCGTGGTTTCTTTGTTCATTACCTCTGCCTTGATAACCACCTCTATGACCCCCTTGGTCTCTTCCTTTTCCTCTAGTGCCTTTTCTCCTAGTTCCTTGATGGTTTTCAAGAATGGTTCTTCATTCAATGAAGGGTCTGGTTCAGGGATGATATCTTCCTCATCAATCTACTTTTTACCTCTGTCACTACTTTCACCTTCTTTGCCTTTATCCTTGGCTTCATCAATAACTTCTTGTAGTTTTCTTCTGATTTCATCTAGGGATTCAAGGAGTCTATTTTTATCCTTTTTCTCACCCATCTCCTTAGCTAACTCTACATTAGTCACCATGTAGATCTCCCCTACTGATTCACCAGTATATGGAGACATACACCGAATTCCAAATATTTAACTTACTCTGATACCAATTTGATGTAAGGAAAAATCTTTCTCTCCAACCCTACCTTCTCCTAGGTTTTTATCTAGGCCACTTATCTAGCCTATTAGGGTCCTTCACTAACCCTAACTCAAGAGGGTCCCACCACAATTTGTCCACACCAACAATGAAATCAACTCAGCTGTTAACATACCCAATGGATATCTTCTTGCATCCTCTACACTAAGTGATCAAATATGACCAAAAATAGTCACCAATAGAGAGGAAGGTTTATAACAAGGGAAATTGAGTCCAAGGAAATTATTAAAAACATAAATTGCAATGAAACCCTAATCGATTCCAAGAACTTGATTCAAACTAATCAAAACATGGCTACAAGGAATTAGGCCCAATTATACACCTTTTGGCACATAACTCCAAAATCTCCTCAACAAGGTGGAAAACAAGGTTCATATACTGACACCCTTTTGGAAGACCTTTAAGATTTATTAGGTTTTACTTCCCAAAAATTTTTGTACAGTAGGTTTCTATAATCAAGCCTAAAATCAAGGGTTTCATAGAATATTGAGAACATCCAAAAGGATTTTTTCTTTCACCTCAAAGAAATCTTCACCAGAACTTCTCCTTGGACATGGGGCTTATACATACACATACCTTCCTCTCCGCATGCTCAGATTAAAGAAACCAATACATTCAATACCTCTAATTGCTTCTGCAATCCATTGTGATCCCTAATCATGATCCTCTGGCTTGCCTAGGGCATCAGTGAAAAAATATCCACCTTTCTTTCCAGGGCCCAAGATCTTGCACCGATAATGTACAAGGATTCATCTCAAAAATCCCAAGGAATCAGACAAATGCCATTGTGGGAAAAGGAGTTATGACTCCATAATTAAAAATTGTCTAGATCAGTCAAGCGACCACTGAAACTGAAATAATTTACAAAATGAAAAGGAAAAAAACTAAACAACTATCTAACCATACACAAAGAAATGAAATAACAACAACTAAATCATCCAATGGTTACAGTACCACATTCAATCCATTAAACACTTCAAAACCACGAAAAGCTTCAAACTATCAAAAGAAATTGCTCACAAACTGTACTGGTATATTAATGAACTTTCTCCAATACTTTAACCCACCATTCAAAAAATTTTAGGGAGGCCTTAAGTATTTTATCTTCACATCCACCAAATTTTTCAGATAGTTACATAACTACATGCTCAAAAACGCACTTGAGCAAGAAATGTTGTCAATGACAACATTGACAATTTTGCAAAGTTGTCAGCAACCTTTTACATCTTTGGCAATTTGGCATCCAAAATTATTCAACTCACTAAAAAACTCAACCAAATGCATGATTATTCTTACAAGATCATGAATTAGCTTTCCTACCATATTCTTGTCCAATTTAGCCCTCTAATGCATAAATGCACTATTTTGACAACATTTGCAACAATTGGGCAACTTTTCCAAAATTAGACAAACTATAACTTAAAGACTACAAATGACCTAGTTATGCCTCCTAACCATCAAAAAACACTCTAGGACTATATATCTCCCTTATTTCACTAGTGGCTTGGCTAAGACCACTACAAGCTAAAATTTTAATAGGAACCCTAGGTTACCATATAGCCTTACCTAGGTGCTCCTACACCAAAGTCCATGCTTATGCATTTCCAAGGCCTATTAGGTGTGGGTAAGGGATGATAGAGTCTTGAATTTGAAGAGGTACCCTTGGCTTTTTGGTGTATCACACACTATTCCACATATCTCCTTATATCCTTCTACACTTTTGGCCAATGGTAGAATCTCTCCACTAGATCTAAGGTCTTATTCAACCCAAAGTGACCACTTAGGCTGCCATTATGTTTCTCTTAGATGAGGTTTTCCCTCATGGATACCCTTGGAACACAATTTTTTCCCTTTAAATAACAAACCATTTTGTAGGGTGTATTCAAAAAAATTACTATGAAAGTGATTATCAAAATCAATGCATACCTTGTGAATTTATGAGAAATCTTCATCCCCTACATATAAGTCCTTTATTCCTTCAAATCCTATGCTTTACAATTGGATTTCTTGGAAATTTAGCAATCTCCTACTAAGTGCATCTATAACTTTGTTGTTTAACCCCTTCTTGTACTTAATAGTGAATGTATATGATTACAGAAATTCCATCCATTTGATGTGCCTAAGACTGATCTTTTCTTGAGTGTTGATATAGATTAGGGCTTGGTTATCTGTGTATACAAAAAAGTCCTTTGGCAATAGATAGTTCCTCCAATTCTTGAGAACTTGGACCAATGCATAAATCTCTAAATCATAATATGAATACCTTGACTTAGCTTCATTTAATCTCTCACTAAATAAGGCTACTGGCCTCCCTTCTTGACTTACTATTGCCCCCATAGCTATATTTCTTGCATCACCCTCCACGACAAACAATATGTGAAAACTAGGAAGCACAAGGATGGGTTTTGTAGCTATCTCCTTCTTCAACTTCTCAACACCTTCATTGGCTTCCTTGGTCCATATGAATATGGTCTTCACTCCTCCTTTTATAGTATCTAGGATAGTTTCACAAATCTCCCTAAACCTTCTCACAAACTTCCTATAAAATTGAGACAAACCATGGAATCTCCCCACTTCCGTCCCTATTTTTGGAGTAGGCCAACTTAATATTTCTTCTACTTTTCTTTTGTCCATTTTTTGATTACCTTGAGAGACTACAAAACCTAGGTATACAAGTGTTAGAATGAATTTAGAATAACTAAGAGGGGAGGGGTGAATCAGTTATCCTCAGGTCTAGATGTAGCAAATAAAACTTTCTGTATTTCAGATATACTCGGTAGTAGTAGCATATGTCAACAACTTTAATCATGCAGTTTACTGTCTAATGTAATTATCTTGTAGAAACATAACAGTAAAACAAACCATAAACATTCACACAAGTTGACACAAGTATTTAACGTGGAAACCCAATATGGGAAAAACCACCAGTAACATTCTACCAAGTTTCACTCTTCTGAAGTGAGCTCTGTGAGGAGCCAACCTTGTTAAAGGTTACAATAACACACTATTAGGTGTGACCTGGTTAAAGGATTTAATCACCCTATTAGGAGTGGCCTTGTTAGAGGACTTAGAACATTCCCCCTGAATGTCACCTTGTTAGAGGATTTATACAAATGATTTTTAGGTCAACCTTGTTAAAGGATTTTAACTGATACAATGGTTAGAAAGTAATCATTAGTTGTGATCTGATACATACAACTTACTTTGCAAATTCAGATCCAATTACAACTCTGATGCTAACTTACTAGATGTCCTGCATTGTCATTTCAATCTTTTGATTTTCTTTGAAATCCGTCAAGCAATCACACATGCATCTTTCTACTTCTGTATTCAGCGTTCTCTGCTAGGTCATGCCAAACAGTAAATCAACTATGCACTCCTCTTGCATACACACATCCACTTACACACATAATGAATAACCCCTTGAGGTTATCATATACCTCTCTGTCTAGGTCAGATAAATCTTTGCCACTTAATCAAGATCGTAGATCTTAGGTTAGGTCAGATCCAACGGATCATTCCATCATTTCATTACATTTAATTCTCCAAAGTAGTCTCTAATTAAATCTTGAAACCATGCATTAATTATGATTACCCATACATTAAATGACGTGGATCAATCTTTAATTAACATTACATATCCCAATGAAATTAACTAAGTCGGACAGAGATCTCAAATCTCATCATTAATCCAATTACTGTAAGTCAGCCAACATCACTGTTTTCACTCAGCAATTTCACTGGTGCTCGGCACTGAACAAACTTTCTCATCACAAACAACTTTGCTCGACATAAGCAACTTCGCTCAACACAAGCCAAACTTGCTCGGCACAAAACAGCCAGAAAAACTATCTTTGAAAGATAAACAACTAATTACTTTTCCAGAGTGCCAACTGATCAAGTACCCTTTTATTTTCCTTAACTCAACCATTCACTTAGTCTTCTTATTAAATCTTTCTCATCAACAATAGATATGGTACTCAAACAAATAACAATAGTCTCACCAGTTAAGGTTTGACATCAATGACAAAATAACAATTGCTTGCATTGTCACTTTCCAACAATCTCCCTCTTTGGCATTGATGGCAACACAAAATATTAAAAACAATGATTTAAAAAGCATAGTTACCATACAATCCAAAAAGTCACATGTGTTCCTTGATATGAACAAATCTTCATTAATGTCTTTAGCTTCATTCTGATTCTCATCTATAAAACATATCTCCCTTTGTGTCTGTAATCACACTGTAATCATCTGTATCTAATCATCTATAGACTCCCTCTGAGTAGATAATCACTTCATTGTTTTCAATAGTAACTTCAACCTCTATATAGGTAATCTCTCCCTCTTTATACTTCTTCCTTTATGTAATCTCTCCCTCTAGGTAATCTTAAATTCTGCCTCTATATAGGTAATCTCTCCCTCTTTGACAACAATGCCAAAGACATCAAAATCTTTATCATGTAGATCTTTAGTATCATGCTGATCCTGTCATCTTGATTATGACTGATTTTCTTTTCTGTCCTTGTTTAACTTCACAACTTTAGTCAGCATCCTAAAGTGTGACTTACTGTGCATCAATGTGTCAAGTATTCTAAATGTATTATTTGATGCAAAAGTACCATACAAAACTTAATTATCCTTAGTTAGGGGAATCACCCCCATTTTACCTTGTAGATACTCATGAGCATCCTTGGGTAGTGCCTTTGTGAATATGTCTGCTAATTGTTCTTTAGTGTTCACATAATCTAGTCTC
>MU227134.1:1974929-2048813 GCA_018584345.1 Thuja plicata
TTAGACTTTCTGATTTAGCTCTCAGCACATTTGTGTCTCCACCATAGACAGTTGCAAGTTTATCCCACATCTGCTTTGCATTTGTGCAGCTCTTTATATCATCAAACTCTGAATAGCTCAATGAGGATGCAATCTCTAACATTGCTTGATTGTGCTCTTGCTTTTCTCTTAGTTGTGTAGTTGTGAGAGGAGTAGTAGGTGATACATAGTCATTTTCAATAAGTCACTTAGCATCATCTCCAATACCAGCCAGATGTAGTTTCATCAAACTCTACCATGGAGGGAAGTTATCTTTGTTCAGCTTCGGAACCTCCTTCTTATACATCTTGATCTTTTCGCTCCAAGTACCTTCAAAATATTTTCAGGAGACCAAAGCTCTAATACCAATTGTTAGAATGAATTTAGAATAATTGAGACGGGAGGGGTGAATCAGTTATCCTTAGGTCTATATGTAGCAAATAAAATTTTTTGTATTTCAGATCTAGTCAGCAACAGTAGCATATGTCAACAACTTTAATCATGCAGTTTACTGTCTAATGTAATTAGCTTGTAGAAACATAACAATAATATAAACCATAAGCATTCACACAAGTTGACACAAGTATTTAACATGGAAACCCAATATGGGAAAAACCACCAGTAACATGCTACCAAGTTTCACTCTTCTGAAGTGAGCTCTGTGAGGAGCCGACCCTGTTAAAGGTTACAATAACACATTGTTAGGTGTGACTTAGTTAAAGGATTTAATCACCCTGTCAGGAGTGGCCTTGTTAGAGGACTTAGAACATTCCACCTGAATGTCACCTTGTTAGAGGATTTATACAAATGACTGTTAGGTAAACCTTGTTAAAGGATTTTAACTGATAGAATGGTTAGAAAGTAATAAGCTGTTGTGATCTGATGCATACAACTTACTTTGCAAATTCAGATCCAATTACAACTCTGATGCTAACTTACTGGATGTCCTGCATTGTCATTTCAATCTTCTGATCTGCTTGGAAATCTATCAAGCAATCACACATGAAGCTTTCTACTTCTATATTCAGCCTTCTCTACTAGGTCATGCAAAACAGTAAATCAACTATGCAATCCTCTTGCATACACACATCCACTTACACACATAATTAATAACCCCTTGAGGTTATCATATACCTCTCTATCTAGGTCAGATAAATCTTTGCCACTTAATCAAGATCGTAGATCTTAGGTTAGGTTAGATCCAATGGATCATTACATCATTTCATTACATTTACTTCTCCAAAGTAGTCTCTAATCAAATCTTAAAAACATGCATTAATTATGGTTACCCATACATTAAATGATGTGGATCAATCTTTAATTAACATTACATATCCCAATAAAATTAACTAATTCAGCCAGAGATCTCAAATATCATCATTAATCCAATTACTGTAAGTCAGCCAACATCACTATTTTCACTCAGAAATTTCACTGGTGCTCAACACTGAACAAACTTTCTCATCACAAACAACTTCACTCAGCACAAACAACTTTGTTCAGCATAAGCAACTTCGCTTGGCACAAGCCAAACTTGCTCGGCACAAAACAGCCAGAGAAACTGTCTTTGAAAGATAAACAACTAATTACTTTGCCAAAGTACCAACTGATCAAGGACCCTTTTATTTGCCTTAACTCAACCATTCACTTGGTCTTCTTGTTAAATCTTCTTCATCAAAAATAGATATGGTTCTCAAAGAGACAACAATAGTCTCACCAATTAAGGTTTGACATCAATGACAAAATAACAATTGCTTGCATTGTCACTTTCCAACAAGAAGTTTGTGTTTCATGAATTCACTCTTTTCAACATTAATGGTTAACATCTCTTCTTGGATTTTCTTCAACACAATCTATAGGTGCTTCATATGCTCTTTTTTTGTCTTACTAAAGATGAGGATATCATCTAAGTACACTACTACAAACACATCTATATAATCTTTTAGGACCTCATTCATTACCCTTATAAATGTACTAGGTGCATTTGTAAGCACAAATGGCATTACTAACAACTCATAGATTCCCTCTGTGGTTTTAAAGGAAGACTTGCATTCATCCCCCTCTTTCATCCTAATTTGATAATATCCACTCTTAAGGTCAATTTTTGAAAATTACTTAGCACCCCTAAGACAATCCATCAAGTCTTCTATTCTAGGAATGAGAAATCTATACCTAATTTTTATCCTATTTATTTCCCTAGAACCAGTACACATCCTCCACTTACCTCCCTTCTTAGGTTCCAAAACCACTAGAACAAAATATAGGTTGATGCTCTTTCTGATTATTCCCTGGTCCAACAACTCTTGAACTTGCCTTGCAATCTCCTTGTTTTGTTTTGGTGTCATCTTGTAATTATCTTTGTTAGGCAATGATGCCCCTGGCACAAAATCAATATGATGGTTGATAGATCTTTGTGGAGGTAGGGTTTCTGGTGTCCCACCACAAATGATGTATTGGAATTGATCCAACAAATGTTTGACCTTTGCAGGCATGGGTGCTTTTTTGGTGCCTCTTCTTCCTTTGGTTTCACAATGATGGCATAACCAACTCCTTCTTCTTTCTTCATATCATATAGGAATTATTTTCCACTCATGAGGAGTGTATTGGAGTCCATAGTCTTCATTGTTTCCTCCTCTATTAAGGGCTCTATCTTATAGGTGACTCCATTCTTTATTAATGAATACTTATTCTCCTTTCCATGGTGGACTGCTTCTCTGTCATACTGCCATGGTCTTCCTAGTAACAGATGGAAGGAATCCATAGGTAAGAAATCACATAGTATCTTTTCTTGGTACTCTCTTATGGTGAATTCAACCCATACTTTTTCATTACCCAATATGTTTTCCCCTTGTTTAAACAAGTCACTTTGTAGGGATAAGCATGGGGTATCTTTTTTAGCTTCAAATTCTGTACTTCCTCCTTTGAGATTACATTATCTTTTGATACAGACTCTATGATGACACTACACACCTTACCAAGGATCTTTCATTTGATCCTAAAGAGGGCTCTCCTCTTCTTGTGTTCTTCTTTACCAAGATCTTTAATTAAGAACCTCATAAGCATGAGACTCTCACCTTTCTCTGAGTCAAGAGTTATCTCTGAACATTTTACATGACTATCCTCTTCTTGGATATAGGCTATCTTCTTCTCACCATGTAAGGATGATACTTTGTTTGGACATGTATGGGTAGGGTGTCCTATCTATCCGCAATGGTAACATTTCATAGTAGCAAAGTATGAACCTCTGCTAAAGCTACCACTCCTACCTCTTCCACCACTATTCTAACTCCTTTCTCTTCCATATCCACCTCTATTGCTTGGATCACTTACTTGTTCAATAAAATTTGAGTCTCCTTGAATTATATGTTAATCTCTTCTACCACTAAAACCTCCTCTATATCCACCTCTGAAGTCTTTGCCTCTCCATCTACCTCTAGAGATAGACTCTTTCTTTTTCTTGTTTCTTTCCTCCACCTTGAGGGCCTTTTGCACACAACCATGGATGGTAGTTAGGGTAAAGAGGCTTAGCTCTTCTTGAATGCTCCATCTAATCCTATTAAGGTATCTTTCCACTCTGATGATTTCCTCTTAATTTACCTTAGAACTAAGGCACACCTTCTGAACCTCCCCTGTATAAGAGGCAAAATCCATCTCCTTCTGCCTGAGATTTTGTCTCTTCTTGTGTAGTTGTATTTCATAATCATCTGGTAGGAATATTTCTTTGACCTTAGTCACCATAGACCTCCAATTCACTATAGGATTATTTCCTTCTCTCTCTTTCTTCTTGAATAAACTTCCACCAAGTTATGGATTCTCCCATCAACCTAGACTTGGCTATCTTCACTTTTTGGGCCTCTGTAATCCCATCACATTTGAAGTAATTCTCCATACCTTCAATCCATTCCATAAAAAATTCTGTATCCATTCTACCAGTGAACACATGGATTCCTTCAATTTCTTTACCACTTAATGCTTTGAGGGATTTGAGGAAAGGTTCCTCTAGTAATTGTGGGTCTGGTTCTAGTTCTACATCCTCTTCTTTTTGTGCTTTTCCTTTACCCTTATCATCCTCTAACTGTTCTTTCACTTTGTCTGCAGTCTCTACAAATTCTACTAGTCTTTTCTTCATTGCCTCTATATCTTCCTCTATAAGTCTATTCCTCTCTTCCTTCTCTGTCAATTCCATTTCCAACTCTGCATTTGTCACCATGGTACTCTCTCCTATATATTCAATCACCTCTGACATACACTACACTATTCTCTAGCTTTTCAATGGCTCTGATACCACTTTGATGGGGAGATTCCACTAAAATCTCCCTTTCTCTTCCTAAGGCTCTTTCTTAGCCTTCATAGGGAAATTTATCTTTACCCTAACTAGAGGATTCTTCTATCAATCCTCTACTCCACTAAATCTCTCCAATTAATTTCAAACTTCCTTCACTGTTTCACAACCTTTTATGCACTCATGGGTCCTATCTAAGAAACCATGTTTCAATCCTTCTTTGGTATGGTAATTAGGTGTCCATCCTCCTCCTCAGTCATTTCCTATAGGTCTTATAACCCCTTTCACAAATCTTTCATGGTTCTTCCAATCGATTTCTTGATTCCCTATATTTTAGGCCTTGAAGCCTTTTTGGTCAATTAGGCCTCCTAAATTGGCAAAACTTGGATTTTCTCCCAAATTTCCTTAACAAGCCTCCAAATAAGCTTTGGATTATTTCATAGGTCAACCTAGGCTTCAATATTTTCTAGGTCTTGATGAACTAGAACTGATGGAATGTTTCAAGATGTTAAATTGATGATCACCTAGTTGTAGAAAGTTAATGAAAGACATTAAATTAGTTAATGTATTGTATTGTCATTGATGTCAACCTGATATAATCTGATTGGATACATACATATTGTCAAATGCTTCAAAGAACCAAAGAGATGAAGGTTATTTTATCAGTAATGCATAAAATTTCAGTATACACCAAGTGAAAACAAACACTGACAGATAGTGCACACTGACATATAGAGAAGCCCAAGAAGATTCACAGTGATAACCGAGAAGAAGTGAAAGTCATAGTGTTTCCCAATGGACATACAACCCCGATGGATGGTGATGCCTAAGGACAACTGTAGTCAAGACCGAGAAAACAAGGATTTAAACACCGATCAGAACTGAAGTTCAGAAATGACAAAAGACTTAGCTGGGAGGAGCTAAATATGAAGTTAACTAATTGATTAAATTGTTTTCATTGAATAGTTAAAAGCCAAAGATAAGATAGAGATTAAAGATATTTTTATTCCAGTTGTCAAGGAGAAATCTGTGGGATAAAACTAAATCAAGCTTTAAAGCAAGAATGACAAGATTTGTGGATCACGTCAAGAGCAATAAAGAAAAGGACTTAGAAATGATGAAATCATGTCTATAAAAGAGACAAGATAATTCATTATGAATTGGGGGAGAATAAGAGACTATGATTAAGATAATACCGGTGAAGATAAAAAGTCTTCATACAGACATAATCAAACAAGCTAAATAATAGAGCTAAATATTTCTGCAGACACCGAGCAACAGAGAAGCAAAAGCATCTGTAAGAAGAAAGAAGTGGAGAAAAGGAACAAAAAAGAAACATTGATCAGAAAGTATTATGAGCTTACAATAGATCTAAACATCTAAAAGATTAAGTTTTATTTATGAATAGATCATATATTTTTTCAGTTTAACCATTGATTTAGAAAATCTCTTAACAGAGTGGGATTTAACTATCCTTTAAATATTGAGATACATGCCAAGGAGTATCAAAAGTTTCTCATGAAGATAGCATAGTGAAATGCCATATATCAAGTGAAAAACTATTATATTTAAATCATCTAACAAGGTCACACTTAACAGTGTATTTGTAACCTTTAATAGGGTTGGCTCCTCACCAAGCTCACTTCAGAAGAGTGAAAATTTTTGGTTACTGGTCCCAACTAGGTTTTCCCCTAATAGGGTTTCCATGTTAAAATTCCATGTTCCAAATGTGTATATGGTTCATTTATTTAATGTTTTACTTTAAACATTACTAAAACAATATTGATCATTAAAAACTAAGTTATTTACTATATTTCAGTAAAGGCTAGACTGCTATTCGGTAAAGCTTAAGAAAAAGGATTAACAGTGAACTCTGAGTAATAGTTATTTGATAAGATTATTTAAAGGCATATATCTTGTAGGAATGAAGATTACTAGAGATTTATAATTGTGGTATAATTTTTTGGGTTGATTAATTGGATTAATTTTTGAGGCCACTGATTCACCCCTCTCAGTTATTCTAACAGTCTTAGCTTCCCCAAGTGTCTGTACACTGTACTTTCAAGAAACCCCTATTTTTAAGGGCTTTTAGGGTCTCTGAACTAGTCTACAACAAAAGGGTTCAAAATTTAATCAGATGGACTCATCTACTCCTCTCCCCTTGACCACATGACCTTGTCACATGTCCCTACACTCTCCAACTTGGGATTGGCACACACCAATCCATCTAGCCATGCTTTTAACCTATGTAACTCTGCAAGCTCCTAGCCGGGTAACCATGGACTCGCCTAGGGCTTGCTAGTAAAATTAGCTCCCATGCTCAAAAAGAATTTAAAAAAATATTTATATAGTATATAGAGTTCCCTTCTTGATTCCAAGTGGCCATAAGGATTCAACTGTTGGAATTCAAGGAGCCATATTTACATAACTACCTCTGTTCATGACAGCGGATCTGTCCAACTAAAACAATTTACAAAATGCTAAAGAAATGAACAAATTTTCAAACCAATTCCACACAAGGTATATATATACAAATTATTAAACCTTCAATGCATAACCGTTTACCATTCAATTCATTTTAGTGTGGATGAAGGCTCAAAAGTGTCTCTATGTTACAAAAACCAGTCAATTTCTTGCTTCTTCCAAAATAGTCCATACAATCTCACAACCCACCTTCAATTAGGGTTTAATTAGGCTTATATAGACCTCCCACACATGTTTAGAGCCTTATATTGGGATCTTACACCATTTAAGTCATTTTTCAACTCTTTAGGAAAGTTGTCATGACAACTTTTCAAAGTTGCAAAGTTGTCATTAGAAACTTTTGCATTTTGAATCTTCATTGCTCCTAACTTGCATAGTTTGATTAAAAACCTACATATTTGGTCAAAAAAACATTTCTAGGCCTCATCTAAACTCTTACCTCTCATTTTTGGAGTCTGGTCCACATTTTGACCAAATTTGACTCTCTTAACACTTAGTGTAAAACAAACTAGTTAGGACCTTTTGGACTCGAACAAATACATGAAACTAAAAAGTCCTATTTACAAGACACTCTCACACACCTTGGGACTTTATCATAGTCCTTATTCATTGGTGGTTGGATAGAACCACCTACAAGCTAAAGTTTGACTAAGATCTCTACTAGGACCCTAAGGTTCTCCTGCACCACCAACAGTGGTGGATCACCTCCAATGTGTAATAAAGTATTGCAACATGTGCAACAAAGGTGGAGGGTGATAAAGTGATAAGACCAAAAAAGGTGGATCACCCACCTAAGGTGAAAAATTCCATCCGCTATAAGTGGATATGATAATGATATTTCCATATAAAGTGGAAATGCTCCAACTAATCCTATACAATTTCCTAAGTAAGCTTAAGTAAAGTGTAATTAGGACCTAGGTGAGAAATAACCAAGGTAAAAATCCTTGATTACACCAATGGGTTTTTATATGTTTTATCCAATGATAACATGTTTATGTGTATTGGAGGGCCAACATAATGTGTGTTGGGTAACATATAGAATTTTCCTTCTTCTAGAGTACTATGTAGGATTTTGGACCGATCCTATTACACATTTGGTGAAATGTTTATTCTTGTAGCAAAATTGTAGATACATTAATCTTATTTTGGATCATAATTCCAATTCATATATATAGTTGATCTAGGTTCATTCCAAGTGCATACTAATTATTATATTTAGAAGTTGTGATAGATGTGTTAGTATGTGGATGATAATGTGAGTTTCAACTCAATCATTACTAAAGATCATATGAATTTCATTATGATGCTCTAAATTTGATTAGATCATATAGAAGCTGAGTATTTAGCATTGAAGATTCAAAAAACACATTTTATATCTCTTTTCATATGTTGTGTTGAGATTGGTGTATCACATGTGTTCGTGTTTGAAATTGATTTTATGCTTTGAAAGCTACCAATATACCTATAGATATATCTTAAAGAGTGGTTAATTCCAAGTATGGGAAATATGAGGTAATTGGACCAACTATAGGGACAAGACTGCACTCTAGACTTTTGGTTCCGCAAGACCAAGGTGGGTACACCTAATCCATCTCAACATATGACACTTTACAACTTTCTTTGGATTTGGAACAACAGAAAATGATAAGAAAATGTTGAACGAAAGCCACTCTTTCATTAATTCTCAATTATCATGAAGACCATACAACAAAATACATAAAACTTAAAAGGATTTTGGAATAAATTTAGATTTGAAAAATATAACCAAACCCAACTAAACATGTATCATCATAGAAAATACTAATCTCGGACCAGTGCCTTATCCATTGGGAAATATCTTTTATGCAAGTGCAGAAATAGAGAAACCAACTAATCTAAAAATTGTAAGGCTATAAACACAACTATCCCAAACCCATACTTCTTATAAGCTCCTAGTGCACACCAAAATGAATCTATGTTTCATCCAGAGAAATATTTAATTTTATTGAGTTTTAGGATCACTGAAAATGTAATAGCACTCTCTATATTTTATGTGTATTTCAAATGCAACAATATTTCTTGTATTTATATTGAGAACGAGGCTAGGAGAGACATGTCCCTTCACGGGACATGTATATTCATTATAATTGTTAATGTTTCATTAATAAATTATATATTAGAATAATATAAGTTTGCATAATATATATTTAATAATAAAGTATATATAATATAACATACATATATCACACATAGATATATATATATATATATATATATATATATATATATATATATATATATATATATAAANATATATATATATATATATATATATATATATATATATATATATATGAAAATACAATATATTATTATTAATCAATATTAAAGTATTATATCTATTCTAAATGATCATACGATTGAAGCTACAAACATTAACACTCCCTCTTAGCTAGGGAGGATGATTAAACAGAATGTGTAGTTTTCTCCCTTGTCAACACTTATGACCCTCACAATAGCTACACAAAATATCAACACTTCCTCTTAACTAGAGAATATAAAATTCATCAAGGTAATAAATCCATTAAGTTTAAAAGAGAGAATATATCACCCTACTGTGATATCAGGAGATATGGTTTATGCATGAATATCAAGTCACATTATGTTCACTATATCTCATAAATATCCATGATATGTGTAATGAAATTACGTCTCATGATGTCTACCATATGGATACTAAGTTTACGTAGAGATATGCCACTACATGACATTTCTCATATGTTCCAGTCAATGTGTAACACTAAGTTTAGAAGGATCCTAATATGATCCATATGGATATAAATAAATTACATAATTTGTGCTATGAAGGATCACCTAACATGTAATACCAATTTTTACATATCACCTAACATGTGATATAAGGAATCATCAAACATGTGATACTTGATTTTATATATTACCTTAGATCGTAATATAAGGAATCACCTTAGATCATGATACCTAGTTTTCACATCACCTTAGATTGTGATATGAGGAATCATCTTAGAATGTGATACCTAATTCTCATATCACCTCATATTGTGATACCAGGATATAGTAATTAGAGAACATTACATTCCCCTTACATATAACCCTATTATGGTATGTGCACTGACATATCAAAATGTCTACCATAACGAATCTCTATATGAGGAATCACCTTAGATCGTGATACTTGATTTTCATATCACCTTAGATCATAATAAAAAGATATAGTAATTAGAGAACATTACATTCCCCTTACATATAACCCTATTATGGTATATTCACTTACATATTAAAATGTCTACCATAACGAATCTCCATTACAAGATCGTCACCTTGTAACATCAAATACAAGTGTTCATTTTCTAAGAAGTCATCACCTCTCAGAAATGTACACAGGATGGGTGGTCCATAAATTCATGGATTTACACACATGAAATCCACCTTGACTCATCTCAGAGAGTGGATCCACCATGGCTCATCCCAGAGGGTGGAAACAAGGACTTTCACCTTAGACTTCTCTCTCAAAGAGAAGAATGCAATAACATACAAAATAATAGATCACCGATGTTGAAACTCACCTTCATTCTCCAACATACCAAGTTTATCTCAAAATTATAAAACCTTCTCTCTAGCAAGAGACTTGATGAGAATATCAACCATCTGTTCTGTAGTGATAATTTACCTTGAATAACATACTTATGCACTATATCTCTTATATAGTTTGCATCACTCTTGGTGAACCCCAGGTTATGTAGGAGTTAGTATAAAGGTATTTCAACCAACACACATGGGACTTAATCTCATGATCATATTCCCCTAACTATAGAATTCATCTTTATTGTTGACTCCCTCTAAACCAATATGACCAAATTAAGGTCTTGCAACAACCTCTTGACCTCCTCGTCCAAGGTTTCTTTTAGATGAAATATCAAATAAATCCCTCTAAATCTAATATCAACCTTCTGCCAACAAGTCATGCCTTTGTTCTTTGGTATGAAACTACATCATTTGAATCACAATCCTTTGGCTTTTTATATTTTCTTGGTCACTAGGGAAACCATCTCGATATGCCTTTCCCTTTTCAATCAGAATGATTAAGGTCCTTGAAAATCAATTTTAGGAGATCCTCTAGTAGCTCCCTCTGTTACAAAACATACATGGTCCCAATCATGAAAATATCTTTCTCCAAGAGACTCTCATTATCTGGTACATGATCATATTGAAATTTTGACCATAACATTATTCGTAGGATTAGTTTCTCGTACACAAATGTACTTGTGTGATTTCATAGTAACATGAGTTAATGTAATAAAGCATGGATTTATCTCTAGGCTTGACAAAACTAAAAATTCATGATAATGAGGCTTCCATCTGAAGGTCCAAGTACATGCATCAACCTCTTGACCTTCTTGTCCAAGGTTTCCTTAGATGAAATGTCAGACTTCTTATGAATGTGATATCAACCTTCTGACCTCCTTGAAGAAATGTCTTCAGTCATCAACTTAGTCCTATGACTGCAAGCATCAAGTCTTTCTCCCTTGAATTCAATCTCTTATGTTTCTTGATCCATCCTAAAAGCATTTTAGAAAGATTAAAAATAGTTTATAAAGCTAAACTATCTCAAAGAGAAATACCAAAGATAGAAGCGTACAAAATTTTACTAGCCAATATTATAGCATAAATTTCAAACTCAAAAATTTATGTGCAATAATAAAACATGGAATACTTATCTTAAGTTTCAAATATTTCCTTTCATAAGGTAAGCCTTTTTATGAGGAAATATCAGGCATAAATAAACTCTCAGCCATGTTCACCAAGTCGTTCAACATTGATTTCCAAAGCCTCATGAGAACACATATTTGTTTTAGACATTAAAATTTCCTTCTAATGTAATGCAACCAACTAAAAAATATTATGTGTATAATTAACAACTCAAAATCTCATCGAATAACTCATTTGATGAGTCATCGATGAGTTATCCAATTGCTTATGTCTAATCTAGACTGATAAACAACTTTGATCTACTTGATAAGGCTGAGCCATCAATTCCAATATCATATGTACTATGCATGAAAATGTGTTATTCGATGAGATGGAACCTAATATTTCTCTTTCTCTCTATCAAGATCTTTTATTCATCTCACACTCTCCCTTACTCAGTTTACGCTCTGCCACCTTTTCGGAAACATGGTTCAGATAGGCATTGAGGAGGGTCTAGTCTAGTCTTTTCACTTTGAGAGTGTAGGAATTGCTTTCGAAGGTGTGGTATTTTTTGAGTGAGTGGAGGGTGGTGTGGTGGGTCCAACACATTCTCACTCCACAGAATGAGTTGTTGAGGAGTTGGTCTATGTCAAGAGAGATGCCCAACTCACTCGCATTCACCCCTCGATATGTCATCAGATTGCGAGCATACAAGACACTGTCTAGAGTTTTCATGTACTCCTCGGCGTCTGTGTATAGCTCATTCTTCTTTATTTTGTGCTTTCCAATTAAGGATTCCACTTCCATCTTTCTCTGCAAATTAAATTTATCGGTACTCACTATTTTGCCTTTTTTTAAAAAGTTATCAACTGGTCTCCCTACTATCGTAATGGCTTCAATCAGAGAAATATTGTCTATAATTCCCAATTGACTTTAGTTTGACCAGTGATGACCACTCTTGGTTTATACAGACGCTTCATGTAGAAATTTTTTGAAATAACATTTATAATGAATTCATTCATATGTCAATATCAAAGGTCATACCTCCGTTCAATATTGCATCTTCCTTCGTTCATAATTACTAGCTATTACTTCCCATGTTGATATTTACTGGAAGTGACATATGGTATTGAAGATATAAACTATATTTATTTTCTCGTTGGTGTCTCTAAAAGGTTCAAGGTAAATTGGACAAACAGTTTCAGGATCATCACTTACGTTAAGTCCTGGCATGGGTAGCCCTACAATTTCAGCAGCTTCTTTGCTTGTAATCGCTGATGGAATGCTATATTCATCATATATTTCTAATTGCACATTCCATTCACCCGAACAACTTTGATCAATTTTTTTTCATAACATGGATCAACAATATGATTATGATTCATAAGCAAAATATCATAATCTGGTGGCTACATTCGAGGATGATATATGGCTGTGTTTATTATGTCAAAAAATAATCTATAAGCGCTTCATCCAAAATTTATCCATCATTGCAAATGTAAGTATTATATGCAAATCTGTATCCCTCTGGATTTACACTCCACAAACCAATATGCCTCATTCTAGGAAAATCATTTTCTATCACTGAGGTTTGTGTTACATGGTAAACAATGTCAAAGTCATATTCAACTATGTAGATGTGTGACCTCCTCCCCTGAAGATTACCTATTCTGCCTGTGACTGGCAATGAAAATTTTGAAAAATCTCTCCTCATCTATGGGGCTTTCACTCTTAAAATTCCCACATCCTCCTTCACTTCTATATATACACATTGGCAATGTGGGCTATGTGTGGGATCGAATGTAGACTCTCTACGGTTTTGGTGCCTGTGATTTGTGAAACTAAAATTGAAGAATAAGATTTAAATGCTTGTTTGATACTTTCTTACATTTGTAGGTCCACTCTAATACCATGTTGAGTTTTAGGATCACTGCAAATGTAATATCACTCTCTATATTTTCTTTTTATTTGAAATGCAAAAATATTTCTTGTATTTATATTGAGAACAAGGCTAGGAGAGACATGTTTCTTCATGGGACATGTCTATTCATTATAATTGTTAATGTTTCATTAATCAATTATATATTAGAATAATATAAGTTTGCATAATATATATTTAATAATAAAATATATATAATATAACACACACACACACACACACACACACACACACACATATATATATTCAAATACAATATATTATTATTAATCAATATTAAATTATTATATCTATTCTAAATTATCATACGACTGAATATACAAACATTAACAAATTTTATCCTAGATCAAAACTTAGGAATAACAACATATACATAGATAAACTCTATGCAAATGAATTAGAAAATTCACAACTCATAAGATTGACACAAAAGGAGAGATTGAAATATGGATATTTGTATTAAGTGTAAATAATCATGTTCCTGTATAAAAAAAATGCTTTAGATATATACCACTTGAATAAACTGCAAAAGATCTGAAACTTTCTATTTTTGTTATGACACTATCTAATACAATCTGCTATACCCTTGACTGAAAAATTCGTATACAACTTGAGAGCTCTATTTCTTCCATTCCTTCTAAATGATATTGGGAATCCTTTTATAGAGAAGGATTTCAACAAGCTTCAAATCATTTAGGCAAAAAGATGACACATCATGTAAGCTAAAACTATAATAAGACAAAAACTAAATTATTATAAGATTTTCAAAAACACTTTGTCATCTGAATGCAGGATCCTTGCAACAACTTCAAAATTGTTCTTCCTTTGCCAAATGTAAAATTTGTTTTCATTATTTTTGGTGCAAGATCTATCTGCAACCGTTGATAACTTCAGGGTGTTGAAGAACTGCCACCTGTTGAAAAAAGTGGGTTGTTCCCACTTCTTTGATTCATCTGAAGTGTACTTTTCCTTCCATGCTGCAAACACCTCATCCCTACGCCAAAGGAAGTTAACAATTTCAACCTTCTTGTTGATTAACTCATCCCATTCCCTTTTCAACTGCTAAAATTCTTCCCTCCAAAACCCAAAGTATGATTTAGCATATTCAATTTTTTCCACGGTTTGGACAAACAAAATGGTACTATCAAGGTTGATGATGCTTTTCCTTATTCTTGACAACTCATCATCCATTTCTCCCTCCATTTTTCCTTCTTCTTCAATTTACCATTTTTCTTGAAAATGATAGGGAATAGTTCAAAACAAACTATAGATTATTCACTTTTTAATATCTCTGCTCTCTTGTGGATGATAATCCTCCTTCTGTCAAAATCTAACAAGTCTTTAACAAACTTTTAGGTTGTTTTTATTGTATCATCAAAATTTTCCTCCCTTTTGGATAAAGAATAAAAGAATTTCAAATTGGACTTCCTCCCTATCCACTTGTGCAAAATAGGCTCAATTGTAGCCTTGTGCTCTTCAAACTAATTTAGAATACTTATAATCACTTTCCTCACCAAATAGATAAAAGTAGGCTTTATATTTTCAAAAAAACTGCAAAATTGTATCTCTTACCTTCTCCTCAAAATTTTGATCTACAATAGACTTAGCCCTTTTGAACATTTCACTTTCTTCTTCTAATGTCTTTCTTTCAACTTTTAACTTTTCTTTTTCTAATTTGAGTTCAGATTCAGAGTTAGAAGTAAATGGAAAAGGGGAAGGAGGAACCTCTATAATAGGACTAGAGGATGAAGGCTGGGTAGGATAACTAGAAATTGTTCTCTAAGGATATCCTACAATTGATTACTAGCCTCTTAATTGTGCAATTACTTTGTCTTGTTCACTGATCACCTTCTTTTGCTCATTGTAAGCTTGGAGGACTGTCTCTAATTTTTTCCTAAGATCTTCCTTTTCCTTGGCCTCCTTTTCAGCTACTTTCAAACCAAACTTGGCAGTCTCTAAAATTGCACCAAATGCTTCTACACTCGAGGTCTCATCTACTCTCCTCACCATCAGGCTACCCAAATAGTCATCCTTAACAGGTTCATTCCTTTTCCTATTTTCTTCTATCTTTAGAGACCAAATAATAAGGGGAGCATGATCTTCACTGAAAACAACCCCTTTGATGGCTTGTTCAATTGCCTCTTGTGTATCATGCATGGTCTTTGTTTGTTTCCTTACTACATCAAGGAAAATAGCATCAACAATGCCCCATTCTAAAAGAATGAGGCCTTCTTCCTTTCTCACCAATTATCTTCCCTCTTTAGGGGTGATCTTTCCAAATTATTCTATCATATCATTTTTTAGCTTAGCCTCAATATCATTCACATCTCGATCTAGTTATTCCTCTTGTTTCTTTTGGCATGTTTCTTTAAATTTATCAATGTGAGTTCTCCACATGAATTGTATGAATGCCCTAGCTTTTATAAAACTATCATCTACCAAGAATTCATCACTTTCTTGATTGGTTATATGATCCAATTATTTTCCAAAAAATTATGCCATATTTAAATCCATTTCATCCCTTTTTGTTGCTTCTGGCATTCCTTCCTGAATTTATTGTTGGGTGACACAAATCTGCCCCATGCTTCTCATCTGCAGCAATTGTTCTTCCACTCCCTATTCATACACATGTAGTGGGGATTGAGAATGTGAATACACATATTCACCCTATTGTATATACTCTTCTATCATCTGCCTCTTTGTAGAAGGTTGAGACTCAGAATCAGTATCAATAGGTCTCTTCCCCTTTGAAGTGGAAGGATCCTTAGTTTTCTTGGAGTGAAGGTGTATCTTGTAATTTCTGACCCCTCTAGGATGTATCTCCCCTGGGCATTACTAAATTGTATCCTAAAATTTGGTGAAAAACATATTCACCTGGTGGAACAAGCCTGACAAATGTTGACTTGCTCAAGATAATCTTGGCCTTATTTGGCTCTGATTTTATGATTGTATTCTTCTTCTCATTTAGAGCTTGCATGATATCTTCAAAAAGTGTCATCAAAGAATCAATCTTCCTTTCCATAGGCTCAAATACCTTTAATGTATCATAGTCCTTATCAAAACAGTACAAAAAATGAAGGGTTTTCTTATATGCTAGCCACTTTTCCTTTTTTGATTTCCTGCTCTTGCAATTTGAATTAATTTCTAATGACATCCCGAAGAAAGTGGAATCGCTGGTCCATAGCCACACACCTAGTTCTCTTTTTAAACATATCCTTCAAAAACTGCTTAGGGTTAGCACACCTCACCAGTGATGTTTCCATTCTATAAGGCTTCAAAAATTTTCTCATGTCCACCCATCCACCCTTGGTGATAACAAACTGATGTGCAATAGTGATGGTAGGAAAAATAGATCCCCTACCCTTTCCTACCAATTTGTCTGATTATCTCATGAATACCAACTTTCAGAGGGAATTGGTAAGGGAGTATATGTGGGGTACCTCTAAAACCATAAACTCTAAACATAGTTGAGATAGGATATAAAATGATGTCCCCCCAATTATTCACTATTTTTATCTCTTTGACATATTGCTTTGGTCTAATGAAAGACAACAAACCTTTTGGGATCCTAAGGTTTTCAAGAAAAAATAAGGCTCTGAGCCTAGAGGCAAAGAATCTGTCAAAAATAACATAATTGGCATCTTCTCTATCCCAGGAAAAGTCCAAACTCCACAATTGAACTGACATTTATTCTCCATCCTTGGTCATCATCAGATCCATTTCCTATTCAATATAGATAGCACCCTTATATAGAAACATGTGCATTAGAAAAGAATACCATCCATTTATGGTTTATCAACCTTTGATTTTTGAATACCAATAAAACCAATATGGATCAAATCATCCACATAAGCTTCTTAGTAAAAAAAATAACAAGATAAGGATGGAGAATCTGCACCATCATAAACATATAATGCACTGGCATCTCTATCTCTACATCATCCCCAAAGATTTGGCTCAAGGAGTAATACATTCCCTTTTCCTTCATATTGAAATAATCCAATTTAAAAGGCTCTGGGGTATTTGGACCTATCACATTAAATCCTCCAACCTTGTCAAAAAATTCCCTTGGAGGCCCACTCCTGAGATAATTCCTTTGGGATTTTTACATTTCATTGAAGGTGTCAAAATTGATCTCATCAAGCTGGGTAGATGGTTCATTAAATTTGAAAACTTCTTGGATCTCATCAACCATGATGCTTATCAAAGGTTCAGCATCCACATCTCTTACTATCCTAGTCACCGGGTCATAATTATTAGCTACTTGAAGAAAAATGTCAGCATCCATAAAAACATTTAGGACTACCAACTTTCCCACATCAAACTACCATATATTTCTATTTGGAGAATAAGCATTTCTCTGACTGAAAAATACTTTGAACACAGCCAAACTAGATATGCCAACATCGACATCCATCATCTAATTACCCTTATCATAGAAGACCTCACTTATCATCAATTGAGGGTTTCTTGGTACCATTTCCTTTATTTTAGAAGAGTAATTTTTTGACCTATTTAGATGCTCAAGAATGTCATCACACACAACTCTTTCCTGATAATCTACCTTTCCCTTGAATTCTCTACGTGGTGCCATTTTAACAAACTAGGGTATCATAACAGAAAAGTTTAAATGAAAACTATTGGAAGCTACAATTGAAATTTTTTATAATGCCTTTGATGTCAAACCTTAACTGGTAAGACAATTGATATCTTGTAAAGTGCCATATCAATTGATTGATGAAGAATATTTGAAAAGAGTAGATAACAAGAAGATCTAGTGAAATGTTTGAGTTATGTGAAACTACAATGGGTACTTGATGAGATTGAATGTTGGTAAGGTAATATTTTATTTATCTTTAACACCAAGTGATGTTTGGATGACTACAAGTTTAATCTTGACCGAGTTACTAAGAAGAATATTAAGGAAGTTATGTATGTGCCGAGTGATGCGAGTGTTGACTAAGAATCAGTACATGCTGATCAAATTTAGTGTCAACTGAGCATCAGTATTTACCGAGCATCAATAAATTATCGAGTTATCAAATGATGGCTGAGCAGAAGAACATAGTGATGATTGAGTGTCAGTATTTTAATAGTTTTATTATGATTTGAGATCCCAGCGAACATAGTTGATTTATTGGGATATGTGAAGTATATTTAAGATAAGGATGATTGTTATGGAGAATTGAATGAACATTTAATAAATGTTTAACCATTTTTATGTATGAATTTAAGGATTTTTAGGATGTATTCTACCTTGTAGATGGAAAATTAAATATTGGAAGGATTTGTTGGATCTAACCAAATCCTGAGATCTATGTTGATGATTAAGCAGAAGAAGATCTAGCTACTTGATCAAAGAGGTATAAGATTAACCTAGTTGCATGTTATGTGTATGGTAGAGGTTAATTCAGTTGATTATAAAATCTAACTAGAAGGTAGAGAAGGCTGAAAAGAGTAGTACAGGACTGCATAGTGGTGATTGCTTGATGTATTTCCAAGTAGATTTGAGTATGAGATGACAATGGAGGCCATTCAGTGAATTAGCATTTGAGTGAAAGTGGATCTGTATTTGCAAAGTGAGTTGTATGTTTCAGATCACATTACTATTACTTTAAAACCAATATGTCAGTGAAGAATCCTTTTAAACAAGGTTAACCTAACAATCATATTGTAAATCCTTTAATCAAGTTGACATTCTAATGGAATGGTGTAAGCCCTCTAACCAGGCTCAATTTTAATAAGGTGATTAAATAATTTAACCGGGTCACATTTAATAGTGTGTATTGTAACCTTTAATAGGGTTTGCTCCTCACAGAGCTCACTTGAGAAGAGTGAAAAATTGGTAGCATGTTATTGGTGGTTTTTCCTATATTGCATTTCCATGTTAAATCCTAGTGTCATACTTGTGTCAATGTTATTTGATGTGTTGTACTGTTAAAAGTTTTATATTCTTCAAGTTGATTACATTAGGATAGTGAACTACAAGTTTATGTTACTGATTATATGCTATAGAGACCGAGTGGATTATTGAGTGGATTTGAGTTGGTTAAAGTGTTTATAATTTTAATTGGTACTCTGGACCTAGGATAAATGATTCACCCCCCCCTCAATTGTTCTGAATCATTCTAAAAATTGGTATCAGAGAACTGTGGTGCTTGTAAGGAAAATTTTGAAGGTACGTGAAGTTAAAGATCAAGATGTATAAAAAGGAGGTACCGAGTCTGAATAAGGAGAACTTCCCTGCTTGGAAAGGTTTGATGAAGTTGCATCTAGATGGAATTATAGAAGTGGAAAAATACTATGTGGAACATTATTACATAACATTTAGGTAAAGTTATGACAACTTAGCATATGAAAGAAAAACAAGAATACAACCAAGAAATGTTGGAGATTGCATCAACCCTAAGTTATCCTGAATTTGAATATATAAAAGACTATAAAACTACAAAATAAATGTGGGACACAATAGAAACTATCTATGGAGGTGATACAAATGTACTGAGATCCAAATCTAAAAGCTTGAGAGGTAAGTTTGATGAAATGAGAATTTTAGATGGAAAAACTATTGTTCAATACTGTAGCCAAGTTAAGGAGGTTGTAAATGCTATTAAAGGAGATAATGGATCTATTGATGATAATACTATTATTAGAAAGGTACTAAGAATTCTGCTTCCTAATTATGCTATTAGAGTATCTACTATACAAGAGCTAAGATGTACTATGTTGATCTCTAAGTTTTGTTGATCATTAGTGTCCCACACTTAGTCATTTATCTAGGCAGGTTAGCCGGTCATCACTATGGCCGAGCTATCTAGGATAGGAAGAGAAATCCAACATAGTCATTGTTGATCATATAGTGGTTTCTGAGTGACTCAGAAATCAAGCAATAGTTGATCATGTTCATGCTGAGCACCAGAGTCTTAATGTGCTGAGCAAGACAGTTCTGACATATATGTTTGGAATGACACAAACTTGAAGGTAAACCATTTTGGGCCGACTTGTTCATGCATTTAATGATTTCAATGGAGTTAATTACACATTAATGATTTGATCCAAATGTGTGGCATGGAGCCAATCAAAAAATAGAAATACCTAAGTGGCATAAGCATTTGATCCTGATCGTTGATCTAGATCTAATCACTAGATTTGTGAAGTATATTAAGATTCCTTCTTAAACCCTAATAATGGTGTGTGTGCATGAGAGACAGAGAAGGTGTATGCATACATGAGAGATGTACAAAGGGTTATGTTGATAGAAGAAGCATATACCTAGAAAAATGAAAGAGGAGTGAATAGCAGAGTAAAGACATATCAGATTATTAAATCAGAGAAGGTATTGGAAAGAGGAGATCCATTATCAACATCAGAGTGCATAAAGAAGGATTAGTTATTGAGACATTCTAACCAGTGTATTAGGTGAAATCTCTTAACAGAGTGGTTCTAATAGACCTTTCTAAATCTCTTAGCTGAGTGCTTACTTTTTTGTAAGTTTAAATCCTTTTACAAGGTAGATTGTAATGATCTAAAATATTTTAACCAGGAAGACCTTTAACCAGGTAGATTACATATTATGATCAAACTCTTTAGCCCTAACATGCACACTTTATTGCTATAGTAGTGAAGATCTTTGTGGGTATCATCCCCACCCCAGTTTTACCTTATTGGGTTTTTGGGTTACCAAAATTCTGTTGTCTTGAGTTATGTATTTACTGTCATGGATGCTACTAGTTGATAGTTCAATTATTTTTATGCATGGTTGTGAATTAGTTTTGTTTTAAAGGATAAAATTTTGAGATATGATTCACCCACCCTCTCAGTATCTTGCTTTCCCAGATTGTATTTCCAACAATTGGTATCAGAGCTGAGTTATCCTACAAAAGGTTTTAATCAGCTTGAGAGTATAGATCTTGAGATGGAAATTTACAAGTTGGGTAAATTCATTGAGAATCAAAAGATTGAAATTCAACTAGCATTGCATCAGCTAGAAATTGCAGGACATGAACTAAAGAAGTCCTTACAAGAAAGGAAATATTTGGCCAAACAAATGAATGATACTCATTATCAGCAAGATGACACTAAAAATATATTTCAGAATGGAAATTCCACTGAGAGCGATGCAGCAATTGCAGATCTACTGGAAAGGAATAATACATTGTATGAAGAAGTCAGAAATCTGAAAAGCGAACAAGAAATGCAAACAGTAAGATTATGTGAAGTAGTGGAACAAAAGAATAAAGTTGAAGATGACAAAGCTATGGCTGAAGAAGACAAAAGAATGATGAGTGTGAGACTTGATGAAAGGACACATGAAGTACAAATGATGATAAACAATCAGGTTGACATGGTGAATCAACTACTACTTGCAAATTAGGAGATCAGTAGGAAAGATATGGAAATTATGAATCTAAAATCTGAAAATAGTCAATTGAAAAATGAATTGAGATTTGAGAAAGAACTGAATGAAATATTGAACAGACCAAATGAAGCCTTGACTCATTTTGAGAACTTGATGGAAGCATCAAGGAGATCTAAAGATTCTTCTGGATTAGGTCACACTGAACAACAGACATCTATTGAGAAAGGAGAATCATTTAAGACTTGTGAAAGGAGGAGTAAAAAGAAAAAGAACAATAAGCCTGTATGCCATCACTATGGAAAATCAGGACATGCATCAAACATCTGCCGAAGCAAGAATGGTAAGTTCAATCCTAAACCTAAATTCAATGGTTATTTCTTTAACTGTAAGAAGTTTGGACATCAAGCACATGAATGTTGGGCAAAGGCAAATAATGCACCTCCCACACCTAGATTCATTGGATATTGTTACAACTGTCAAAAATTTGGACAGAGAGCACAAGATTACAGATCTAATGCTAAACAAAAATGGACATCAAAGACACAAGAAAAAGCACCAAGAAAGGATAACACCTACAATTGGGATTATAACACATGGCATAGCTGTCATTACTGTGGTGAGTATGGACATGTTCCAGAAAATTGTATAAAGACACATTTTAGAGGTAAATCTAAGAGTTGGATGAATGGAAGTCTAGTTTGCTATAACTGTCTAACAATTGGTCGTACTAGGAAAGATTGCAAAACAAGAGTACCTGATCCTACTATTGAGGAAATAAGAGCACAGATGAACCAGACATGGGTAAGGAAAATAGAACCAAGTAGTAGTGAAGCTACTGAAGCCGAGGTGACTCAATCCAATGGATCAGGTGATCCCACCATCACTAATTAAGAAAAGGAAGGTATGTAAGGAACTGTTTTTATATTTCATATCTTTTATTAGTTCCTAACATATAATAGTGCAATAGTCCATATCTACATATAACAAGATGCATCAGGACATATTTTGAGTTATGTAGCATACAAAGTCTAAATTCACTATAGGTGCTGAGAAAAAATATATTTCTAATGTATGCCGAGTAAGTTTTGTTTGATGACCAAGTGGAAAGTGAATTTCATGAGTTGGTCGAGGACAACTGTTTGGCACTCACTCAATGGAAAGAACATTTAATGCTGACCTAACTTTTGACCGTTGGAGCCTATATAAAGGAAAGAGATATTTCATTTCTTCTCACCATGTGATTAAGAATTTCATAAGAGAAATTGTGCATTTGTGAACTTGAACTCAACAAAGTTTTTCAAAGATTTCTATAGCATGCCATCGGCAACCTTTTAGTGGAAAGTGCAGATTTTGTTACTTGCTGAGGTACTCTATTCGTGATCTTTGAAATACTATTTTTCAGAGAAAATGGATGCAAGTTCCTCTACACCAATGAAGAGAATGGAAAAGGAATTTCTAAACATTCAATTGGTAAGGAGCGACACCTATGTGCCTCTTAATTTTTGTGTAGTTCCTGAGAGTGCCATCAAGGGTGATCTGACTAGAGCCCTATTGTCAATTCCATCGAAGGTACTTATGATCTATGATATCAGGTCATGCTATATGTGTAAGATAACTAAAGTTAGAGATCACAAGCTTAGGGCATCTTATGATAGATTATGCATAGACAGAGCCCTAAAAGATGAACATAAACACTTAGTCGAGAGAGGGTTAACTCATGCCCTAGAATTTCTAAGAGAATTCAGAATGGAATGGATCAAGATTATTCTAAGTCAAATACATAACATGAACATATGGCTAGAGAATGGACTAGTCAAGATAACAAGAGAGATCATTTATCAAATAACAGGTTATCCAATTCTAAATGGGAAAAGAACTATGAAGTGTCAGAGTAAAGAGAAAATAGAAGAACTCACTGGAGCCATTTGGAACAAAAGAGGGATGACGATCTCTATGATTATAGATTTGGAACTTGATTTCATAGTTAGGATTATAGCTCATAAATTCTATCAATCAAGCCGACTAGATAGTGTCCCATGCATTGCAGTCGACCATGATTGGAATATTGTGAAGAAGGATCATACATATGACCTTGCCGAGCTTCAACTAATGCAACTAGCCAAGAACCTTTGTTCAATCAGAAGGGAAAAGAGTTTAGTATGTAAGTTGTGATCTCTTCTCACTTGCATATTTTTCTACATACAGAACACTTTTCCTACTTTTGGAAGCATAGTGTGGAAAAAAGACAGACCTATCACTCAGAAAATCAATGCTTTTATTCAGCAATTAGGTGATAATTTTGACAATGTTATGGGAACATATTTTATGGAATTCAAGAAAAAGATGAGGTTAAGGAGTAGAATTCCCAGTTCACTAGTTGAAAAACATTATGAGGATGTTTGTTTCCTTCTAGACACAAATTACACTTATGTGTAGGCAGTAGTGCCGAGGGTATCATGGCTAAGGCCATTACCTTATGAAGTAAACATTGATGAGACATCTGCAGCAATAACAACTTTATTGGCAAAAGAAATTGACAGTACAGTGAAACGTTTTGGAAACTATGAAGAAGCTAAGTCTAGAATCACTATGGATTTGAAGGCTAGCACTATGAAGAGAAAGAGGAAGAAAATTGTCAAAAATCTGAAGAAGATGGTTGGAATTCAGAGTGATGAAGAAGTAGAAGATGCACCTTTGGGGTTGTCAACATGACATAGAGAAGATATGTCTAGTGAAGAAGAAGAAGAGGAAAGTGAACCTGAAGAAGAGGTCACTATGAAAGGTAAAGGGAAGCAGCCAGTAGTTGCCGAGGAAACTAAACAAAGTAAAGATAAACCTAAGGATACTTCTCCTATTGATAACTGACCAAGGACCAGGGCATCATCTCTTTCCCAGATAGAAAAAGTATATACAAAGAAGAATGCTGGGGAGACCATCTCAGGGAAAAGGAAACAAGTTGAAACCAAGGTTGTGTTGAGCCAACCTGCTAAGAAAATACCAAGAAGGATGCTATAATTGGAATCTAAAGATGATGAGGAGAAAGATACATATGTACCTAGAAACATACCTACAGCATCATATAAACCAATGGCCAATATTGATGAGGTATGTAAGAACCTAAGAAGTAATTCAGGTTTAGCAGGATTCAAATTTATAAAGTATGAATAATAGAGTGTAGTAAATAAGCACAAGATTCAAGAAGCTTTAATAGATATGATGGGAACATTCAAAATGACACCTGTAGAGATAGGAGATAGTGTTCCTATAAAACTATATGATATTTGTCTTAGAAATGGCAATATCCACTGATGACTGAAAGACAAATAAGGGAAGGAACATTGGCTAAGATCATTCCTGACTTAATAAAGAAATAGATAGCTAAGTTTATTGAACAATATAAAGGGAAATTTATTCCTAAATAGAGAGCCTATGCAATTTCGAGGAATTATGTTGAAGGTGTAGTACAATAGAGTAACACAATATGGAAGGAAACCTTTGGGTTAATTGCTAAGAAGGTTGATGAGAAAGATGGAGACAACTCAAAGCTGAAGGAAATGGAGAAAGAAACTGCTACAGATCAAGCAGAAACTGGAACTGAAACCCAAAAGGAAATAGGTGATGTGCAAGTAACAAACTTAACAATGGATAGTACAATTGAAACTGCACTTGGAGAAGACATAAATGTGGATGCCGAGGATCAAAATGAGCCGGTAGACATAATTATTTAATCACCTATTCAGGAAACTGAGGCCAAGACAAAGAAAGAAGGAGAAAAGGAGGTAATCAATACAAATCTACCTATTTTAGAGGTTGTATAAACAGTTTTAGGGAGTGGAGATAAGATGGAAGAAATTTCTGATAAGCCTACAAAAAAAGAGGCTATACAAGTGTTGGTGGATCTACCACACTTTGCGTCATCTACTCCCACCACACCTAAAATAGGATGTGTACTTGATCAGTAGGTAATCTTGACTCAGATGAAGGCAACAAGTGAAATTAAAATTGACAAAGGTAAAGATATCACTGTAACTGAGCCGAGTAGCAGCTCTTCAGAATTCAAAAGGAAGAAGTAACATAAGAGGAAGTCACCTAGTCCAAGTGTCACTTTCGATGAAGTGATTGTGATTCCTAAATGGGATACAGACAACTTGAAATATGAGCAGATTCAAACTCTACAAGACCTTTTGAAGAGGAAAAAGAAACAAGAGGAACTGAAGAGGGAACACCAACAAAAGAAAGTATTACATGACATAAAGGATATTTTTGTTAATGCATTTGATATAACATATGTAAATGAACAAACATCAATACTGCAATAGTTAGTCCATATTGTGCAGAAAGTTAATGATGAAAATGATGAGGAAAATGAGAAGTTGCTACAATAAACTGAAAGAAAACTTGAGAACAAAGTTTTGGAGAAGATATCACTAGAGATTTCTATCAAACAGGTTGAACTTTCTTCTCTTATTAGTATACTTGAGGGAGTTGCAAATAATGTTTATTCCTTGTATAAAAAGCTATGTGATGTAGAATTATTTACCAAGGATAACTGATAGCTTATTGAGAAGTTGCAACTAGATTTGAAGTCAACATGGAGTATACTGAGTATGGATGCTAGTTCTAGCTCCTTACATTTTGACAAGTTGACTCATGCATAGAGAAGATTAGCTGAGCTTATGGCTGAAGATGGCAGAATTAGAGCAAAGTTAATAACTATTCAGACTGCCTTAATACCTCATCTGGAGGTTATATAGAAAGAACTTAAAGCTGCAAATGAATTAGTCAAGAGGGATTCTCATCTCTCTACAGTATATAGTTTGGTAAGTCTAGCCGTCGAGCTAGAAATTAAGTTACAAGTCACGAAGTTTGTAAAGGATAGTTGGGATACAATGTTTGCACTAACATTATAGCTTCATAAGTCATATTTGGATAAGTATAACTTGACCCCTATAGCTATCAGTGACAAAAGCAAGGGGGAATCAGATAAGGAAATAGATAAAGATGTGTAGAATCAGGCATAATATTTTGTATGGCATGTATATTATGTAAGTATGAAGTATAATTTTAGGGGGAGTACGTTGTGTACTTAGGAAAAATTTGTGAATGTAAAGAAATGATAAGTGTGTTTTTTCCACTAATATCAAAGGGGGAGATTGTTGATCTCTAACTTTTGTTGATCATTAGTGTCCCACACTTAGTCATTTATCTAGGCAGGTTAGCCGGTCATCACTGCGGCCGAGCTATCTAGTATAGGCCAAGAAACCCGACATAGTCATTGCCAAGAAGATAGTGGTTGTTGAGTGACTCAGCAATCAAGCAATAGTTGATCATGTTCATGCCGAGCACCAAAGTCTTAATGTGTCGAGCAAGATAGTTCTAACATATATGATTGGAATGGCACAAACTTGAAGGTAAATCATTTTAGGTCGACTTGTTCATGCATTTAATGATTTCAACAGAGTTAATTACACATTAATTATTTGATCCCAATGCGTGGCATGGAGCCAATCAAAAAATTGAAATTCCTAAGTGGCATAAGCATTTGATCCTGATCGTTGATCTAGATCTAATCGCCAGATTCATGAAGTATATTAAGATTGCTTCTTAAACCCTAATAGTGGTGTGTGTGCATGAGAGATAGAGAAGGTGTATGCATACATGAGAGATTTACAAAGGGTTATGTTGATAGAAGAAGCATAGACCTAGCAGAATGAAAGAGAAGTGAACATCAAAGTAAAGACATATCATATTATTAGATCAGAGAAGGTATTGGAAAGAGGAGATCTGTTATCAGCATCAAAGTGTATGATGAAGGATCAGTTCTTGAGACATTCTAACCAGTGTATCAGGTGAAATCTCTTAACAGAGTGGTTCTAACAGACCTTTCTAAATCTCTTAGCCGAGTGCTTACTTTGTTGTAAGTTTAAATACTTTTACAATGTAGATTGTAATGATCTAAAAGCTCTTAATTGAGTAGACCTTTAACCAAGTAGATTACATATTATGATCAAACTTTATAGCCCTAACAGGCACACTTTATTGCTGTAGTAGTGAAGATCTTTGTGGGTATCATCCTCACCCCAGTTTTACCTTATTGGGTTTCTGGGTTACCAAAATTTTGTTGTCTTGAGTATTAATTTACTCTCATGGATGCTACTAGTTGATAGTTCAATTATATTTATGCATGGTTGTGAATAAGTTTTGTTTTAAAGGATAAAACTTTAAGATCTGATTCACCCCCCCTCTTAGTATCTTGCTTTCCCATATTGTATTTCCAACATACTCTTGGTAACAACTTAACTCTAGAAGGTCTATTTGGTAGACTTACTACAGCAATAAAGTGACTCTGCATTCAAATCACAGTGTTGATTCTGCATTCAAATCAATTGACTCTTCATAAATCTAATAAAGGAAAAGAAAGACATGTAAACAATGACAATGATACTTCTGATGATGATCTTGATGAACTTGAAGCACTTATGGCTAGAAGAATAATGAGAGGAAAAGGATAATTCAAAGGTAAACTTCCTATAATTTGTTTTTCATGTAACAAAGTTGACCATATTGTAGTAATATATCCTGACAGGAATGACAAGGATGATAAAAGAGAAAGAAAGTACAAAGGCAAAAGGGATGACAAAGATCTTAGAAGGTATAAGGACTATAAGGAAAAAGGTAAGAAATCCTTCTATATTATTGAAGAAGAAACTGAGAGTGAATCTGATAAATTTGATGACAATGATATAGAAGTTGTTTATGTTGCTATGAATGACGATTCTAATCAGGATGAGAAAAATGCACTTGTTTCATATATGAGTAAAGGTAATAGATGGATGATTGATAGTGGTTTCTCACATCACATGAATGGTGATAAAAGTAAATTTGAAACCTTAAGCTATTGCAAAGGTGGTAGTGTTAAGTTTGGTAATGACAAACCATGTCTTGTGAAATGAAAATGATAAATTAAACTGACTGATAAGATTACATGTGACAATGATTATTGGGTTGAAGGTATAAATGGTAATTTGTTGAGTGTTGATTAGTTGAACATGTTGGTGTTTAAAATTGTTACACTTTGAAAGCAACCAATATACCTTGAGATTAATATTAAGAATGTCTTGAGCATTGTTTTTACACAAGCCAACTTGCTAGGATCTTGAGATTTGATTTCCTCTCTTGAAAGAATAACGAAGTTATTCCCAAGGTTCTTTGGGGTTGGGTCTCAACCTGCTTGGTTACTCAGTTGAAGATAAATGTGAATGTTCATGAGGAGGCCTTTTCTGGTATGTTCAAGACATCAAACTGCAAAACAATCTTTAGTACATTTGTCACAACAAGGTTGGTAGACAACAAAAAACTCCAACTAAGGAAAACACAAATTTGAAACACAACAAAACAAGAGGCTCTTTGAAAGTAATGGATAATGCATAAACACATTAACCAATTCGCATAGATGGAAGAAATTTACAACCACTAATGAAGCACAAAATGTATATCTTTATTTTATTAATAACCCACCCCTATTACATTGATTTGATTATAATATATAGAGTTTTGATCAACCAACTCTGAATGCCAAAATTAGGGCATTAGAGAGTCTAAATTAATGAACATAAGATAAAACTAGAACTTTTCTGAAAAGAAACTACTGCTAACTGATACTAAATAGCTTGCATGGATTTTAAATTCATTTACAATTAGTTTTCCCATGCAAGAAGAATCAAACTCACAAAGGAAACAAAGAGAAAGAAGATAGGGGTTCTTTTGTGAACTTGGAGTCTTTGTCTTGATTCTTGGAGTTCTTCCTTGGAATCTTTATCTAGAGGTTCTTCTTGTGGTGGAAACTGATAGGGGACCCTTAGTCCTTCCAAAATGAACTCAAGTTAATCACCAATATGATCTAGAGTTCATCTACCATGCAAAAAGATGATCTCACTGGAAACACTCAGAATTTTGGCCCTCGACCTCTACTCTGAAGTTTTTAGTATCAAAAAATAGCCAAGTGTCAAACTGACTCTGGAGATCTGAAATTTTTGGCCTTTTCAAAGGCCAAATGGCCCAAAGGTATGAAAAGCCAAAATTTATCACAGGCTGTAAAGGTCCAAAAGTCGCATTTCCTAAGGAGGCCGAAAGACCGAAAGGACAAAACTTGCCTTAGGAGAAAATTGTTAAGTGCTGAGACTATCTTCCTTGAAACTCTTAAGGGGTCTAGGGAGTCAGTCTAGGGAGACTTCTAGATTTTCATCTTGGAGCCTTTGTATGATCTCCTGAAATTCTTCATAATTTATCTCCTTCATTTTCACCTTGTTGACTTTTCTTTCTTGCTTCTCTTTAAATGTAGTCAATTTGAAAGTAAAGAAATGGATCTCCTCTTTGTGTCCTAACATCCTTAACATCTCTTCCTTTGAGTAGAACAACTATTGTAAGTCCTCCTTGGTACTGATACCTGCCATAATATCACTGAACCATTGGACCACTTCTTTTGATGGCCGTAAGATATGTTTATCTTCATCTCGGTACAAGTCGAGGCCAATCCCTATTAAGAAAATATCTATTTCTTCTACCCATTCCAATACCTCTTTCTTATTTTCCAATATGGAGGCTTGACATTTTTCATATACGCTAATTATCTTGACTATGTGCTTAATCCAGGTCTCAAAATTATCAAGGTCTTCACCCTCATATATCTTTACCAAGATCTGGAAGCGTTGTTTCTTAATTATTTGCCAACAAGTCTAGGGTGTCCCTTTTCTCCAATACTTCCTATAGTGTGGCCTCTAAGAAACTTGGGTTGATAGGACCAACCATCTTATAAATGAAATTCTTCAAAGCTTCATTCTGTTATGTCAATGATTTTATGGTCTCCTCGTCCTTACTCATGAACCCTAGAGAATGTTTAAGCCCTAAGGTGGCCAATGTTTTTCTCTCTTCCCTGGTGGGCTCCCCCAAATCCACCTCCTCAAATGTATAATCTTCTGGAGTTTCTTTTGTTTAAGAGGTGTTAGCAGAAGGAACTACAACCTGTACCTTGCAGCAACCCCTAGTGTCTTGAGTGACATAGGACAATGTCTGTGCTGGTAGTGTGACCCCTATTTCATAGAAGGCTTTCCCTAAAGAAGTCATATTTGTATCTTCCCTCTCATATTCATATTTTTAAGTTGTTTTTCTCAACTGGATTTCTTTAGTGAACCATGTAGGTTTACTAAATGCGGTGCCTAACTCATATGGGGAAACTTGAAGGACTAAATCCAAGTTTTGGGGCCCCGGGGTTACTTCCTTATCTACCCCTTCTTCTTGTTCCCTTCTCTATTCCTCCTCATTCATTCCTTCCTCTTGTTCTTCTCCTTCTTCGCTTCCATCTTCTACCTTTTCTTCTTCTTTTGCTGCCTTATCTTTCTTTTCCTAGTCTTGGTATTCATCTCCTGAGGAAGCTAATCAACACTTTGGTATTAAGATCGGTCATGACTTTCAATGTGGTTTTGAAAGGTGACACAGATTCTACACTTACCGATCCTCCAGAGGCTAGGATGAAGCAAGGAAAAGATATTGATGGTGGTGGAGTAGGTGTAAGGAGAGTTGGGATGAGAAATGGGAGAGTAGTAGTTGGAGGCAGAGTCAGTTTTGGAGTTGGGAGAAATGGTGGTGGAGTAGGATTTAGAGGTAAGAGAATAGTTGGTGGAGTAGGAATGTGAGGCAAAGGAGTAGTATTGAGGGTCTCCCCTATGGCCTTATCTCCTGTTACATCTTGGGTGATTGGGGAATCTTGATTTCTAGGCCCTTGATCTGTATTAGAGCTGACTTCTGTGATAGGTACATCAGGCACTAGATTAGTAAACTGAGTGGGAGGTGGAGTGAAGGTTACCAGCAGCTGAAAGAGAGATAGACCTCCTACTTCATACCATGTTGCATAACCTGGCGTGTCTTTCCCTTGGTCTGAAAATCCCTCTATACCTTCAAACTCAAACATATGGAACTCATCTAATCCCAAAGCCTCCAAGGGATTATCTTGTTCTTTGGGATCCTCTTGGTGTTTCATGGTAGCCTCCTTCTCTCTCCTCTTCTGAGACATTTTTATTTTGACTAGAGGTACCTCTTCTTCTCCTTCTTCTTCTTCTAGCTCCTCTTGTACGGTTTCCAATTGTGGAGACACAAAAGTTCTCTTCCTTTTATATGTTTTCTTACCCTTTTCAGTGGTAGGAGGAGATTGTCTAGAAGTGGATAGCCCTTCATTTGGAAAATCCTATGTTGAATCCGCTGGAGGATCTATCTGCCCAATCATTCTAGTCTTAAAATCCTTGTGCCTTGGATTTGATCCATACTCTAATGTGCATTCATGGCCATACACCGTGTTTGGCTTCTGTGGTGGCGCCTTCTTGTATTGTGGCACTGTATTCTTCTCCCCATGCTATTTATCCACCTTCTTGGGTGGATCCATTAATGTTTTCACCAGAATTGGATCCATTTTATAAGGCCTTTGGATCCAAGATTCTATTGTTTAGAGTACATGCCTAGCTGGGAATTCAATGTCATCATTCTCATCTTTATCAACTTTGACATTCATGATGAGCCTATCATATATTTTATCCAAAGTGTAAATGGCCTCTAATACCCTATCTGAATCATTCTCCCAAACCTTCAGAGGAATCAAGGTCTTCAAAGTGTGTTGTGCAAGGGTAAGGGACATCCTGCAATAATCACCGATCCTGACCTCATGATCATTTACAAAATTGATTTAGTGGTCTTCCAGATGTGGATCATGGATATAGAACCTATCAAAGATGTGGTTGTATATACCTATCGGGTTGAACCTTGGCCATACTATTTTATAAAGCTATAGTGGACATTCATCCCATTCAAAGGCTAAGGATTTGCAAACTTTCATATCTTGTAAAGTGTATGGGCCTAGAGAAATAGGGAAGTCCCAGCAATGTTTCTTCTTGTGCTTGATGTGCCCAGAGCATCAAATGGATATCGTGGAAAATTATTAGGTTTCAAGGTAGACCCTGCCACCTAGATGTAAGTGAATGTCTTATATTGTATGTAGTAGGCCCCAATGGCCCTCACCTTTGTATTTTCTTCCTCTAACATCCTCTTCGCAAAACCACCTTCAATAGATCAAATGGTTGTGAAGGTGAAGGCGTCATTGACTATCCTGTAGTCTGGACTATCTTCTAACATGTTTTCCTTTATTTGTAGTTAGGGGTACACAATGTGAGGCCATGCATTGGGATCATTTATGTATCCCCTCTTGGTGAGTCCTGGGTAGTTTTCTCATGCTGCCAATAAGTACACGACGTAGGTACTCATATAGAATTTAGGGTTATGTTTTACTGTCACTAGCTATTCATCCAACCTATCACTGATGATGGTTCCCTAATCAAACCTAGACTTATGGCTTCTGATTTTCTCTATTAAGAGGATCATCTGATTCTCTAGTTGGATAGACTGAGGTAATCCATATACCCAACTTAGTAATGTTAGGGCTGCCTGGATATCATCTTTCATGTATCCCCTCCTGAGGTCTATATTATCTAGTCTATTTTTAGGGAGAGGTTGCTCAAGATAATTCTTATTGACAATGTTATAGGCCTCTTCCCCTTTGTTGTTGACCCATCAGTTATCATTTTCTATGAAGAAGTCATTGAACTTGTCTATGCCTTTTTGGAGGTGGAAGACCTCTTCTACGATATCCGGTTTGCTATCTAATACCACCTATCCCTCTGTATTTTGGACCACCCTTTTATTTGAGTCATAATGGTTTTCCAAAGTCATGATTATCTTGGATGATGTGACAACCACTGGGTGGGCTTCCGCATTGACTAGGCCTAACAGGACTAGTGAGGTGCAGTCCTCGGATCTCCCAGCTAGTTGGGAACATCTTGTCAGGAATTGATCCCAATCTACATTCCGAATATCAGTATTGGTGATCTCAATGTGTTTGATGCCAATCTTGGAAGGGGGAGTGTTCCCCTTATATAAGTACTTCATTGGTGATGCAGTCCCTTTCTTATGCATTCTTACAAGGAAATGTGCAAGTATCAATGTTTTATTAGAGAAGAAAATAGAAAATAACTGACTAATCTAGGAAAATGGAAGTAAAAAGTTCTTTAAGTAGCCAGAAATGCAAATTTCATACTTTCAAACCTTTCAGGGTTTCAGTTGCCAAAACCTATTTTAGAGTTTGAAAAGGTCAAAAGTGTGAAAGAGAAGTCATCGATGAAATGAAACCTATCGGATTTTCAGTGTGTGAAAGTATGAAAAGATTCTTTGGATGCCGAAAGTCTGAACTGGATCTCAAATTCTGAAAGTCCAAAACCCTGCAAGGAAGACAAAATCCTCAAAGATTTGGACTTGTCGATGTTTCAAACATCTTAGAGCTCTAAAATGCCAAAAAGGCTGAATCTCCAAGGAGCACTTGGATGACAGACCTAACTTGGTTTTCGGCCTTTCAGAGGCCAAAAACTTGCGACAGAGGTCACGACAAAAAAAGGGAAAAATATGAACAAGGATAGGACCCGAAGAGACAAGGGGAGGCTTCCAACATAAGGTTAAGGGCATAAAAACCCTAAGGACTTTGGGGGAAGTTGGCACACACTGGACTGGATAGGCACCAAGCGCTAAACCCTATACCTAAACAATGAAGAGCAAAAAACCACTAAGTGGTGAGGAAGAAACCTACCTTGCAAGAACTAGGAGAGGAGGAGGGAGACACAAGAAGGTCAAAGGCACGGAGTGATCAGCCATGAGCAGAGAGGATGCATTTTTTAAAATCATGAGCTCAGAAGATGAAAATAAAAGTGAAAGTCAAATTAAGGCCTTAATGATGCAGAGGGATTGACAATCTAGAGCTCTTCGTCACTCTTAGGTGCTTGTTTGACCAATCCAACCATCCAATGGTTATTATTTGTTGGATATTTGTCCAATTAGTATCTTTAAGACCCTCTCTACAAAATTCTCCTCCAAGGTATAGTTGTTTTTTAGAAGACTCCAAGATTTCTATGCTCAACTAGTCCAACTAGTTAACCAAAAGCCTAGTTTCCTTCACTACAACTCCACCTAGTTTTCCAATACTCTACCTAGGATCTTCTCAAACACTCACCAAGACTTCCCATACCCTTCTTGACCCCTTCTTGGTCATTCTACATCCATCCCAATACTCCAAGACCCTTTACCAATCTAATTGGTCGCTAATTCACTAGGAGGCCTAATTGCCCAATTTCTAGTAGGTCTATTTTCACCGATTTTGGCTCATTGCTCCCAAAATATCCAAATGAATCTACAAAAAAACTTGAAAATATTCAAGACATCACCCAAAACTATTACAATCCAAAACCTTAACCTCTTAAAGCACCCAAAACCCCACTTTCTTGCAGGCCCTAGATTATAGCCTATTAATTAGGCCTCTGGACCAGTCAACATGAAAAATTGTTAAACATGTCTCCAACCTTTGAGTCAACTCCTTCCACCTTAGAATCCTTTTAGGAGACTATCTAGTGCATCTACAAATTCCACTAAGTCTGTCCCAAAAGGTCATGGGTGCTTGATCAAATCCTTCCTTCTCCCTATCCTAGCTCACCTGGTTTCACCAGTCAGCCATAGGGCTTCACTTATAGCCTATGAAATCCATTGAAAAAACCAAAAAGAAAACCAAAAATCTATCTACATACCCTAACCCTACTTACCCCATGGTTTCAGACAATTCCACCATAGGGATTTTAGGTTAGAGCTATTTCTAACTAGGTAGCACTGTTTTTGTCTCTATCAGACCAATGACCTTCAAAAAATTGTAACTTAACACCTACTGAACTTCAAAAAAAAAAATCTATTTCATATGGAAGCTGAAAGAAAACACTACACTATCATGGAGCCCAATCACCTATGCCAATCTATACACAGTCGTACAGTAGCAAAGATACAGTGCAGATTATACAAATGTGGATACAGTCATCCATACAGAGGTGTCAGAATTAAGTGTTTTAGTCCAAAATCTCATTAACCTCCTCAAAGCATTGAATCCATGCTCATATAATGAGCATGGGGTAGTTACATCAATTCTAACTAAATGTTTTCAATTCTTGCAAAAGTTTCTCGAGCAACTTTTCAAAGTTGCTAGCAACATTTTGTATTTTGAACAGTTTGACCTTGTTTGTCAACTTGATGATGGATGTTGAATTTTAAGACCCCAAATAGGATTTATAGGGTCCTAAAACATACTTCTAACCCATATTTCCCTAAAATGGAAAAATTTCACAATTTGAAGCCAAAATGTCCCAAAACACCTAATGAGCACTAAGGCCCTTACAATCATGAAGTTAAACTATCATTGTATCCACCCTTGGGTATTATTCTAACACACACACACAACCACCTAAACAACACCAAAACATGAAATAGGGAGGTTCCCTGCATCATACTCCCCTGGACAAATAACTCAAGTCCCTTGAGTTAGGAGGTATTCAATGGTGACCCCATGTTTCAGAATGTCCATCTCTATAATCTAAGTAGCCTCAGCTTCAGGTAGTCCCTACCACTTGATGAGGTACTCCTTGTAGTTACCCTTCATTTTTTTCTTTATCACTTTAGAATCTAATACACTTTCCAATTGCAATGGCTTTGGGGTAGGCAAATCTTTCACCCAATCACTAGCCTCCAAATCTACAAGAGTGGATTGACCTATGTCTTGTGTTGGTCCCTTGTAGGGATATAGGTTACAAACATTAAAAATGGGTGAGATCGCCAAATTAGGAGGTAACTCCACCTCATAGGCATTCTTTCCATACTTGTGCAAAATATTTAAAGGCCCTATCTTTTTCATCAGTAGTTTAGTAGGTTGACCCTTGGGTAGCCTTTCCTTCCTAAGATAGGCCTTTACTAGATCCCCAACCTTGAACTGCAAGTCTCTTCTAGTTTGATCATCTTTGGTTTTGTACTTCTCTACTTGTTTTTCTAAAGTCTTATTGACTTGATCATGTAGCTCCTTCATCTGTTCAATAAATGACTCTCCTTGAGCACTCCTCTTGTCCTTCAAACTAAGATCCCTCAACTCCAGTATCCCTCTAGGATTGACCCCATATACAATTTCAAAGGGGCTCTTCCCTATACTCCTATTAATGGAGTCATTATATGCAAATTCTTCCTACCCTATGATGTGATCCCATGATTGTCCATGTTGTTTGGTCAAACACCTCAGCAAATTTCCAAGTGACCTATTCACTACTTCCATTTTCCCATATGATTATGGATGATAGGCTGAAGAGAAAGACAAGCTTGGTCCAAGCATCTTCCATAAGGTCCTCCAAAAGTGACCTACAAACTTACTATCTTTGTCACTTACAATATTTAGGGGCAATCCATGGATCCTCACAATGTCCCTAAAGAATAGATCTGCAATTTGAGAAGCATCATTTGTTTGCTTGCATGGAATGAAGTGTGCCATCTTGTTGAAATGGTCTACCACCACAAACACACTATCATGACCCCTAGGTGTCTTTGGTAAACCCAAAACAAAGTCCATACTAAGGCACTCCCAAGGCCTTTGGGGTATAGATAAAGGTTGATACAACCCACTATTGTTGCTTTGTCCTTTTTCCCTCTGACAAATCTGAAATTGTTCTACAAATCTCCTAACATCTGACTACATCTTAGGCCAATATTAATTCCTATGCACCTTCTCTAATGTTTTATCCACTCCAAAGTGGCCTTCCCATCTCCCTTGTTGTTTCTCCTTCACAATGTTTTCCCTCATTGAACACTGAGGTATACACATAAGGTGACATTTAAACAATAGGCCTTCCTGCAATACAAACTCACTGAAATCACACATGCCGCATAGGCTTCTTTTCAATCTTTGTCCTCCTTTTAGAGGCCTTTTAAATCATCCATACCTATAATTTGCAGTTGTATCTCTTGGATGGTGAGTACTCTTCTGCTAAGAGAATCTACAACCTTGTTTCTAACCCCCTTCTTGTGCTTAATAACAAATGTATAAGCCTGCAATGATTCTACCCACTTCATGTACCTTTGGTTCAACTTTTCTTGTCCATTCATGAAACTTAAAGTATGGTTATCAGTGTAGACCAAAAAATCCCTAGGTAATAGGTATTGTCTCCAATTCTTAAGGACTTAAACCATAGCGTATAACTCCAAATCATAGGTGGAGTACCTTTTTTTAGCCTCATTCAAATTTTCAGAGAAGAAAACCACAAGATGTCCTTCTTGGCTCAACACTGCTCCAATAGCCAACTTGCTAGCATCACACTCTACTACAAAGATTTTATTTAAGTTAGGAAACCTAAGAGTAGGTAGTTCTGTATTCCTCTTCTTTAACATTTCAAACCCTTGGTTTGTTGCCAGAATCCATTCAAACTTACATTTGATTCCACCTTTTATGGTGTTAAGTATAGGGGCACACACGTGACTAAAATTTCTCACAAACTTCCTATAGTAGGAGGCCAACCCATGGAAACTCCTAACATCCTCTATGGACCTAGGTGTAGGCCACTCCAAAATGGACTTAACTTTATTAGGGTCCATCTTCATACATCCATTAGCAACCACAAAACCAAGGTAAACTAGTTCAGTTTTGACAAACTCACACTTTTCTTGATTTATCATCAACTTCTCTTGATGTAGCTTCCTTAAGACCATCTCCAAATACTTCATGTGCTCCTCCTTGGACTTGCTAAAGATCAAAATATCATCAAGGTAAACTATTACAAACTTACCAATGAACTCTGCTAGCACTTCATTCATGAGCCTCATGAATGCACTAGGTGCATTACTTAGGCCAAAGGGAATTACTAGCCACCCATACAGACCGTCATTAGTCTTAAAAGATGTCTTCCACTCATCACCAGGCCTCACTCTTATCTGATGATACCTTGACTTTAATTCCACCTTATAAAAGTAACAAGAACCTCCTAAATTGTCCATCAAATCTTCTATCCGAGGCATTGGGAACCTATATTTTATTGTGATCTTGTTTATAGCCCTGGAGTTTGTACAGATCCTCCATTTTCCATCCTTCTTAGGTGCAAGTACTATTGGCACAAAACATGGGCTCAAACTCTTCCTTATTAACCCCTTATCCAACAAATCTTGAATCTATTTTGCTATCTCTGCATTCTGACTTGGTGTCATCTTATATGCTACTTTGTTAGGAAAAGTTTCTCCAGGAATGAGGTCAATCTGATGACTCACTTCCCTCATAGGTGGTAATGCACTTGGAAAACCATTATATACTATGACATGGTACTTCTCCAACAATGTTTGTATCTCTTATGGAAAACTAATTTTCTCCTTAGTTTCCTCCTTTGGCTTTATCACTATTTCACAATAGACTCCTTTCTCCTTCTTCATGGCCTTTAGAAAATCTTTCCCACTCAATAACATCACACTTCTTCCCACATGCTTCTCTTTATTGGATTCTTGCAATGGATCCATTTGGAACTTCTTTCCTAGCTTGGTGATGATATAATTATTCTTCTCTCCATCATGTATTTATTTGACATCATACTGCCATGGACATCCTAGGAGCAGATGGCATGCATCCATAGGTAGTATGTCACATAGGATCTTTTACTTATACTCTCCAATCTCAAATTATACCAAGGTTTGTTCATCGACCACTATTTTTTAACCCTTATTCAACCATGAAACCTTATAGGGTGTGGTATGAGGTATACTTCTCAACTTCAATTTGTTCACCATCTCTATGGATACTATATTCTTAGTGGATCCAGAGTCCACTATAACTTTGAAAATCTTCCCATGAGACCTACAAGTTGTTTTAAACAAGTTCTTCCTCTGTGGTGGCTCTATAGTGCTAGGCACTTTCAACAAGGTTCTCCTTAACATCAAGTTCTCTCCATCCAATATTTTCCATGCCTTAGAGATGGGAGAAGTAATACTTTGAGTGTCATCCTCTTGTACCAATTGATTCCTTCTATCCCCCATTGAAGACAAGGAAGTGTTTTCAGGGAACCTTCCCAATGTGTGACCCACTTGGTTGCAGTTATAGCAGCGGCCAATGAAAACTGAATTAGATCTCCCTTAGGTTTGGAACCTACCTCTTGTTGGTCCTCTACCTCTATATCCTCCCATTTGGAAAGATCCTCTATACTAGTTTCCTCCACCATTATCCATGGACTGATTATCTTCTTGTCTATTAGGGCTTTGTCCCCTACCAAAGTTGCTTCTTCCTCTTTGGAAGCCTCTATTATTGCTACCACCTCTTCCCCTTTGATGGATGTCATTCCTCCTTCTAGCCTTGTCCTCTACTCTTAAGGCCAATTGGAAACATTTGTGCATACTGTTAGGAGCCATCATGTTGATCTCATCTTGTATCCCTTGTCTTAGCTCATTGAGATACCTTGCCACTTTCTCCATTTCTTCTTCTTGTCTCCTAGACCTTAGGCTCAACTTATGGAACTCCTCTATATAAGCACTCACTATCATCTCCTTTTGTCTTAAGTTTTGCAAATTTTGGTACATTTGGATTTCATAATTAGTAGGCAAGAATTGTGCTCTCAATCTGATTTTCATCCTCTCCCAAGAAACTTGATATTTTTCTTTCCACTGCTTATCCTCTCATCCTACATCATGTTCCACCACACCAATGTGGATCCTTTGAGTCTAGCCTTAGCATAACTAGCTCTCTTCTCCTCTGAGACTTCCTTTTAATCAAATTGGTTGTCAATGAATTCAAGCCAATCCAACAACTCTTCTCCATTCTGGCTGCCACAATAATATGGTATGTGTTCCATGCTATCCTCATTTAAAGACTTGAAGGCATCTAAGAATACCTTTTGTTCTTTGTCCATCTTAGGTTCTTTCCCTTTGTTTGATGACTCTTCTATCTTACTTTCATCTCCATCACTTTCATCTCCCCATTATATGATCTTTTTTTTGCCCTTTGTCTTGGACACACTAGCCTTCTCCAAGAGGCCCTAAACCAATTCCACTATGGTATCCATACTCATTGAATTAGGAGGCATGTTTTCAACCTCTTGACTCTCAGACATACACAATCTTCAAGCTATTCTAGCTCTAATACCACTATGATGCAGAGGGATTGACAATCTAGAGCTCTTACTCACTCTTAGATGCTTGTTTGACCAATCCAACCATCCAATGGTTTTTCTTTGTTGGATCTTCCTCCAATTAGGATCTTTGAGACCCTCTCTACCAACTTCTCCTCCAAGGTATAGTTGGTTTTTAGAAGACTCCAATATTTCTAAGCTCAACTAGTCACACTAGTTAACCAAAAGCCTAGTTTCCTTCACTACAACTCCACCTAGTTTTCCAATCCTCTACCTAGGATCTTCTCACACACTCACCAAGACTTCCCATACACTTCTTGACCCCGTCTTGGTCATTCTAGATCCATCCCAACACTCCAAGACAATTTACCAATCCAATTGGTCACTAATTCACTAGGAGGCCTAATTGTCCAATTCCTAGTAGGTCTATTTTCACTGATTTTGGCTCATTGCTCCCAAAATCTCAAAATGAATCCACAAAAAAAATTGAAAATATTCAATAAATCACCCAACACTATTAGAATCCAAAACCCTGACCTCTAAAAGCACCCAAAACCCCACTTTTTTGCAGGCCCTAGATTATAGCCTATTAATTAGGCCTCTGGACTAGTCAATATGAAAAATTGTTAAACATGTATCCAACCTTTGATTCACCTCCTTCCACCATAGAATAATTTTAGTATACTATCGAGTGCATCTATAAATGCCACTAAGTCTTTCCCAAAAGGTCATGGGTGCTTGATCAAATCTTTCCTTCTCCTTGTCTTGGCTCACCTGGTTTCACCAGTCAGCCATAGGGATTCACTTCTGGCCTATGAAATCCATTGAGCCAACCAAAAATAAAACCAAAACCCTATCTAAAGACCCTAACCCTACTTCCCCCATGGTCTCAAAAAATTCCACCAGAGGGATTTTAGGTTAGAGCCATTTCTAACTAGGTAGCACTGTGTTTGTCTCTGTCAAACCAGTGACCTTCAAAAACTTGTAACTTAACACCTACTAAACTTCAAAACAAACTATCTATTACATATGGAAGATGAAAGAAAAAACTAAACTATCATGGAGCTCAATCACCTATGCCAATCCATACACAGTTGTACAATAGCAAATATATAGTGTAGATTACACAAATGTGGATACAGTCATCCATACATAGGTGTCAGAATTAAGTGTTTCAATCCAAAATCTAATTAACCTCCTCAAAGCATCAAAAACATGCTCATATACTGAGTATGGGGTAGTTACATTAGTTCTAACTACATTTTTTCAATTCTTGCAAAATTTGCTCGAGCAACTTTTCAAAGTTGCTAGCAACATTTTGTATTTTGAACAGTTTGACCTTGTTTGTCAGCTTGATGATGGATGTTGACTTCTAAGACCCCAAATAGAATGTGTAGGGTCCTAAAACATATCTCTAACCCATATTTCCCTAAAATGGAAACATTTCACAATTTGAAGCTAAAATGTCCCAAAACACCTAATGAGCACTAAGGCCCTTACAATCATGAAGTTAAACTATCATTGTATCCACCCTTGGGTATTATTCTAACTCACACAAAACTACCTAAAACAACCCTAAACAACACCAAAACATGAAATAGGGAGGTGCCCTGCACCACTTAAGCCTTTATATAGCCTGCGAGGGGAGGACGTTAGTACTTTTGGTGTTTTAGCGTCTAAAACATAAAAAATCTAGGGGTAGATACTTTCGGCCTTTCGGTGTTTTCGAAGGCCAAAAACACTGAAAAGGTTGAGCTTTGGCCTTTCGGCCATTTTGATATTTTAGAGGACTTGGTCCTTCAAAAGGCTGAAAGGGCAAAAAGGCCAAGAAAAAGGTGTCTTCTTTGTTCAATAGGCTAATAATGAGACTAATTTGTGATGGATTAGGAAAGGGGGCATACTCAAAACATCAAAAGACACAAAAAAGAAGGGGGGTCCCCATGGTCAGAGGACCAACATGGGGTGTTTTTTTTGGACCCACAACAAAATGGTTAGCTCCAAGTATGAGAGCTCTGCAGGGTAACTAGAACAACTATAGGACAAGACTGCCCTCTACTCTTCTGGCTTTGCAAAACCAATGCAGGTGCATGTAATCCAGATAAATATTTAACTTCAACAACTATTTACAACTCTGGATGTTTACAACTAATAAATGGAAAGTAAGTACTAAATGATAACCACACACTTATTGACTCATCACTACCATGTAGGAAAACAAAAAATAACTGCGAAACATAAAAGGTAAAGAAATATTTTTTGATGTAAATTTAGGGACAAAATATAGCCAAACCTATCATACATATATGTCCATAAAATACACTAGTTCTGGATCAGTGCCTTATCCATTTGGTAAAATCCTAAATACAATATTGAAACTGAAACAACTTCTTGATATAGACTCAAATCCATAAACATAAAATCTCTCAGACTACACACTACAAGATCCTTAAGCAAATAATCCAATAGAATCAATGTAATATCCAAAGCATTTTAATTTGATCTAACATCAAATACTTGTGGAATACACATATTTATAATCAAGAATCATATAGTAAGCCAGAAAAATTACAACTCAATAGATAACACAAAGGAGAGACTTAAAATATGAGAAGACTTATATTAAGTATAATAAAATCTTGTATTTGCATCAATATGACAAGGAAATACAAAATAAGACAATATGAAAAAGATCATACAACTTTCTATTCTATCTCAATACAATGTGAAAAACATCTATATCTTAGACTAGAAACAAGTATAAGCCTAATGCTTTCTACTTTCCCAATTCTCCAACCCTTTCTAAATAGTCTTGGAAATTCCTTTATAGGAATAGGAATGCAACAGGCTTCAGACCATTTAGGGTTAGGGTTTATAACCAATCATGTCAAGTATTCAATTATGCGATCAAGCTGAAACCCTATCTTTCTCTTCAATATGTGCAAATCTGATCTAAAATCAATTATCCTAGTCCATGGATGTGAGTGCAGTAACCTGAGGTGCAAGAAATTCCAATCAATGAGGCGAAGGATAGCTGAACATAAATGCAGAAGAGACCAACGCCACTATATGTATTTATCCATTTGATTTAGAAGCTCCATCTATCAATCCTAGTCATGATTGCACCTTACCATATCAAATTTCAATCCCTACATTGTGTAGGCTTTGAAAAATACAAATCCATAGAACCCAAAGAACACCTACAAGCAAATAACCTATCATGGGAGAGAAGAAGAAAGGAGGAAAAGGAAGAACTCATAAGTACTCAAAATTTTGAGAGAAAAATTATATTTCAAGTTATGAAAGAATAATTACAAGGTTCAACCTATAAAGGTGAACGAAACCATAAAAACTACAAAATCTAGGTTGCACATTAATAATTAATAAAAGAATTAATTATTAATGCATGGAAGAGAAAGATTAAGCACTCAATAGTAATAAAACAACTTAACTAATTAAATCAACATGATTTAATTAATAAGTGATTACTCTAACACCCCCCATTAAGCTAAGCATAGGGGTAAGCTAACCTAGCACAACTATGAAAGCAAGAAATGGGTCCCAGCAACAAGGCCTGATCAGGTACCCAATACAAGGAAATCTCTATAAACCAGAGACAAAGGAGAAACCTAGTGAGAAAAACCCTTCTCCAAAAGGAGATAGAAAAATACAGAAAAGAAATGGCTCATGAGACTCTCTCAAGACCATAAGTACAACCAACCCCCCATGAGAGAGGGACGAGACACCAAAGCCCCCCAGAATGAAGAAACTCATGTCACAATGGTAGATTCCTGATGTAGAATCCAAAAGGAAATCTTGAAGCAACAAATGATATTCCTCCCCTTGTGAAGAAAAAAATCCAAAGGACAATGTCAAGGAAACCCTATGAAGAGTGATGAAGCAATCTCACTCAAGATGTATGCCATGATTCGATGCTATAGAATCTCTCTGTTTGAACTGAAACAAATGATGCCAAATCCAAACTAATGTGGAGAATCCTAAAATGTAACTGCTGAATGCAGTGATAATGGTGGGAAAATAGTGATAACCTGACTATCAAGGTAGAGGAGATGAATGTCCTCAAAATAATCCTCCAAATCTACAATATAAGAATCAAAAAACAAGAAGGATATGTCTGCAAGATAAGAGTCCAAATTAGCTATTTTTGGAAGGTGAATGATGCTCTATTGAAATAAATCAGGAATAACAAGAGATGTTGGTGAAGTCTCAGTCTGAAGAGTATGAACTGTGAGACAAGCCTCTGATCCATTGGAAGATGTAAGGGTGTCTAAATACTCAAGCTCCTCTAAAGTATCATGATCAAAGGGTGTATTATCTCTCCAAACAATGGGTAAGAGACAATCTAAAGAAGTATCCTCTGGGAATGGAGAGAGATTAATGTCTCCATAGATCTCCCAAAGACGTGTCCAAAGTGGGTGAGGATAATCAATGTCTGATATAGCCAACACAGTTTCATGATCAACACTAGACAATATAAGTCCTACTATGTGATCTCTAATATTATCCCATGCTAATTTTCCCTCTGAAGTGGTTGGTTTAGGTATGAGATCATAGAAATAAGACAACAAATTAAGCCACCTATAATGTGTAAGCATACCCTTTGCCCATTACTAATAATTACCTCATTCTAGAATAACAACTGAAGGGTGAGTAGAAAACACATGATAACTCTTTTAAATTAAAAAAACTGAGAAATCTGACCTTACTGCATTTAGATCAAAACCTAGTGCAGTGAGGAGGGAAATGGAAGCTACAAATTTGACACTAAAAATAGGTACACAAATGGCCGAATGGGCAGACAAAACCTGCACTGTGGTGTCCAACTCAGATAGAGCTTTCTGATAATATCTTGTTTCCTGAAAAACATTATCGTATGCTCAAGTTATGAGAAAAAAACCAATAGGACCTCTGAAAAACAAGCTCTCTGGAAAAAGCCAGTCATTGGAAAACAATTGACGTTCAAAGGGTCATTTCCCATCCATGGAAAAAAATGTTAAGGTTGTATGACCATCACTAGGCCGTCACGCATAAAAATATTTCAGTCACCAGAAAAAAAAATGGTCACTGATATGTTGATGTCACCTACCGGTATGCTGACGTCTGTAGGTGATAGGAGTCAGCTCCAAGGCAGCGTGGCAGGGCACAGGAAGCAATTTGGTGGCACGTGGGCGATGCCTAAGTGGTGCATTGGCCGCGCTAGCTGGCCAGTGGTGGTGGGGCACAGGTTAGGCCATGGTAGTGTGCAGGCCACTTGTGGGTGGCACAGTGGCACATTTTTGTGTTTTTTTTAGAATTTTTTTTGTTTTTTTAATGTTTTCCTCAAAAAACATTCCCTAAATATCCCTAGAGGCAAAAAAAAAAATTCTCTAGAGGCACAGTAGGCCAAATATGTCATGCCTTATATAAAATTAGGAGCTTTTGGGTCTTCTAGACTGAACCGTGAGTTCAGTTTTTGTCCAAAGTGCTCCAAAAAAACTCTAGCCCCATATTAATGAAAAAACCTTAAAAAAGCTAAGGTTTTCTCCTTTGAATCATTTCTTCATAAAACATTAGAATAGGTAGTAGTAGTATGACTTTGATACCATGTAGGATTTGAGAAATACAAATCCACAGAACCCAAAGAACACCTGCATACAAATAACCTGTCATAGGAGAGAAGCAGAAAGGATGAAAAAGCAGAACTTAGAAGTACTCAAAAATGTGAGAGCAAAATTATATTCCAATTTATGAAAGATGAATTACAAGGTTCAACCTATAAAGGTGAATGAAACCCTAAAAAGTAACAAGCTAGGTTTCATATTAATAATTAATAAAAGAATTAATTATTAATGCACCTAAGAGAAAGTTTAAGCACTAAAGAGTAATAAAATAACTTAACTAATTAAATCAACATGATTTAATTAATAAGTGATTACTCTAACACATTGTTCAACATCTATGCAATATCAATCCATAAGATTAGATCGCAGCATTAATGGCTCTGAGATAAAATATCAGTCGACCACCATGAAACCCTACTGAGAAAACATTTAAATATTTGAATTTTAGTTATAATGGTCACAGGTGGCACGGAAAAAGACTTGGATAACTGAGATCAAAGCCCTTTTGAAATTTAAAACATAGCTATAGATATTTTTAAGTCATTCAAGCACTTAGATCAAATTTTGCTAGGTGTTGCATAGGTGCGATGGCTCTATCATTATCTATCATTCATCTTCTTCATAAGGCTTAGTGTTCACCACATGATCTATATGAACTTGCTTTATCTTTAACTCATCCCTCGCTCTAGCCCCATGATCACAGGAGGATAGGTGTCTGCTAGGCACAATGCCTTAAATATTATCTGATAAGCATCTCTAGTTCATGGCTTTACGCCCACCGTCAGATCTTTTCAAACTTGACTGCATATTAAATTTACCCCTGATTACCAAATTGCATGTCTCATCAACCTAGAAGGACATGTGGAAATCAGGTGTGACGCCTTGAAGACTATCTATCTATCATCTTTTCTTTGACGCTTTGTGTTGGCTGTCAGATTAAAATCAACTTACAATGCCTTTACCTTTATTACCCTGTCACTGATCCAAATCCACCTGGGACACGTGGTGCAAGGGCGTAATGCCTCAAAGGTTAATTACCTTCATATTTTTCTTTGAGGTAATGTGTCATCTGTAGGATTAACTTCAATTTGCTCGACAGATGTAAAAGGTAAAGTATTTTGGGGATATAGACTTAGGAAATATTAAAACCCCCTAGGAAAGTACTTTAAGAAATAAAGTGGCCCTGCTTGACGACAACCTAAATAAATGATACATGAATTAAGACATAAAGGTTTAATTTACAAAAATTAACTTCGAATTATAATGATTCTTTGAGGATTTAGGTTTTTAGCATGAATTTTGCAGAAAAAAGACTTAGGGCTTTAGGCCAGAGACCTAAGGAAAAGGCTTGGAACCATGAAAATTTATGAATCAAAATGAGTGAAGATATTTTATGAAGAAGGATGTGTGATGATCTTATTTCTAAGGTTTATTGGCTTAATATTTCATATTGGAGTTTTTACAGATGTTTTAGTGAAGACTAGTTTATGGACTGTGACAGTGATACTTGACATAGCGAGTCTCTATGTTTTGGGGATATATTACACGCGATGATGATTTAGGTTATGTGAGCTTAAGAGATGATATAAGGCATATTGAGGAATGATTTTTATTTATCACAAGGAACCATAAATGTTTTTAAATGGGTCTAGCAGTGGCTTCATCTGGGGATGTATGCCTCTTGCAGGCATAGCAAGGATTTTGGATTTGTGGGGTAAGAAGACCACCTACAAAATAGGAAACCTAACCTAAAGAAAAAACTAAAACATAAAGAATATATACAAACTTGTAGTAGAAAAGAACTTAGCTCTGCCACCTAGTCACTGATCTGAAGGAGTCAAATCATTCATGATGGTCAACTGTCTGATCTAGCTTGCTTCTATCATAAATAAATTTTTTTGCTCCTTGCTCTAGAAAAAACCTAAAACAACCACCTTCATCTTTATGATTTGATCTACTACCAGATACCATCAGCTCACCACAAAAATATCAACATGTCCAGCATTAGAGCTTAGATGGGAATCAGATAGACCCTATAGATGTAAAACATTTGGCATTTTCATGTTGTATTCATAAGATAAAAATAGATCTAGATCAATGCCACATATTTGAGCATCATCATCTAGCTGAGGAAAAAATTCACTCTCTATCATATTTCTTGATTTATCATCATTTGATCTATTCATATCAATAGGTTACATGTCAAAAGAAATATCATTATACTAAACTTTATGCAAACCTTGAGGACACTCATCACTTTGGACATGATCTAGCCCACTCTCCAAAGGATAGGAGACAATCATCTAGGAAACATCAAAGTTAGGCTCATCATAAACATCAGGGATCATCTACAAATCATTTTGACCTTCTGTAAGAGGAGACAAATAAGGAATAGAATAAGAACAAGATTCAACACCATTATTATCAAAACATGGAAATTCCATGTCATGATCTATATTCTGCTTTTCAAAAGAATTATCGCTTTGAATCTTGTCAGTAATTTTTATATCCATATCATAATTCTCTAAAGAATTCACTTGCAAATTGTCATCTTTATACAAACCACTATCCTTTCTATTAGAGGGAGGACACATATCAACACATTCATCATATAATAGCATATGTTGAGTAATTGAAAGTTCATCATGAAAGGGTTTAGTGAATGAACTAGAATCAAAAAAAGATTCATATTCAACACAACTATCCCAATTAGTACTCAACATCATATCTAGAGTCTCTTCATCTTTTGAATCTAAACAAACACTAATGCACTCATCATCTAAAAGTTCATATTCAATCTTGTTGTAACCTAGTGAGATAGAAGCACAAGGAGAATTAGAAATATATGTATCAAAATCCTGACCATCTGATATACATTCCTTGTCAAACTCAATGTGTGTGAGGTGTAGGGATTCAAAGCTATCCTGTCCTGAATATCTCAGATATTCATGAGAGAAAAAATCATAATTTTTTTCACTGTGAAGTGAACCACTTTCTTCATTTACACTCACCTCTGATAGACACCCATAATCAACATCTTCATTTATCAAATCAATATCATCCTACTGACTACATACATATTATGTTTCATATTGAGAAGGATCATCATTACTTTCATGATAAAAAAAATAGCATCCATACTAGATACATCTCTATCATCTTGGTCTCCCTCATTCTCAATAACATCACTACGAGGTACAATCTCATGTGAAACCTCATATTCAAGAAGTTCAAATTTTCCTAAAAAATTCTTGATCCCTTCAAAATTTTATATCCTGAAAGAGGCCGACAGATCAATGGATTCAAGAAAACAAAGATTTATAAACAAATTAACCTAGATTTCCTCCTATGGATAGAAAGGAATATCAAACTTCCTTATTGCAGCAGATAACCTCTTGTAAAAAAAGTGAAGATTCTCCCACCTCTCTTTTTATTCTTTGTTGTAGTTCCAAAATGACTTGTTCTTCCAATATTTGTTCCTCCTCAAGATCCTCTTCATCATTGGTACCTGGCATAGGTTCTTCAGAACTAGATGCAACAGAATCACCACTATCCTCTATGTCACCATACTACCTCCTGAAACAATCCACTAGTTCATCCAAAGAAATTATTGAATTATGAGGTAATTCCTTAACCCAATCCCTAGCATCTTCAAATAGAGACTGAACAAAAAAATTCATCCATACATCCTCATGTCTAACATCACAGTGTTGCATCAAATGAAAATACTCCTCCTAATGTGTCTTAGTCGATTTCTCACCCATGCCAGTGAACTTAGGAAAGTATTCCCTAACCTCTGATGGAATAAGATTTAGGTATCCAAGGATAATATTGAAATTTATAACTCCATACAACCTACCTCTATGTAGTTTTGACATCTTAGTGGGAAAGATAAGTTACAAAATGCCTCTCTCTTCCCTCTCAATTAGTGCTAACCACTTAATATGGAAAATTTTATAACTGATTTTCATGGAACAAAATAATTTATCCAATGAAATTTCTACAAACTATTTAATTTTAAGTCACCTCCAAATCACCTTCAAAACTGGGTAGATTCGCCACCTCTTTGCAAAGGAAATGATTAAATCAGTTGAGAACTCTTTCTGAACTCTGACCTTCTTTAAATTAGCAACTTACAACACATCCCAATATAGGGTCTCTTATTGATTCCTCTCTTGACTATGCTCATATTCACAAGAGTCCAAACATCTCTTGCCTCTTCATTGAAAGTCCACCTCTTCTTTGTAGTCTTTCTTCAATCATGTACACTGGTGCAAATTAGAGAACTCAGAGTTGCCACTCACCACGTGTGAGATAATATAGATATTTCCTTAAGAACTTGGACTTTCAAACACTTTTTAGTGACAAAAAAAATGGACTTGACTCACTTTACAAAACATGAGAAATATTTTCTTTGTAGCATGTGACTCTATATCTAGACTCTAGGATTGATTTAGCAAGGCAAGGGAAAAACTCACTTACACTCACTAATCAATTTTTCTTCTGTATCCCTAGTAGAGTCACCATCTTATTGGTGTTTAAAATTTTTATTCTTTGAAAGCAACCAATACACCTTAAGACTAATATTAGGAATGGTTAGCTCCAAGTATGAGAGCTCTGCAAGGTAGCTGGAACAACTATAGGACAAGACTACCCTCTATTCTTCTGGCTCTAAAAAACCAAGGAGGGTACACCTAATCCAGATAAATATTTAACTTACACAACTATTTACAACTCTGGATGTTTACAATAGATAAATGGCAAGTAATTACTAAATGATAACGACACACTTATTGACTCTTCAATACCATGTAGGACAACAACAAACAACTACAAAAAATAAAAGGAAAATAAATGTTTTTTGATGTAAATTCAGAGACAGAATATATCCAAACCTATCAGACATATATCTCCACAAAATATACTTGTTTTGGATTAGTGCCTTATCCATTGGGTAAACTCCTAAATACAATATTGAAACTAAAACAACCTCTTGGTATATAGTCAAAGCCATAAACATAAAATCTCTCAGACTACACACTACAAGATCCTTAAGTAGATAATCCAATATAATCAATGTAATATCCAAAACATTTTAATTTTATCTAAGATCAAAGACTTGTGGAATACACATATGTATAAGAAAGACTCATACAGTAAGCTAGAAAACTTACAACTCAACAGATAACACAAATGAGAGACTTAAAATCTGAGAAGACTTATATTAAGTATAATCAAATCTTGTTTCTACATCAATATGACAAGGAAATAAAAAATAAGACAATATGAAAAAGATCATACAACTTTCTATTCTATCTCAATACAATCTAAAAAAAATCTGCTATATCCTAGATTAGAAACAAGTATAAGCCTAATGCTTTCTACTTTCCAAATTCTCTAGCCCTTTCTAAATGGTCTTGAAAATTCCTTTATAGGAACATGAATGGAACAAGATTTGGACCATTTAAGGTTAGGGTTTAAAACCAATAATGTCAATCATTAAATTATGTGATCAAGTTGAAATCCTGTCTTTCTCTTCAATCTATGAAAATATGATCTGAAATCAATTTCCCTAGTCCATGGATTTGACCGCACTACCTTGAGGTGCAAGAAATTCCAAGGCATGATGCAGAGGATAGTTGAACATCAACTATGAGGAGACCACCACTTCTATATGCATTTATCCATCTGATCTAAAAGCTCCATCTATTAATCCTGGTCATGAATTCACCTTAGCATATCTGATTTCAATCCCTACACTATCCAACAGTTGTGTAATATCGATCCATAAGATCAAATCACAACATTAATGGCTCTGAGATAAAATATCAGTCAACCGCCATGAAACCTTACTGAGAAAATATTTAAATATTTGAATTTCAGTTATAACGATTATAGGTGGTGTGAAAAATACTTGGACGACTAAGATCAAATCCCTTTTCAACTTTAAAACATATTAGTAGATAATTTTTAAGTTATCCGGGCATTGAGATCAAATTTTTCCAAGTGTCGCATAGGCGCGATGGCTCTATCATTATCTATTATTCATCTTCTTCATAAGGCTTAGTGCTCACTACATGATCTATCTGAACTTTCTTTATCTTTAACTCATCCCTTGCTCTGGCCCAATGATCATAGGAGGATAGGTGTCAGCCAGGCACAATCCCTTAAAGATTATCTGACAAGCATCTCTGCTTCGAGACTTTACACCCACCGTCAAATCTTTTCAAACTCAAATGCATATTAAATTTACCCCTGATGACCAAAATTTAGGTCTCACCAACCCGGAAGGACACGTGTGTTGGAATTAATGGGAAGTGTGTACTGAGAGTGGAGGGGTGAATCAGTACCTCTAAAATTTTTGTATATTTTAACCTTTATCCTTTAGGTAATCAATTGTTTATCCAACCATCTGTTCTATGCTATCTTTATGTAGGATTTATAAATTCATAAAATTAATCAAACATGTGAAAATTCATAGAAACATTTATGAAATTAAATGACACATAACGCAAGATATGATATTGCTGAAAACTCTTGTTAGGAAGTAAAAACTATGGTGGGGATGGCACCCACAAATTCTTCACTATCTGCAGATTTGAAGGGGTCAGTTAAGGCTTACAATTTGATCACTTCTAATGATCTACCTAGTTAAAAGTATCTATGGAGACCTGTTAAATTCTACCTAGTTAAGATCTTTAGAAACACTGTTTAGTGTGCACATGGTTAAGTGATTTATAGTTGGACTATTAAATCCACCTTCCTTGAAAGGATTTTTACACTTTGCTTCACTTGTTAGAATGTAAGAAAATTACAATATGACCTAGTGTATGCAATCTCCTATTGCTAATTACAAATCCATTTAAGATTACATGTATAAGTATATCACCTAATGTGATTGAATAATACCTTTATAGCTTGGTATTCTATGTTCTTGGTTCTTGATAACCAAATTCACCTTTTGCTGTTCTGGTTCTTGAAAATTTCAATCTAATCCATAGATGTTCTCATATGCTTCATTCATCCTCTCATCGAGTCTCACATCCTTCTCTCATACATTATAATGAATTATTGCGTCGTCTATTTATAAGATAGATTGACCTAATCAAGTTTCATGTAAAACAATATTAACTCTAAGAACACATGTTTACAACTTGACCTTGATCTCCTAGTATATGTGTTTTAAAATAGTTAGAATGATTAAAACACTTATATTGATGTTTCTTGTCCCTAAAGAAATGGTTTTAAAAACAAATCAAGATTATATAAATAGAATAAGACTATTTTATCCGATGTGGAAGTCAGATCCACTTTTTGCGGGCTGCAACTGACTTTCGGTTCATGTTGGTCAGTTATGCACCGAAGTCAGTTAGACTATTTCTCGGTGTTCCTTCTTGAACTATATCTCAGGTTCCTCTTTTTCTATTCTCTCATTTTGCTCTATGACCTACTTGTCAGGTTCCTCTTTATCCTTTCCACTTTGCATTTTCAATTTACACACAAAATTGTGTTGTCGGTTTTCTTTGTACTTAGCAATTTTTGGTGATCTATGATATCTGCATTTTTGGTTTTCTCTTTTTCCTGTCTTTCGGTGTATTCTTACCAAAAATTTTCTTTGCATAGTAATGGAAAAATAATGCCATCAATCTCCCCCTTTGACATTAGTATCAAAAACTGTTATGTGCAAAATACTAACAAAATGTTAAGTATGTACAACATATATAATCCTTAGTCATTTCATGACTCACCCTATGTATATGTTGGTATATCATTATACTCTCCTTTTTTTTTTCTTTTTCTATAATGTATAGATTCATATCTGTACATATCATTATTTTCCCCCTTTTTTGATATTAAGGGAAAAGGTGTATACCTTATAGCTTATCAAAAATGTGAGAGTGTGAAGACTTCATGTCTTCCATCATCTTCTCCTATTGATCCTTCAGGTTCTCTAGAGCCATGTGCTTGAGTGTAATCCTTGAGTGCATATCGTAGATTTTGTCTACTACAGACATCTCGGGGGTTGCTATTAGTTATCTTGCTAAATTGATATGATGTTGAAGAAGTGTGGGATTTGGTAGAATTTGAGCTTGGAGCTTGGTGACCTCTTCCTTGAATTGTGTTTCTACTTCCCACAGTTCTTTTCTTAACCTTTTTGTTTCAAAAATTTTCTCATAATGCAACTTTATTGCATTGTCCTCAGTGGTTAAGCCTTTAGCACTGGTAGCTAGATCAGAATCTAACTTTTCTATCTTATCACTATGCTCCTTAGTGAATTTTTCAATTGTGCTTAATTGTTGAATCAAGGAAATAGCTTCAACAATTATTGGATCTAATTCATTTATGAATTCTGAAATCTTTACCTTGTTTACTGCCACTTCTTGGTTGATTTTCTCAACAAGCTTGTGCTGATATTTATGCTCTGCTCTCTCTTCAATTTCCTTCTCTGCATCAATGTTCTATGTTGTAATGGCTTCACTAAGAGTGGCTAGTTGATCAAGGATCAATTTATTCTGATCAACATCAACATCGGGTACAATCTGATGCTGGATATCCCTAGTTTTTTCTAGCACCATGGAGTTTCAGTGTTGCTTTCTCAACTTCTCCTATAGTGCCTTCCTCCAGCATATTTCACCATATTCTTTTAGTGCTTCATAGTCAAGTGGAGTTGGGTCACATTTGGGTATCTCAATGATTTTGTCTAGAGTGACTTCCAACTTACTCTTTTTGGATTTCTTCTTTTTCTTCTAAGTTTCACTTGAGCGTAGAACCATAGCCATCTTCTCAGCTTTATCTATTGTGCTAGATCAAGTGACTTGTGGTGTTTCCTCTTTTTGTTGCTATGCATCGGTGTCAGCTTGTCAGTTTTGAGTGAATGTCTCCACATCAACCTTTACATTATCTATAGCAACTTGTTTGGTTACCTCAGGAATGTCATCTTTTATTTTTGATCCTTCATTGGTATCCTTATGTACTTCATATTCCTTTTTATATCCATCTTTCTCAATAGTGTCTCCATCTGTTTGCTGTAAATCTTCTTCTATAACCTTGTAAGTTTCAGTTAAAATATGAGTGTCTCCAATGACATTCTATTCATCGGTGTTGTCTTTCTTTCCTTCTTCCCCTGCATCTTCAGGAATGCTTGTATCTTTGTCAAGTGACTTGTCTATTTCTTGAAGTATATTGATGGATTGCATCAATATTGGCATGTTGCTTGAAATGTTCACTTGTGAAGTGTCAAATGTTGTGTTCTGTTCATCGGTCTTATCCTTGGTAATAGTGACATCTTCATCTTTCTGTATTTATTTTTTTGGGTCATTGGTTATTTCAATGAATTTGTTATCCACAATGTTGTCCATAGTGGTGTCCAGCCATATATCATTTGCAACGTCCACACTCTTGTTTCTGGTTGTGTCCATTTCTTCTTTATCTAACTCAACTGATGTGTCATCTTCTCCATCTTTTATTATTATTTTTTCTTGAGTTTCTTGATTATCATATTTTTATTGTTGTTGTCCTTTTTTGGGTCTTGCTTCCTCAATAGGTCTATTGAGTATTTTACTCCAAGTTTTGTGACTTTATTTTTCAAACTCTATAAGCTTCCCTTCAAGAAATTTGTAGGCTCTCAACATGGGTGAGAACTCCTTTTTATGATTATCCATCATCTTATCCATTTCTTCCCTCTTGGATTTAGGAGGCATAAGAGAAATAAGTACTCTTTCTCTTATCTCCTTCTCATTCTTTAATGAAAATGTCTATCTACCATATAATCTGTCCATGAGTTCCTTCGGTACCATTGGACCTTCAAATTGTAGTGGTATGTACTTGAATTTGTACATCTTTGCAATGATGGCATCCTAAACTTTATTTCAATCTTTTGGATCCAATTTTATCCATCTTCTGATCTTAGAATCTGTAATAGATCTTGAATTTGCAATAGATTTGGATGCCTCATCAATGTTTTTTGGAATCTTACTCTTTTCTACTTGTACACCTTCATCTTGTTTGGTGTCCTCAATATCTTCTCTAGTTCTAATGAGCCTTCTTCTCTTTATTGGCCCTCTTTTTTGTGTAGCTAGTTTCCTCTTGTAGGTTTTGACTTGTCCTTTCTTCAAGGGTGAAGGACTTGAGTCCTTAGTTGTTTGGCTTCTTGTTCTAGAAGCAATTGTGGTTCTTGGATTCTTTTCTGGTTTTGGCAATGGAGTATCTGACTCTGTAGACTCAGAGTCACTCACCTACTTAGCCTCACCGATAGGTGACTATCCTTTGGTTTCTTCCTTTTATTTAGTTTCCTGCTTAGTAACCTGTAGTCTTTTCTTTAGATTCTTAACCATTTTGTCTTTCTTCCTGTCAATTTTCTTTATAACCAATCCGGTTTTGATTCTTTCTTTTGCCTCTTCATAAGTTCCAAACTTTGGTTGTTTCTTTTCTAATGGTTCATTTATCAATGCATCAATTGCATTGGATGCTTGATCAATATTTACCTCATATTCCAAGAGTTGTAACCATTTTGTCCTTGGTGCAACAGGTTTGATGTATGTGTGGTCGGTGTCAACCATAAATCATAAATCATTCTTGAATTTCTCAATAATTTGTTCAGGGATCCTAACCCTTTTCTACATTCGATCCTTGAATCCTATAAAGTACTCATCCATGACTATTCCAAAGTTGTCTCCCAGTGATGTTATGTATTCAATGATCTGCATGGTGACTTTTTTTGTGGTATCCCATTTTACATCTCATACTAATGGAAATTATTCTTGGAAGTAAAAGAAAATGCACATGATAAGTGAGCCAAACTTACATGTATTTGTCTTAGCATTTCTTATTGTCCTGAATTTTCTTCTAGCTGGTTAAGTAGAAGTTCCGATAGATCCAACTGAGTACCTTTCTTTACAATCTTATAAGTTGCATCTACTACTCTGGATTCTATGTTGTTCATCTTGCTAGCTTGGAATAATTTGTAACCTAGAACACATGCTCCGATTTTAATTTCATCATCAGTTACAATGGATACCTTCAACCCTTTGCCATCACACTTGGATCCTATGTTCTTCTCAATATCAGCCTTGGGTGGGTGTTTTAATGCCTTTACCTTCTTAGTTACAAGGTAATCGGTGACTACATGGATACCATCTTGGGTTATCATTTTAGGATCATCCATCCATAGCTTGTGGTTGTGCATTAGGGTCAGTACTAACAAAATAAACTCAGTTTTGAATACCTTCGGGAACAATAGGGAATTAGTGAGCCCTTTCACTTGTATGTGTTTGTGTTCATCTTGTATGGATCCATACTCATTAAATAGCTTCTTATAAGCTTGTTCCACCTCTAAATCACCAATTTATACAATCTTGTAGTGGATGTATGCTCGCACGTCTTCTACGAGAAAAACCCTAGCTGGTATTCATGAGAATGCTCCAACATTTCCAGGTTGTAATGCAACCTCAGGGAAAATCTTGTAGTGAGGTTCTTCAGAGGTAGAGTTCTTGATAAGTTTAACCTTATCCTCTTTGATGTTCTTCATTTTGGTGGTTCTTGAGGTCGTGGCCATTGTTTTAGATATTTAGGGATTTCTAAAAAATCCATATACAGAGTTCTCGATTGTCATAGAATCTTACTGTTTACACCTATAGTGGTCACTGATCTATTGGAGTACTCTGGGTCAAGTTGATGTTTCTCTGTGATGCTATTGCTTTGTACTCAAATCTTTCACTTTTCACTCTGTTCTGCTTGCTGGTGAAGAATGAAATCCTTCTGTTTCCCTTTTATAGACATTTTCCCTAAAAGTGAGTCATTAATGCTCAACCACTCCTCACTGTGTACAGACGCAGTTGTCAGTTTGAACATTAACTTCTCTTCGATGACAATGTGACATTTTAGGGTAGTCATTTAAATCTTTGCTTTTACTGACAGGTTTCAGTATTTTGTGAACATAACTCATCCAACTTGCTTTATTATTGACGAGTCTCTATTTACACTAGCAACTTTGCTTTTACATGTTAACCGATGATTCTCAGTAAGTGTAGGCAATTTTATCTTTGAGCGTATACCGATGGATTTTGGTATGTATTGCCTAATATAATAGTTATCATAGATTTTAACAAGTAATATCATTATGCATCTTTACTTATGCTAATTTGGAATCTTATCAACATATTATGGAATTGATGTAAAAAATACATAGTGTAATGTAGTTCCATACTTACTTGTTCTTCTTAGGTGGGGGTGGTGATGTCACTAAATCCATTGGATGGGGTGCCACCATTTGCATTTCTCGATCCAGCTTCATCATTGTTTGAAGGTTTTCTCCACATTTTATCTCTCATTCTCTGGATGTCTTCAATGGTATTTCCATTGGTATATGTGTTGGTCTCTGTCATTCGGTCTCTGCAGTCTTTCTTGAGATGACCAACTTTATGACAGTGTAAGCATGCCATTCCAGGGTTAGTCCAACCTCTAGACTTCTTTTCCAATATCTCATACAATTCTCAGCAATGTGACCAAATCTTCCATATGCTATACAATTTTTCCATGTGTTTTAATCCCATACATACTGGTTACCGACTCTTTTCAGTTGATAGGGAGTTTCTTGACCTTTAGGCTTCCATGTTTTATTTTTCTTTTTCTAGCATTCAACAGTTGTGTACCCATTCATTTTGCAAGTAGGACAGTATTTGTCCATGTAGATTTCCTTCTTTGGTTGTTTCATCTCATACTTACATTCATATACTTTATGTCCTTTCTTGTTACATTTATACCAAAATCCTATGACTGAAGTTGTGGATTTAGGAATACCTTTCATTTTTCCTCTACATACATTTGATGTTGTTATTAATAACTGAGAAGGGCGGGAGGTGAATCAGTGGCCTCAAAAATATTCCAATAATCAACCCAAAAACTTAGTACCACAATATTAAGCCTCTAGTTATCTTCAGTCCTATAAGATGAATGCCTCTAAATACTATTATCAAATTACTACTGCTCGGAATGCTTTGTTAAACCTTCTACTATATGTCTACCGAATAGTAGTTTGTTAATTTACCGAATGATAGTAAATTATCTAGAGTATACCGATCAATCTAGTTAAGTTATGTGCAATGCAAAACACTAAAGCAATGAATCATAAACACATTGACACATGGATTTTTAATGTGGAAACCTTGTTAAGGGAAAAACCACTTGGGACTGATATCCCAAAATTTTCACTCTTTTGAAGTGAGCTTGGTGAAGAGCCAACCCTGTTAAAGGTTACAAACACACTGTTAGGTGTGACCTTGTTAGAGGATTTAAAAGTTTAGTCTATCACTTGATATCTAGCATCTCTATGCTACCTTCCTTGATCAAACACTCACTTGGCCTGTCAATAGGTATCTTACATCTCATGCTATCTTCATGATCAAACTTTTTGATACTCCTTTTGATGTATCTCAATATAGAAAGGATCTTTAAATCCCACTCAGTTAAGAGACTTTCTAAATCAATGGTTAAACTTAAATAGTATGATCTGTTTACATATACAATGTATACTTGTAGCTTTTTAGATCTATTGTAATCGCATAAAACTATTTTGATCAATATATCTCAGTTTATACCTTTGCTCCACTTTGATTCTACTCAGTGATGTTGTGCTTTGTTGCTCGATATCCGCAGAAAAAATTAGCTCTTTCCTTAGCTTGATTGTTCAGGACTGTATGAATTTTCTCTTCAGTATCCTCTTTTTGTTCATTTTCCCACCACAATTCATAATGAATTGAGTTCTCTTTATAGACATGATATCATCGTTGTTAGGTTCTTGATTTTCTTGATCTTAGCATGATCTACAATTCTTGCCAATTAGATTTAAAGAAAAACTCTTATTTTATCTCGCAAAGATCTTCTTGCCAACTGGACAAAACAACTTTAAATCCCTTACTTATCTTTGGCTTTATCTTGTCAATGAAAACAAAGATAACTACCAGTTAATTCCATATTTAGCTCTTCCAGCTAGATATTTTGTCATTTTTGATCTCAAGTTAATTTTGGTGTTTAATAATTTGATAGCTTCGGTCAACACTCCAGCTCTACTTGGGCTTCTTTATCATTTTATACTATGTTTCTGGCCATTGGGTATGCTTGTGATTCTACTTGTCAGTAATGCTCATCGGTGTTCTTTCTCAGGAATCACTATGACTTGAATTTCAGTGATCTCTATCTGTCGGTGTCCACTGACCGTCGGTGTTTGAATTCACATAGCGAATGCTTGTCTTTTATGCATTACTGAAGGCATAATATTTTTCTCTTTGATTCTCTAAAGTCTTTGACACTTTGATTATAACTGATTAGATTATATCAATTTGACATCAATGACAATACAATCCATTAGCTGATTGAATGTCTTGCATTATCCTTCTATATTTCGGTGATCAACTTAACATCTTCAAACATTTAATTAGTTACATGTCATCAATCTCTCCCTTTGTAATTGATCGCAACATACTACATTATCATACTATACTATCACTAATGCAATATGAAATATACAGTTTCATCAACCTTTCCTAATGTCTGGTTCTCGATAAGCTCAAAAATAGCTTGGATTTGTTTAATACGAAATGGTTTTATTCAATATTCAATCCCTTCACTGGATAGATGTATCATCTGATATCTTTGTTCTGATATGTGCTCTGCCTTGAATTTCCCTCTTCTTGATAATCTCTTTTTATTTTGACAACAATCTTTCTCTTTGTCTGAACTTTCTCCCTTTGTTACTTCTTTCCCTTAGATAGATATTTTATATGTAATCAATTTCTCTCCCTTAGAATATTTATTAACTCTTCCTTCTGATTCTCAAGAAATTCTTTTCATGGATAATGATATAATATTTTCTGATCAATGAGATTATCTCTCCCTTATGATGATGAAATAATCTCTATTTATGACAATGAGATCATCTCTCCCTTTATGTGATAATGGAATCATCTCTCCCTTTGACAACAATACCAAACAAAATAATCATCTATATCATGTTCCATCCTTTTGCATAATATATTCCTTGAATATTTTTTTCCATTAGCAATACAATGTTTTGAGTTTTGGTGTAGACTTGTACCTTACTATGTATAGATGTATTTGTTGCTGTCCATCTTAGTGTTTGCATCAACATGACTGATCTTCAAATTTAGTATAGGTTGATGCAACCTCCTAGTCATCTTAATGACCAATAGATAAGGGTTGGACCGCTAGTCTCTGTCCCAGGCACTCAAATGTATCCTTTGGTAATGACTTGGTGAATATATCAGCTAACTATTCCTTTGAACATATTCTAGTGTCACTTCCTTTGCCTTTATTTGTTCTCTTAGATAGTGATACTTTATAGAAATATGTTTAGTCTTAGCATGCATGACTGGATTCTTAGAAATGTTAATTTTACTGGTGTTATCACAATAGATAATTACTGGTTCTATAATCTTCATATTCATACCTTCTAGAAATTGTTTGATACATGAAATATTGGAGCAATTTGAAGCAGCAACCACATATTCTTCTTCTATAGTAGACTGAGAGATGCATCCTTGGTTCTTGCTGATCCATGTGACAAGTCTGTCACCCATGAAGAATGATCCTCCAGTTGTGCTCTTTCGGTCATCAATATTTCCAGCCCAATCATCATCTTTATATACTTGTAGCTCACATTTTCCTTCTCTTTTATACCATAAGCCATAGTCCTTTGTGTTCTTGAGATATCTCAGAATTCTCTTGACAGGAGTCATATGTGATTCTTTGGGATTGGGAGATAATCTTGCAACTATTCCAACTGAGTGTGCTATATTTGGTCTGGTATGAACAACATACATCAGTTTTCCAATCATTAATCTATATAAGGTCTAGTTTACCTCATTGGTTTTGTCTTCTTTTTTCAACTTACATCTGGTAGCCATAGGTGTTCCAACTGGTTTGTAATCTTCCATCTTGAATATCTTCAGCACTTCCTTGATGTATTTGGATTGAGTGATATATATGCCTGCATCTTGTTGAAGAATCTATTGACCAAGAAAGAATTTGATCTCTCCAAACATACACACTTCAAATTCCTTGCTCATTTCATTAGCAAAGGATTTGCATAGCAATTCATTTCCCCCAAAAATGATATCATAAACAAAAAATTTAGCAATCAGGATATTACCATCGGTATCTTCTTTTAAGTACAGATTGCTATTTTCACTTGTTCTAACAAATTTTATGCTAATGAGATATGAGTGAAGTCTTTCATACTAGGCTCTCAGTGCTTGTTTCAATTGATACAAGGCTTTATGTAGTCTACATACCATGTTTCTCTTCTCTGGATCAACAAACCCTTCTGGTTGTTGAATGTATACCTCTTCTTATAGTATTCCATTTAGGAATGTAGATTTGACATCCATTTGGTATACCTTGAATCCTTTAAATGCAGCATAAGAAAGTAAGATTCTAACTCCTTCTAGTCAAGCAATGGGTGCAAAGGTTTCTCCATAATCGATACCTTCTTCTTGTGCATATCCCTTGCATACTAATCTTTCTTTGTTTCTAGTGACTTCTCCATTCTCATTCAACTTGTTTCTGAATATCCATTTGGTACCGATGACATTCTTGTCATCTGGTCTTGGTACTAGTGTTCGTGTATTGTTCTTCTCAATATGTTATATTTCTTCATTCATATCACTGACCCATTCTTCATTCCCAAGTGCAGTGTTAATAGATTTAGGCTCAAAATACAAAGTAAACATCTGGTAATAAGTGAGTTACTTATTGTTCTTATTCTAGCCTTCTTGTCTCCGATGATTTGATTCTGTGGATGATGTCTTCTGACATACTTGGAAAGTTTTGGTTTAGCTCTGTGTTCATCATTCTAATCATCTTCTTGACCTTCATTGTCATCTCCATTGCTCGGAACATCATCTTGAGGAATTTCCTAATTTTAGATAAGTGCAGCCTTATGCTCGGGTGCAATATTTTGATGCTCAAGAACGACACACTATTTCTTGGGTAGAGTTTCAGGTTCTTTATAAACAAATCTATTTTAGTCCTCTGGTTCCTTTTTCTTTCCTTATCACTCTTTTCTGCAAATTAAATCTATTTTCACATTTGCACTTTCAATGATTTTTTTAGATGACTTTTTAAGACATTTATAAGCCTTGATTTTGGTTGAGTTCCCTAGAAAGATACCTTCATCACTTTTGGAGTCAAGTTTTCCATTTCTATCATCCTTCAAAATATAACATTGACTACCAAATATTCTAAAGTTACTTAGATTGTCTATATGACCATACCAAATCTCATAGGGTGTCTTCTTTGTGTCCTTCAATTGTACTTTGTTTAGTGTGTAGACAACATTACTGATAGTTTCTCTATAGAAATTTTGAGCGATGCTTTTCTCAATTACCAATGTTCTTGTATAGTCAACAATTCATTTGTTTCTCCTTTCAACAATTCCATTTTGTTGTGTTGTTCTTGGTGCAGAAACCTATCTTTTAATTCCATGCTCATTGCAATAGTCAGTGAATTCATCTGAAGTAAATTCCCCTCCTCTTTCTGACCTTAAGCATTTAAATTTTTTTTCACTTTTTTTTTTCTACCATTGCTTTATACCATTCAAACATCTTAAATGCTTCTGACTTATCTTTTAATAACATGACTGTCATCATTCTAGAATAATCATCAATAAAGAGAATAAAATACATATCTCCATAGTAGCTCTTTGTCCTCATGGGTCCACATAGATCTGTATGGACTAATTGTAGAATTGCATTAGATGTATGGGTTTTACTTTTGAAACTAGACTGTCATCTTACCTTTTTGATAATTCTTCCATATGATATGCTTGGGCTTAGTCATGCTTAGTAATCCTCTGACATTCCTCTTTTTTCTTATCTTTATTATGTTGTCAAAGTTCACATGACACAATATTTTGTGCCACAGCCATATGTCTTTGTTTCTAGCCATTAAACAAGTGGTGTTGGTGTCATCAAGATGGAAAAGGTTACCTTTTTTCTACTCACCGGTACCAATCAACCTTCCTAATTCATTCTAGATTTTTGCCTTCTTATTTTCAAATGCTACTCTGTGACCTGAATTGTTCATCTATGAAACACTTAACAAACTATAATTCAGTCCTTTTACCCAGTAGGCATTTTCACATTTTATCAGGTTATTCAACATTATGGTTCCTTTACCTTCAACTAGACAAGGTGTATCATTTCCCATTCTCACTGAACCACCATTATAGTATTCAAAAGTCTCAAAATTTTGTTTATCACTAGTCATGTGGTGAGTGCAGCCACTATCTATGATCCAAACATCATTTTTACTAACTTTAGATATGAATGCAGTTTCTACATACCTTTCTTCATCTTCATCTGAATCATCCTTCATGGCTACATACCCATCTCGATGTCTTCTTCTAATTTGATGTCAGTGTCATTAGCTCTGTTCTAATCTAGATAACAAGCTTTCTTCCCTTTGTCCTTGTAGTTTTGGGTATCTCTCTTGTCAGATTGTCAGTTGCTTTGGTAATCTTTATTATCACCTTTATCAAACTTCTTCTCATATGATCTGTCGTTTCCTGTGTCATCTTTTCTTTGGTTTGGAAATCTTGCAGAAAAGTGTCCAACCTCTTTACAATTGAAACATAGAAGTGGTAATTTACCTTTGTATCTGCATTTACCTCTACAATCTTCTGGCCATTAGTGCTTTAATCTCATCAAGTCCTTGATCCTCATTATCACTGTCACTATCATTTCTAACAACATGTCTATTACTTGAGTTATTTATCTTTAAAGAATTTTTGAATACAGATTCCATAGATGGTAGGACACTATTGTGAAAGTTATTCATCTCAAAATAAATTATTCTGCCAATCTGACTATCTAGAGTAATTGTATTGTTTGCAAATGCTCTCATTTCTTGAATAGCAGAAACTCTAATAGCATAAACAAGAAGTAAGGTTCTTAAAATTTTACTTACCACTGCCTCCTCTTCAAGTACACCTCCAACTCCTCATATAACATTTACTATCTCTTTGATTCTGCAACTATACTGAGTGATGTTTTCTCCTTCTTTCATCCTTAGGTCATCAAACCTCCCTCTTAGGCTGTATGCCTTTGCTCTTAGTACATTGACATCTCCTTCGTGTACCCGCTTCAACTTATCCCACATTTGCTTTGTAGAGGTGTATGTTTTGACATCTTCAAACTCAGCATCAGAGAGTGATGATGCATTTATATCATCATGTAGTTATGCTCATGCTTTACTCTTAATTGCTCAAGTGTGTGAGGTCATGTTGGAAACACATATTCAGTATCTAAGTATATAAGTGGATTCTTATTCTTCTTTTTCATGATGAAAATTTTTCTTTATTCAACTTGGGCACATCTCGTCTGTTCATCTTGTGATCCTTTGCTTGAGCTGTTAAACTCCCTTTCTAAGAACACAAGCTCTGATACCATTTGTTTGTAATAAATGAGAGGGGGGTGAATCAGTGGCCTCAAAAATATTCCAATAATCAACCCAAAAACTTAGTGCCACAATATTAAGCCTCTAGTTATCTTCAGTCCTATAAGATGAATGCCTCCAAAAACTATTATCAAATTACTACTGCTCGGAATGCTTTGTTAAACCTTCTACTCTATGTTTACCAAATAATAGTCTGTTAATTCACTGAAAGATAGTAAATTATCTATAGTATACCGATCAATCTAGTTAAGTTATGTGCAATGCAAAACACTAAAGTAATGACTCATAAACACATTGACATAGATTTTTACCATGGAAACCCTTTTAACGGAAAAAACACTTGGGACCAGTAACCCAAAATTTTCACTCTTTTGAAGTGATCTCAGAGAAGATCCAACCCTGTTAAAGGTTAAAAAAACACTGTTAGGTGTGACCTTGTTAGAGGATTTAAAATTTTAGTCTGTCACTTGATATCAAGCATCTCTATGCTACCTTCTTTGATCAAACACTCACTTGGCCTATCAATAGGTGTCTGTCATCTCATGCTATCATCATGATCAAAATTTTTGATACTCCTTTGGATGTATCTCAATATAGAAAGGATCTTTAAATCCTTCTCAGTTAAGAGACTTTTTGAATCAATGGTTAAACTAAAACAGTATGATCTATTTACATATACAACTTATACTTGTAAATTTTTCAGATCTATTGTAATCTCATAAAACTATTCTGATCAATATATCTCATTTTATACCTTTGCTCCACTTTGATTTTTCTCAGTGATGTTGTGCTCTGTTGCTCGGTGTCTGCAGAAAACTTTAACTCTTTCCTTAGCTTGATTGATCATGATTGTATGAAGTTTCTCTTCATTAGTTTCTCTTCAACATCCTCTTTTTGTTCATTCACCCACGACAATTCGTAATGAATTGAGTTGTCTCTTTATAGACATGATATCACTGTTGTTAGGTTTTTTATTTTGTTGATGTTGGCATGATCCACAATTCTCGCCAATTAGATTTAAAGAAAAAATCTTGTTTTATCTCGCAGAGATCTTCTTTCCAACTGGACAAAACAACTTTAAATCCCTTACTTATCTCTGGCTTTATCTTGTCAATAAAAACAAAGATAACTAGTAGTTAACTCCATAATTAGCTCTTCCAGCTAGATATTTTTTCATTTCTGATCTCAAGTTAATTTAGGTGTTTAACTCTTTGATAGCTTTGGTCAACACTCCATTTCTCCTCGGGCTTCTCCATCGGTTTACACTATGTTTTCTGGCCATTGGTTATGCTTGTGATTCTTCTCATCGATAATTCTCATCGGTGTTCTTGTTTGGGCATCACTGTGACTTGACTTTCAGTGATCTTTGTCCATCAGTGTCCACTGACCGTCGGTGTTTGAAGTCACATGTGAATGCTTGTCTTTTATGCATTACTGAAGGCATACTATTTTTCTCTTTGATTCTCTGAAGTCTTTGACACTTTGATTATAACCGATTAGATTATATCAAGTTGACATCAATGAAAATACAATCCATTAACTAATTTAATGTCTTGAATTATCCTTCTGCATTTTAGTGATCAACTTAATATCTTCAAACATTTAATTAGTTACATGTCATCATATGTGTGGTTTTTCTTTCCACGGTGATTTCATATCAGCTTTCTTGGTCTTGGATCTGCATAGACATTCTTTGGATCATCTTGATTAGGGGATTTTCCATTCTCGATAAAGCCTAGAATGGTGTTTTTGTTGACTCTTCATTTTCCTTCAAGAAAATCATTCATTCTTTTATTGCTTTCTTCAGCTTTCTTGATAATTTCATTATGTTGCTGCTGAATTCTTATTTCATGTTTCAACTTTTCATTTTCTTCCCTTAGCTCACCGATAGCTTCTATTCTTTCAATGAGTTCAACATTTATTTTGTTTTCCTCTTGACTCATAAGAATAATCTAATTTGTAATCTCATGATGATGCTCTGTAAGTATTTGTATTTCAAACTCTTTCTCTTGTAGATTTTTAGTAATCTTCCTTCTATCATCAATAACTAGTGTTATTTCTTTCTCAGCTTGTCTAGCACTATTCATGACATCAATCATTGTTACCATGTGTGTCTCTTGATCAATTTGTAGAGATTTCTCTTGTCCAGCCAGATGTTGATTGATTTCATTTAGGTTTGTGATGCTTTCTTCTGATGTGTCTGATGCTTTGCTTGCATTTGATCCTGAAGACTCAAACAAATATGGTATCTCTTCCTCATGGTAATCTGTTTCATTATAGGGAGTTGCCATAATATTTATTTCATCTAACAACTGTCTCATCTCGATTCTAGCTTCTTTGTACTACTCATAGAAGATCTGAATTTGTAACTTTTGATTCTCAATACTCTTATCAAGTCTCTACTTCTCCATTGTATGATATTTTCTCTTAATCCATTAAGCTTTTACAAATAAGAGACTTAGCTCTAATACCAATTGTTAGAATTAATGGGAAGTGTGTACTGAGAGGGGAGGGGTGAATCAGTACCTCTAAAACTTTTGCATCTTTTAATTTTTATCCTTTAGGTAATCAATTGTTTATCCAACCATCTATTCTATGCTATCTTGATGTAAGATTTGTCAATTCATAAACTTAATCAAACATGTGAACATTCATAGAAACATTTATGAAAGTAATTGACACATAACACAAGATATGATATCGCAGAAAACTCCTCTTAGGAAGAAAAAACTGTGGTGGGGATGGCACCAACAAATTCTTCACTATCTGTAGATTGGAAGGGGTCAGTTAAGGCTTACAATTTGATCACTTCTGATGATCTACCCAATTAAGAGTATCTGTGGTGACCTGTTAAAGTCTGCTTAGTTAAGAGCTCTAGCAACACTATTTAGTGTGCACTCGGTTAAGAGATTTATAGTTGCAATGTTAAATCCACCTTTCTTGAAAGGATTTTTTCACTTTTCTTCACTTGTTATAATGTAAGAAAATTACAATGTGACCTGGTGTATGCAATCTCCTATTTCTGATTACAAATCCATTTAATATTACATGTATAAGTATATCACCTAATGTGATTGAATAATACCTCTGTAGCTTGGTAGTCTCTGTTCTTGGTTCTTGATAACCAAATCAACTTTTGTTTTTATGGTTCTTGAAATTTTCAATCTGATCCATAGATGTGCTGGTATGCTTCATTCATCCTCTCATCCATCTCACATCCTTTTCTCATACATTATAATGAATTATTGCATCATCTATTTATAAGATAGATTGACTTAATCAAGTTTCAAGTAAAACAATATTAACTATAAGATCACAGGTTTACAACTTGACCTTGATCTCCTAGTCTATGTGTTTTAAATTAGTTAGACTGATTATAACACTTAAATTGATGTTTCTTTTCCCTAAAGAAATGGTTTTAAAAACAAATCAAGATTCTATAAATAGAAGGAGACTATTTTATCTGATGTGGAAGTCAGATCCACTTTTTGTGGGCTACAACTGACTTTCGGTTCCTGTTGGTCGGTTATGCTCTTAAGTCAGTTAGACTATTTCTCGGTGTTCCTTCTTGAACTATCTCTTGGGTTCCTCTTTTTTTTTTCTCTCAGTTTGCACTATGACCTGCTTGTTGGGTTCCTCTTTATCCTTTCCACTTTGCATTTTCGGTTTACACACTAAATTGTGTCATCGGTTTTCTTTGTACTTAGTAGTTTGCTGTGATATCTGATATCTGCATTTTCAGTTTTCTCTTTGTCCTCTCTTTTGGTGTATGCTTACTAAAAGTGTTCTTTTCATACTAATGGAAAATAATTTCATCAACATGGAATTCAGGTGCGATTCCTTGAAGACTATCCATCTATCATCTTTTCTTTGAGGCTTTGCGTTGGCCGTCAGATTAAAATCAACTTACAATGCCTTTACCTTTATTACCATGTCATTGATCCTGACCCACCTAGGACATGTGTTGTAAGGGTGAAATTCCTTAAAGGTTAATTACCTTCATTTTTGTCTTTGAGGTAATTTTCATCCATAGGATTGACTTCAACTTGCTCAGTAGATGTAAAAGGTAAAGTATTTCAGGGATATAGAGTTAGGAAATATTAAAACCCCGCTAGGAAGATACTTTAAGAAATAATGTGGCTCCACGTGATGAAAACCTAAAGACATGATAAATGACTTAATACATACAGGTTTAAGTTACAAAAAGTAACTTCAAATTATAATGAGTCTTTGAGGATTTAGGGTTTTAGCATGAATTTTGCAGAAAAAAACTTAAAGCTTTAGGCTAGAGACCTGAAGAAAAGGCTTGGAACCATGTTTTTTTTTGAATTAGAATGAGTGAAAATGATGATATGAAGAAGGATATGTGATCATCTTATTTCTAAGGTCTCTTGGCTTAATATTGCATATTGGAGTTGTTATAGATGTTTTAGCGAAGACTAGTTTCTAGACTGTGACAATGATGCTTGACAAAGTGAGTCTCTGTGTTTTGGGGATATCTTAGAGGCGATGATGATTCAGGTTATGCAATCTTAAGAGATGATAGAAGGCATATTGAGGAATATTTTTTATTAATCGCAGGGAACCATGAAATTTTTTAAATGGGTTTAAGAGAACACTTCTGAATATCGAGTTTAATTCCATCACAAAAATACTAAAATCTTTGATGCTATTGGTGAACTGATTGGAAGTGGTGAACGAACAAGAGGTAATTTGTTCTATCTAGATCTATCTGATTAGACATGTTTTTTGCACAATATTATGATATATGGTTATGGCATAAGAGGTTATTTCATGTGAACTTTGACAATTTGGTAAATATTAGTAAGATGAAAAAAGTAAGAGGCTTACCAAGATTGAAGAAACCTGATAATGTTATGTGTAAGCAATGATAGTTGGGCAAAATGAAAAAGTCTATTTTTAAGAGAAAAACCTATACTTCATATAATGTTTTGGAATTGGTTCATACTAACCTTTGTGGACATATTGGTGTGCAAATCTACCAAGGTGTTAAATATTTCATACAATTTGTTTATGATTATTCTAGAATGATAAATGTGATGTTTCTCAAAGAAAAATATGATGCTTTTCAATTGTTTAAGTGGTATTTGGAAAAATTTGAAAAAGAGACAGGTAAGAGCTTGAGATGTCTGAGATCTGATAAAGGAGGAGAGTTTATAGCTAGTGATTTCAACTTATTCTACAATTATAGAGGAGTTAAAAGGAAGATGTCTGCTCCAAGAACCCCCCCACAGAATGACATAACTGAGAGAAGGAATAGATCAATAATGGATTGTGCTAGAACACTGATGATAGAGAAGAATGGTGCACAAAAGTACTGGAGAGAAGCTGTGAGTACAAAAGTCTATACCTTGAATCAAGTACAAGTCAAGAAAGGTACTGATATTATACCTTATGATTTATGGTATGGTTATGCACCTAATGTAAAATATTTAAAAGTTTTTGGAAGAAAATATTATATAATGAAGGACAATAGAAATGGAAAACTTGATGCTAAAAGTGATGAAGGCATATTCCTAGGTTATTCCACTAAGAGAAAAGCATACAAGTGTTTGAATTCTAATACTAACAAAGTTGTGGAAAGTGTAAATGTTAGAATTCATGAATATGTAGAAAAGAATGAAGTTGAACTCAAGAAAGAACCTGAAGACTATAGATCTTTCATTTACATGAAAGAAGGAGAGCTCAGTAGTTTTCCTGAACTAGAAAAGAAGCTACCAAGCAATAGAATGGTGCTGCCAAGCAACAACAAGAGAATTTTGAGACACAGAAAGAGGTTGTTGAGCATTAAGAGGCAACTGCCGAGGAATCTGAGGAAGAAGCAGAGACACAAAATGAACCTAAAATAAATTTGCATGATGAATCTGATGAAGAAAAGAAAGAGAAAAGGAAAATAGAGCCTACGCTAGAAAAATATGTAAGAAGACATCATAGACCAGATCAAATCATTGGAGAAAAAGATTCATAGGTCATGACAAGAAGAAAATTGAAAAATTAGGCATGCTTATTATGTGAATTTGAGCCCAAATCAGTAAAAGATACTTTGGGTAATGAAGAATGGATACAGGTCATGAATGAAGAAATTGAAAAAATTGAAAAGAACAAAACCTAGACACTAGTACCTAGACCAAAAGAAAAGAATGTTATTGGAACCAAGTGGGTATTTAGAAATAAGTAGAACAAACATGGAGAAGTTATAAGAAACAAGGCCAGATTGGTATGAAAAGGTTATACACAAGAAGAAGGCATTGACTATAGTGAGATGTTTGCCCCAGTTTCTACATTGGAAGGAGTTAGAACTTTACTAGCTTATGCAACTTACAAAGGATTCAAATTATATCAAATGGATGCCAAATTAGCATTTCTGAATAGAATATTGGAAGAAGTGGTATACATTGAACAAGTTGAAGGATTTTTTTATTCAAGCAAGAGGAATATGGTCTGCAAGCTACATAAAGTGTTGTATGGATTGAAGCAAGCCCCCAGAGCATGGTATGAGAGATTTCACTATTACTTATTCAACATTAGATTTTCAAGGCCAAATGACAACAATAATCTATACTTAAAGTCTGAAAAAGGTAAAGGAATATTGTTACCTAAAATATTTGTTGATGATATCATATTTGGAGGACAAGATGCTTTATGCCAAACATTTTCAAATGAGATGCAAACTAAATTTGAGATGTCTATGTTTGGAAAGATCAAATTATTTGTTAGATTGCAAGTATATCAGAAAAAGAAAGGTATCTACATTACTCAATCTAAATATATCAAGCATATACTAAAAACCTTTGGCATGGAGGTCTCTAGACCTATAAGTACACCTATGACTACTAGACAAAAAATATCAAATACTGATGAGACAACTGAAGTCAATCAAACCCTGTATAGATCAATGATTGGGAAGCTACAATGTGTTATACACAGTAGACCAGATATTGCATTAGCAGTTGGGATTGTTGCACGATTTTCTGCAAATCCTAAAGATAGTCACTTGATGGAAGTGAAAAGGATTCTGAGATATTTGAAGGGAACAAAGGATTATGGATTATATTATAAGAAGAATGAGAAGTTTCAATTAAAATTTTATACAAATGTTGATTGGGCAGGTAATGTTGATGACAGAAAGAGTACTAGGGGTGGTGCATTTTTTTTAGGAAAGAGATTAGTCTCTTGGACAAGAAAGAAAAAGAATTGCATTTCTCAATCAATAGAAGAGGCTAAATATGTTTCAGCAATAGTAAATTGTTCAAATATAGTGTGGATCAAGCAATTGTTGAAAGTAATGAAAGAAAAGATCACTGAACCAGTTGTTATTTTCTATGATAACACAAGTTCTATTATGTTGGTTAACAGTTTGTCCTCCCGTTAGATTTATAATCTCTGACTCTTCTTAACACCCAAGGTGAGAGAAAAAAAGGATGTCACCAACAAATGGGTCAGTGTAAATCATTTATCACTGCCCTTTGAATTGACAGGTACAGCTCCTTGATTGTGTTTGATATGCAATGAATATGCTTTTATCGATCATTAGATTTATTCCTTATGAGTTTTAACCAAATTGCTTGTAGACACAAACAATTCAGGAAAGGATAATGTTTAATCTATATTCAAATCTAATCTACCTATTCTAAAAATGCATATTCTACTGAGGAGAACAGAAGTAGAATCGTACATGGACAGCAAAATAGAATTGCTTATGCTGCAAATTCTAACATGAAATAGAATCCAAGCAGGAATTACAGTTCCACATACAATTGTACCTTCTATTCTGATGCACCTAAATTACTGAATGAATAGGAGAAGAATCATACACAATGAGCAAATAGAATTACTTTCACTGCAATCACAGACATGAAATAGAATCCAGCATGCAACTGCGGCTTCACATATGACTGTTCTATCTATTCAAAATGCAAATGATTCACTAAAATGGCGCAACAAAC
>MU227134.1:2062661-2087169 GCA_018584345.1 Thuja plicata
ACCACAAATGGATTGTTCACACTGTGATATGAAGTAGAATCCTGAATGATTCAATGCTGGTTCTATTATTACTTCTGTTACATGAAGAATCTTTCTTAGTTCTTTTGAATGTCTGAAACTTATGACTACCAAACATCATTCCATCTGCTGAAAATATCATCAATTGGAGCACCATTTTCTTTGCTGGGTTGGGATCTACAACCTACCCAAATATTAAAAGACCTTAGAACAACCAACCCGGCTAAGAGAAGGAAAGGCAATGACAGGGAAACCCGACAAAGATAGCCTACCTAAGAAAGACTTAGACCTAGACTCAGACTGACCAGACTGACTTGGCATGACCATATGACTCCAATAATGCCAAAAAAAAAGGGTGACTAAAAGTCAGACAACATATTAATATTTCAAATAACCCTATGATGCATACAAAGACCAATCATATTGCTAACAAGTATCATTAATTGAGAGAGTTGGTACAAGACAAAGAAGTAAGACTTGAATATGTAAATACAAAGGAATAGTTGGAAAATATATTTACTAAGGTATTACCCAAGGATGATCATGAGTCTCTAAGAGGTAAATTAGGGTTGATTCCCATATCTAAGGCTAACTTGGATCACATGGAGTGATTGCATCAAATGTGTTATACAAAATATCTGACAAATTGATGCAAAGGTGGCCACACTTTAAGAGTTTTCTAAAGCTGTGAGGAGTAATACACAAGATGTTGACTAGTCATTAGCAAGATGACAGAGGAAGCATAGAATTCAGAAAGTTGACACAGAGATAGCTACATGATGAAGATGTATGTCTTTGGAATTATTGTCAAAGAGGGAGAATAAGACATGAAAATATTCAAGAAGATCTTCAGATTGGAGATATGATAAAGAGGGAGAATTATACAGAGAGAAATTTATCCAAGAGGGAGATAATATTTGTATTGTAATCAGAATGAAGCTAAGGACATTAATGAAAATCTATTTAGAGTTATATAGTTTGGATTGTTTGGTAACTTTGCATGTGTTTTCCATCAATGCCAAAAGGGATATTCTTGGAAGCTATATTTGAAACAATTGTTACATTACCATTAATCTCAAACCTTAACTGGTAAGACATTTTATATCTTGTAAAGTGCCATATCAATTGATTGATGAACAAGATTTGAAAAGAGGAGATAACAAGAAGACCTAGTGAAATGGTTGAGCTATGTGAAACTTAAATGGGTACTTGATGATATTGCATGTTGGTAGGGTAATATGTTGTTTATCTTTAACACCAAGTGAAGTTTGGATGACTATAATTTTAGTCCTGACTGAGTTACAGAGCAGAAGATTAAGGAAATTATGTATGTGTCGAGTGATGTGAGTGTTGACTAAGTGTCGGTACATGTCGAGCAAATTTAGTTTTGACAGAGCATCAATATTTACCGAGCGTCGGTAAATTACCAAGTTATCTAATAATTATAGAGTGGAAGAACATAGTGATGACCGACTATCAGTATTTTGATAGTTTGATTAAGATTTGAGATCCCAGCTAACATGGTTGATTTCTTGGGATATGTGAAGTATATTTAAGATAAGGATGATTATTGTGGAGAACTAAATGAGCATTTAATATATGTTTAACCATTTTTATGTATGGATTCAAGAAGGAGTTTTAGGATGTATTCTACCTTGTAAATGGATAATGAAATGTTGGAAGGATTCATTGGATCTATCCAAACCCTAAGAGCTACAGTGATGATTAAGAAAAAAAAGATCTAGCTACCTGATCAAAGAGGTATAAGATTAACCTACTTGCAGGTTATGTGTATGGTAGAGGTTAGTTCATTTGAATGTAAAATCTAAGAAGAATATAGAGAAGGATGAGAAGAGCAGTACATGACTACACAATGGTGATTGCTTGACAGATTTCCAAGCAGATCTGAGTTTGAGATGACAATGGAGTCCAGTCAGTGAATTAGCATTTGAGAAAAAGTGGATCTATATTTGTAAAGTGAGTTGTATGTTTCAAATCACATTATTGTTACTTTTAACCATTGTATCAGTGCAAAATCCTTTTAAACAAGGTTGACCTAATAGTCATATTATAAATCCTTCAACCAAGGTGACATTCTAATGGAATGGTCTAAGCCCTCTAACCAGGCTCACTTTTAATAGGGTCATTAAATCCTTTAACTAGGTCACATTTAATAGTGTGTTTTGTAACCTTTAATAGGGTTGGCTCCTCACAGAGCTCACTTCAAAAGAGTGAAAAATTGGTATCATGTTACTGGTTGTTTTTACTATATTGGGTTTCCACGTTAAATCTTGGTTTCATACTTGTGTGAATGTTATTTTATGTATTGTATTGTTAAGAGTTTAATATTCCTCAATTTGATTACATTAGGATAGTGAACTGTAATTTTATAAAACTGATTATATGCTATAGAGACCGAGTGGATCTGAGTTGGTTAAAGTGTTTATAAGTTCAATTGGTACATCTAAACCTAGGATAAATAATTCACCCCCCTCTCAGTTACTCTGAATCATTCTAACAAAAACAAGAACCCTAATTCCTTCAAGATTTTCACCAGACTAGTACTCAAATTCATAGGATGTAGAAAAAAACCAGACATAATGACTTACTTTCTTTGAAAAATGCCAGAGAATAAAAGAACATGTTGAAATTTTACTGCACTTAGTCGCTTTGCAAATCATAATGTTTGAAACATAAAATGAAGCACTTATGGTATAAAATCGCCAGCAGTTAGCATTAATGTTTGATAGGATGGACACACACTCTGTAGTTACTTCTTCTTTTTTAAAAATTTATAGCTCTAATGGTAACACCAAGTTTCCTTTAATAGAATACCAAGTTTAAACACAGTTGTTAATTTAGATCCATCTCAATAGATCTCGCAATCCATAAAAGTCAATAGAGTGACAACTTCGACATCACAACAATAGTGCCAAAGGAAACCAATTAGCAAGAAGCATGTCAACTCCACATAACACCCTTGGTCCCACTTAACTCCTCTTTATCAACCTGGTCAAGTGTTGTTTAGTCATGATTCCGCGATCAGTATTCTTGGCATAGCTTTTGATCAAGGCATCATGCCCATCGTCCGATCAACTTTAATCTACTCCACATTTATCTTATGTAAATCCTTTGATCAAGGTGACATTCTAATGGAATGGTCTAAGCCCTCTAACCAGGCTTACTTTTAACAGGGTGATTAAATCATTTAACTAGGTCACATTTAATAGTGTGTATTGTAACCTTTAACTGGGTTGGCTCCTCACAGAGCTCACTTCAGAAGAGTGAAAAATTGGTAGCATGTTACTAGTTGTTTTTACTATATTGGGTTTCCACGTTAAATCTTGGTGTCACACTTGTGTTAATGTTATTTTATGTATTGTATTGTTAATATTTTAATATTCCTCAAGTTGATTACATTAGGATAGTGAACTACAAGTTTATGTTACTGATTATATGCTATAGAGACTGAGTGGATTACTGAGTGGATCTGAGTTGGTTAAAGTGTTTATAAGTTCAATTGGTACATCTGGACCTAGGATAAATAATTCACCCCCCTCTTAGTTACTCTAAATCATTCTAAAAAAAACAAGAACCCTAATTCCTTCAAGCTTTTGACGAGACTAGCACTCAAATTCATAGGATGTAGAAAAAAACCAAATAGAATGACTTACTTTCTTTGAAAAATGCAGAGAATAAAAGAACACGGTGCAATTTTACTCCACATAGTCTCTATGCAAATCGTAATATTTGAAACATAAAATGAAGCACTTATGGTATAAAATCGCCATCAGTTAGAATTAATGTTTGATAGGATGGACACACGCTCTACAATTACTTCTTATTTTAAAAAAATTTATAGCTCAAATGGTAACACCAAGTTTCATTTACCATAATACCAAGTTTAAACACAACTATTAATTTAGATCCATCTCAGTAGATCTTGCAATCCATAAAAGTCAACAGAGTGACAACTTCAACATCACAACAATAGTGGTGTAGGAAACCAATTATCAAGTAGCATGTCAACTCCACGTAACACCCTTGGTCCCACTTAACTCCTCTTTATCAACCTAGACAGGTGTTGTTTATTCATGATTCCCCGATCAGTATTCTTGGTGTAGCTTTTGATCAAGGCATCATGCTCGTCGTCCGGTCAACTTTAATCTACTCCACCTTTATCTTGTGTAAATCCTTTAATCAAGGTGACATTCTAATGGAATGATCTAAGCCCTCTAACCAGGCTCAATTTTAACAGTGTGATTAAATCCTTTAACTAGGTCACATTTAATAGTGTGTATTGTAACCTTTAATAGGGTTGGCTCCTCACAGAGCTCACTTCAGAAGAGTGAAAAATTGGTAGCATGTTACTGGTTGTTTTTACTATATTGGGTTTCCATGTTAAATCTTGTTTTCATACTTGTGTGAATGTTATTTTATGTATTGTATTGTTAAGAGTTTAATATTCCTCAAGTTGATTACATTAGGATAGTGAACTGCAAGTTTATGTTACTGATTATATGTTATAGAGACTGAGTGGATCTGAGTTGGTTAAAGTGTTTATAAGTTTAATTGGTACATTTGGACCTAGGATAAATAATTCACCCCCCTCTTAGTTACTCTAAATCATTCTAACAAAAACAAGAACCCTAATTCCTTCAATCTTTTCACCAGACTGGCACTCAAATTCATAGGATGTAGAAAAAAACCAGATATAATGACTTACTTTCTTCAAAAAATGCCAGAGAATAAAAGAATGCACTGTAATTTTACTCCACTTAGTCTCTCTACAAATTGTAATGTTTGAAACATAAAATGAAGCACTTATGGTATAAAATCGCCAGTAGTTAGCATTAATGTTTAATAGGATGGACACATGCTCTGCAATTACTTCTTCTTTTTAAAAAATTTATAGCTCGAATGGTAACACCAAGTTTCCTTTACCAGAATACCAAGTTTAAACACAACTATTAATTTAGATCCATCTCAGTAGATCTTGCAATCCATAAAAGTCAATAGAGTAACAACTTCAACATCACAACAATAGTGGCAAAGGAAACCAATTAGCAAGTAGCATGTCAATTCCATGTAACACCCTTGGTCCCACTTAACTCCTCTTTATCAACCTCGACAGGTGTTGTTTAGTCATGATTCCGCGATTAGTATTCTTGGCGTAGCTTTTGATCAAGGCATCATCCCCATCATTCGATCAAATTTAATCTACTCCATCTTTATCTTATTTAAAGTCCTGGACCCATAATCTCAAAAATCCATGTGTCGCTCAATCGCAATCCAACAATGACTAAAATCTTATGCAACTTCTCTTAGTCAGATCACACCTACCATTGGATCAATTATGATCTTCTCAACACTTTAATTATTTGGTCCCACTTTTATGAGATCTCAAATGGATAGGTGTCAACTAGGCATCCCATAATGGCTAAACTTCATACATATTTTGTTCAAGGACAAGCACCTACCGTCAGATAAAAAGGAATCTGACCACATATTAACTTTTGGTCCTACTTTGGTGAGATGTCAGATGGACACTTGGAAAAAAAGTGTGATCTCTTTATGGTTAAACAATGTGCAATATCTGATCAAGGAAAAGCACCTATTGTCCGATTATAAAGATCTGATGTATCTTTAACTTTACCTTTATCTCTCACCAAACCCACCACTTTCCACATGTCACTTAGTCACAATCTCTGGATGAATAATTTCCTTGCCTCTTCTATTTATGGTAACATACCAACTATTTATGAAATATGATCTAACGGTCCTCTAACCTTTCTTCTATCCTTTGAACACACTGACCCCATGATCTCAGATTGACACTTGGAAACATGGTGTGATTCTGCAAAGACTAAACATAGGTTAAATTTTTATCAAGGAAATGCACCTTCCATTAGATTTACTTTAATCTGACCACAATTTACCTACCTTCAGCTTTTAGAATCTCAGCCCCATAATCTAGAAAAGACACTTGTCACATGGGCACATTCCCCAATAGACAAATTACACACATCTTTTCATCAAGGGAAAGTGCCAACCGTTGGATTAAAGTTAACTTTCTCGATATCTTGTGATGCCTAAAATATAACGGGGACCTAGAACTTATTGAAAAAATTAAAATGAAGACCCTGCTAGGAAGCATGACTTAAAATAAGAAGTAGCCCCGACCATGTTAACTCAAGACACATGTTTTAAAACACTTAAGTGAATCTGGAAAAGGTAATGCACAAACATAACATATATGAGAGACCTAGGGTTTTTATATTAAAAAGGTCATCAAGGATTTGAATAAAATGACAATCTAGGGTTTAAAACCATTTGAATAAAAAGGAAAACATGAGAATACATATAAATATGATACAGAGACTTACACCATGAAATTTTTTCTCAATCCTAATAGTGGCTCTAATTGGGGATGTGTGTCTCTTGCAGACACATCAAGATCTTAGAATCTCAGGGTTAAGAAGACCATCTAAAGAAAGAAAACTACCCTACAACAGACAAGCAAAACACCCAAACTTCAAAAATAAACACACACACAAAAAAGACATATTTACAACCTACTGTTCATGGATATTAAGCACTTCATGAGAAGTAAAATTTCAGGAATTGTCCATGAACTGACAATTCCAAAATGTTTCCAATTAGATCGTTAAGAATGTATGAATTAGGACCTCGTATACTATCAATAATATATGGTCCTAGCCAAATAGGATCAAATTTACTATGTTTTCCTTTATCCTATAGCTTGGTATTCCACATCACAACCAAATCACCAATCTCAAAATTCCTCATAGTGGTTCTTTTATCATACAAATTGTTACATTTAAGCTCTAGCTTGACATTTTTATCATGTGCCTCCCTTCTTGACTCATCCAACTGTATCAAGTCATCCATCCTGATTCTCATTTCATCATTTAGTTCCTCATCATAAGTTTGGATAAACATGTACATCTGTAACTAATTATTTTGTGGCAACCTGGAATGTATTCCATTTACTAGGTCAAAAGGTGCACATCCAGTTTCTCTCTTCACTGTCACTCTATCATCCCACAATGCTAGCTGCAATTTTGAATCCCAGGCCTTTTTTATTTTTGTCCCACACTCTTTTCAGAATTTTTATAAGTCTTTTGTTGCTAGACTCGGCTTTGCCATTCCCCTGTGGGAGGTATGGGGAAGCATAAGAAACCTTAATCCCATATAGTTGGTAGAAATTACTAAATTCTTTAGATCTGAAACACATTTCATTATCTACCGCTATAGTTTCTGGACAACCAAACCTAGAGAGGATGTTTTCTAACATAAAGTCAGTTACAACCTTACTAGTGGCTCTCTTAGTGGGAATAGCTTCAACCCACTTGGTAAAATAATCATTCACCACCATAATCCATGAGTTCCCTCCACTATATTTGTTAGGAATTCTCCAATAAAATTCATTCCCCACTTTTGGAAAGGTTCTGTTGGAGCTCTAAATTTTTGGCAAAATTTGGAGTCTTATATAGTGATAAAACTCTAACAAATGGCATCCTAAACTCCATGCCCAATAATTGATGATATGATGGAGTACATGAAATGGGATACAAAAATATATTAACTTTTAATTAAAAGTTGAGGGATTAAAGAAGGAAGCTCTGTGATAGGAACAATCAAAATTCTGTAAGCGAAGGTTTCAGAGATGCTAAAATTTTGAACTGCTATAAAGATGATGTCGAAAAAGAATAAAAATGATCAAACATTGAAAATATAAAATAGACCCAATTAGGAAAATCAAATTTCCTATCTCCACTAAAAATATTATGTTCATACAATTTGTGTTGGATTTTTTTCCAAAGCCAAATCCGAAAGGTAGGTAGTTATTAGTTAGTTAGTTTATTAGTTTTTTTCTAAAGAAGTTTTTAAATTGTAACATAGGGCGGTGTCTCTTCACCCTAAAGGGGTGTGAAAGCCATTCATCCACATAAATATGTGGTGTAAAATGTATACAATAAGACACAATACAATATAGATTTACATAGGATAGAATTTGATCACAACTGCAACATGGACTCTGATGTACTATTTTTTTAACATTAATAAAGAGATAAGAGATTTTTCTCTCACCTGTGGTAATAGTTTTCAATTATTTTCAGTTAGTCTCTCAAATAAATCTATTTAGATAGATTGTTTCATTGTGTTTAATTATCATGTATTTTCAATTTGAAATATATATACAGTTTGATCATCAGTTGAAATGTGTGGTTGACAAACTTTCCTCTATTCTATTGGTCTCTCAAAGATAGAGTTACATTCAGTAGAACTAACTGTATAATCTAGTTTCAATTATAATTCATGTAGAAGCCATTGAAATGATGGTCTTGTTATATACAAGTTATTAAAATTTTCTTTGAGGTGTACGTAGGATTGATATAGAATTGACTCTGTTTTTGAAGTAGGATCAAGGCACTGATCTTATCAATAATTGGAATATAGTCATTCAATTCATTATTCAAAGTTTGTGATATTTTATTCCTTTGATCTACTTAATTTTATATACCTTTTGTTAAACATTGACTATTAATCAAATCATTTTATTTTTTGCAGCATTCAATATACTATTGATTGATATACTTACAATTTGATTCCTCTCAAGTTTATTTTCCACCTTGAGAGAATCCACAAGTTTTACATTCGGTTATCTTCTATAAAAATCCTTTGAATCAATAGATTTGGTTAAGGAACAATCCTACCAGCCTTGGTTTTATACAACAAGAATTGGAGAAGTTCAAACCTCCATTTGGTTGAACTTGTTAGTTGGCAAAAACAATTGGGTTTCCTAGCATTGGATTGACAAGTCCATAGGAAATCCAAACCATCATTTTTGGGCACCAACAAATTGGCGACTCTGCTGGGGAGAGTTTCTCACAATAAGTATTGTGAAGTTACCCAGAATTTCAGATTTCACAGATGAAAGAATAGTTGTAGTAGTTTTTTTGAAAGTGCACTCTCTTGGAAGTAAGAATCCAGAAGACCAGCAAATCAATATTTTCCTCGAAAGAGGTGGCGACTCTATTCAGTAAAAAATTTTAGTCAGTGACTCTACTGAGGGAGAAGACTCAAAAGGAAATGGTAGATAGTTTTTTAAATGTCTCAACCATTTCAGAGAAAACCTTTTATTCCAGATGGCATCAAGCTATTGGGTTTCAGCAATTTTGATTATAAACCTAGTAAGATACCCCCAAAACTTTGACATCTTGTACCAAAGTTCCATGGAGAATGGGATGAATCGGCACTACATCACTTGGATGCATTTTACATATTTATAGAAGATTATGAGATTTGTATAGAAGATCAGGTGATGAAGTTATTTGTCGGGACCTTAAAGGACTATGCACAAAAAGAATATGAATTGTTACTAACACAGAGTATCACATCGTGGAGGTAGTTTGAGCGATGGTTTCTTGACATGTTCCATGATACAAGTGAAGAAGACAACATGTGTTACGAAAGGTATGAAGACCAAAGTTACAGCATGGAAGAGGATCCTAGCATGTCTCCACTTAATGCCTTTTTCAGCTTTGAGAGATTAGAAGGGGAGTCTTTTGCACACTTGGTGATAAGGATGGTGAGCATTCTTTGAGAGATACCGTCAAACATCATGTCTTCATGTGAGGAATTCATAAAAAGGTTTTTGGAGTTGGGAATCTCACCAGATGACCCTGATTTGAGGCTCTTTTTCAGATATTAGAAAAAGATGATGAAGACAGAGAAGAAGAGGCTTATGATCAGATTGAACAAATCCTTGTGCTTGATTATGTGAGTAATGAAGAACAAAACCTATTATATGAAGAGGAAGAAGATCAAGAATGCATTATGGGAGAAGAATTATCTCCTTTGGATGCATTTTTTAATGTGGAAAGAGAAGAGGGTGAGTCTGCAGCCCGTTTGTTTGTAACGGGTTTCTATTTGGAGATACCCTTAGACATCAATTCTTCAAATAAGAAAATTATGAAAAGATTTCATGAATTAGGAATTTTGCTGGATGAACCTGATTTGAAGCTCCTTATTCAGAAAATGAAAGAGTATTATAAAGTGGAGAAAAAACCTGACAAGATCCCTAATTCAAATAAAGAAGAAATTTTGGAACAGGTTGAAGAAGCATATACACCATATCAAATTTGTGTGGAAACAAATGAAAATCATGATCATGAGGAGAATCTTCTCAGTACGGAACAATTTTAGGATTTATTAGAAATTGAATATCAAAAGTATGTGCAGAAGAATGGCCCAAGTTTTTCTATAACCATTAGAATAAGCATATGCAAGAGGTACTAGATCAAGAAGATAAATATTGCCAAGAATCAAATAATGAAGATGAAATTGAACAACATACAATGCTTGAGAAGGAGCTAGTTTTAGATGAAATCTCTCATGGAGATATGCTCAAACTCTCTATGTTCCTGAATCCATTATCTGAAGAGGAAGTAGAAGAAGACATGTCTATGTCTTCAAATCTATTATTTGAAGAATATTTTCTATGCCATCATGTCCATCAACATAATGATAAAGAAAATGGGCCTATTGATCATTTTGAAGATGATAAAACTCAAAATATGAATGAGGAAGTACATTTAGAAGGTAAAATATCTTTTATTTCATCTTTTGAGAAGGAGTTGTATCAGAATTGTGAAGATGAGATTAAATTAGCCAAGCATAATGATGGGAATGTGTTGGAGAATAAAACTGAGAATTATCCAAGTATCCTACCTGATCAAATTCTTGATATAAGAGAAGTAATAGTTCTTGAATATGAGCTATCTTCAAAAAAATTATGTGAGGAGAAACAGTATCTAGAGAATGGAAATGGGGCAGATTGTGTACAAGGAAACGTACAAGTAGAAAAACTTAATTTAGATACTTGTATGACTGATCAAATGCATACGGATCTTCCATTCAGCAAAGAACATATTTCATGTGATCATTTCTCAAAGGAAAAACACAAATCAAAATCCAAAGACTGCATTGATGAAGTAGCACCAATAAGTATTCCCAATAAGGATGATACATATAATACAACAAGGGATCAGATGTTAGGGCTAAATAATTCTGAAACTTTTCTATTTTCAAATATTCTAATTGATAAGGAAAATGAATGATATAATATCACTTTCAAGAGATTCAAAGTGTTGCATAACCAGAATTAGATCTTTGACAGAGGAAAAGAATAATATTCATTTTGGGGGCCAGGGGCCACTAAATTAAGTTCAGAAAAATATTTTGTGAAGAGAATAATAAACTAATGGTCTACTTCTCCAGAGATAACTGGGATCTCCCTATGCTCACATGGAATATACATCCCTAGAAAGAGCCTGTTGGAGCTCTAAATATTTGGCAAAATTTGGAGTTCTATATAGTGATAAAACTATAAAAAAAAATGGCATCCTAAACTTCATGCCCAATAATTGATGATATGATGGAGTACATGAAATGGGATAAAAAAATATATTAACTTTCAATTAAAATTTGAGGGATTAAGGAAGGAATATTTTTGATAGGAACAATCAAAATTTTGTAAGCGAAGGTTTCAGAGATGCTAAAATTTTGACCTGCTATAAAGATGATATCGACAGAGAATAAAAATGATCAAACATTGAAAATCTAAAATCTCATGAAAAATGATCAAACATTGAAAATTTCCTATCTTCAGTAAAAATATTATGTTTGTACAATCTGCTTTGGATTTTCGGCCAAAGCCAAATCCAAAAGATAGGTAGTTATTAGTTTGTTTGTTTATTAGTTTTTTCAAAAGAATTTTTTAAATTGTAACATAGGGTGGTGTCTCTTTACCCTAAAGGGGTGTGAAAACCATTCATCCACATATATATGTGGTGTAAAATGTATACAATAAGACATAATATAATACATATTTTCATAGGATAGAATTTGATCAGAACTGCAACATGGACTCTGATGTACTATTTTTTCAACATTAATAAAGAGATAAGTGATTTTTCTCTCACCTGTGGTAATAGTTTTCAATTCTTTTCAGTTAGTCTCTCAAATAAATATATTTAGATAAAAATTTTCATTGTGTTGAATTCTCATGTTATTTGTAATTTGAAATATATATACAGTTTGATCATCAGTTGAAAGGTGTGGTTGACAAACTTTCCTCTGTTCTATTGGCCTCTCAAAGATGGAGTTAAATTTAGTAGAACTAATTGTATAATCTAGTTTCAATTATAATTCATGTAGAAGCCACTAAAATGATGGTCTTGTTATATACAAGTTATTAAAACTATCTTTGAGGTGTACGTAGGATTGATATAGTATTGAATCCATTTCCCAAGTAGGAGCAAGACACCAATCTTATCAATAATTGGAATATATTCATTCAGTTCATTATTCAAAGTTTGTGATATTTTATTCCTTTGATCTACTTCATTTTATATAACCTTTTGTCAAACATTTACTATCAATCAAAGTATTTTTTAGTTTTTGTAGCATTTAATATACTATTGATTGAGATACTTACAATTTGATTCCTCTCAAGTTTATTTTCCACCTTGAGAGAATCCACAAGTTTTACATTTAGTTACCTTCCATAAAAAGCCTTTGAATTAATAGATTTAGTTAAGGAACAAGCCTACCAGCCTTGGCTTTGTAGAGCCAGAATTATACAAGTTCAAACCTCCATTTGGTTGAACTTGTTAGTTGGAAAAAAAAATTAGGTTTCCTAGCATTGGATTGACAAGTCCATAGGAAATCCAAATCATCATTTTTGGGCACCAAAAGGTTCTTCAACTATGATAGGTTTCAAAGGTAAGTTTCCATCAAATTTGATCTTACCTACAAATCTCTGGCAAGCATCACACTTTTTGACAAAATGGTGGGCATCCTTAAAAATGGTAAGCCACCAGAAACCAAATCTCAAAATCTTATGTACAGTGGTCTTAGTCATGTAATTCCCCCCACATACCCATTATGCACTTATTCCAATAGGTTCCTAGACTTGTCATAATTTACATATTTGAGCAAGACTCCTTCATTTCTCTTCCACCAAAGCTCACCTTTCACAATGGCATACTTAGCAGCATGCAACTTAATTCTTCTTTTTCTATTTTCATCTATTTTAGGATGAAAAATCATTTTTTTGGCAAGTATCCAATAATATCTTTGTAGCATTCACAATAATCCATATCACAAATATAAGGTATTTTCTCCTCTTCTAGCATGTTAACATGATTAGCATCTAAGTTTCTCTGAGCCATAAGTTTTGCAAGTCCTAGGACTCTAACAAAATTTGTGATTTGAATGTCTATATTGAATTCTTGGATTCTATTAATCCATCTATATCTTCTCACTCAGACTTCCTGTTGCATCAAGATGTCCTTCACAGCAGCACTAGGCACATAAGAAACTACAGTTGCTCCCACCAGATAACATCTATAAGCCTTAAATACTTTGACTAAAGCATATGCCTATTTTTCCATGATGTCATATTTTAGTTCTTCTGCTTGTAAGGACTTACAGAAAAAAGAAATGGGTTGTTCAAAACCCTCTAAATTATTTTGTAGCAATACTGCAACTACAGTGTGGTATGAAGCAAAGGAGAAAATTTTCATTGGTTTTCTATAATCAGGTGTCCTTAAGATAGGGGAATCCTTAATAGCTTGCTTGATATCTAAAAAAGCTTTAATTGCTTCTTCATTCCACTCCACCTTAGCTACTTTCTTCAACATTTTGGAAATTAGAGTGCTGGTTTTTGCAAAGTTGGTAATGAACCTTCTCAAAACATTTATCTGTCCAAAGAAAGATTGAATTCCTTTGACATTCTTGGGATTAGGAACCTTTTTCAATGGAAACAACTCTTTCAGGATCAATCCTAACTCCATCCTTAGACATAATGTTCCCTATAATTTTGGCCTATGTGACCCCAAAAGCACATATCTTTGGGTTCAGTGACACCCCATACTCCAAAGCTTACAATTTTTTTTTTGAGATGACCACAATGTTGATCTTCTTCTACTGAATAAGCTTTAAGATCATCTTGGTACACCACTAAAAATTTATTTATGAAATCTACAAACACCACATCCATGGCTCTCTAAAAAATGCCCCCAACATTTTTTCAGGTCAAAATTCATTCTAACATAGACATAAGTACCTCATGGTGTGGTGAATGCAGTCTTTAGTTGTTCAAATTCCTTTACCATAACTTGGTTGTAGCCTAAAAATCTATCCATCACTAACCTTAGCTCAGACCTAGTGACTCTCTATAACGTGGCTTCCATGTTGGGCAAACCTTAATTATCCTTTAATGAATTGATGTTCAAATTTATGAAATCTACATAGAGTCTAATGTATTCATTCTTCATCCTTACTGAAACCAGGTTTGACACCCATGCTGAATTTCTATTGGGTTTTATAACCCATCATCTCTCATTTTCTTTAGTTCTTCTTGCATTTTTGGAGCTAATTTAGTGTTATCAGGTTTCAAATTTTGTGTGAAAGGCTTTGTACCTTCCTTCAAGGGAAACTCATGTTGAAAGAGATCTTCTCTATAGGTCTTTAAATAATCATAGGATCATGCAAAAACATGACTATAGTTCTTGAGAAGATCAATTAGTAACTTTCTAATTTTAGGAGACAACTTCCTACCAATATATACATTCTTAGGAGCCTCAATTGTTCCTAAATTTATTTCTTCCAAATCCTCTATTTTGTTTACAGTCTTAGCAGAAAATGATTTGTCCTTATTATCAAATTCTCTCTCAAGAACAACTAATCCCTTTGGAACTCTATTTGATTTCAACTGTAGGACTTCCTTACCAAAAATAGTATCTTTTCCATCCAAGGTTTCCATACATCCACTGCAATCCATCTCCTTGTTTCCAAAGTCTACTTCATAATGAAAAAATCTCATAATATCGACATCATCTTCAAAAACTTGACAACTCTCAACATTATCTAGTATACAAGGCCTCAATTGAACCTCTATCTTAGAGATTCCTACAAAAGTGGTATCTTCTAGCCTTAAAGCAATATTTTCTAGCAAGTCTTCCATTCTATTTTGGCTTTTGTCCCTCCAGTCAATATCAAATTGTTAGAATTATAATCTTTCCTTGGTAATTTATAAACCAAGGTCTTGTCTCATATTTGTAATTCCTTTAATAAGGAAATTAGATATTCCTCCTTAAGAGGATTCCTACACATGGCACACACCAAATTTGAATGTGGCACACATAGAGTATGGGAGCTACATGCAAACTCCTCCACTCATCTCTACTTAAGAGATGGTTCTCACACACTTCTTAGGGTTCTCATAGGGGTTCTAAGTTGTCTCTCTGAAGTTGTATAATCTTCTCTTCTTTCTCACTTCTCCTCACATTCTCAAAGTTTCTCTCAATATTGTATTGATCTTATTTCTCTCATTCTTTAGGCTTTGTTCCATATTCATATTATTCAAAAGGGGTTTTTTCTTGTTTTTTCCCCTTTCAAAATCTTTGAGTTCTTGTCTTGGTTCTTGGATCATTTTGGTGAACTTGTGGTTGATCTATTGAAGGAAAATATCTCTCTCTCTCTCTCTCTCTCTCTCTCTCTCTCTCTCTCTCTCCATTTGGTAAATCTCTTCCTTTGAAAACTCTCTTAGATTCTTTCCTTATCTTTTTCATTTTACTTTATTTTTCCAACATGGTATTAGAGCTGGTTTAATCCTTGTTTTGAGTGTGCATGTAGGGATAATTGAAAGATATCTCTGTTGAGGAGAATAAATCAGATTTTTTGATCTAACTTTTGTTGCATATTTTATTTTTGAAATTTTTGTTGGGTTTGGACGGTTTACCTCCAAACCCAATTTCTTTTTTCTAGTTTTTCCCTCTGTCGGGCAACTGCAAGGGAAGATTTTTAGTTTGCATATTCTATATTTCATCATTAAATCAATATTTAAATTTGTATATCTGGCATTTTTTATTGCAGGCTGCTCTCTCTCTCTCTCTCTCTCTCTCTCTCTCTAACTATTTTCTTCTGCATATTTATTCTAAATCTATAGATTTTTATTGTGTCTCATCTGTAGCATAATCTCTATTTAATCTGCAAGATAATCCATCTTTGTTTAATCTCTGTTGTTGTTTATACATTTTATCACTTATTTGATCTTATCTCTGGTGGTTGTAGGATTTTTTCACTTCTTTTCTTATATTAATATTCATAAATTCATATTCTACTGCACAGCTTTGTCTGCAATATTATATGTAACTTGCATACTATATTCATTGTGCAGCCCATATATTATCTATGCACAACTTTTTATTGTTTTTTACTTCCCTCTTTGTATTTTCTTACATTTTTCTCTTGCGCAGCATAGTCTTATCCTTTGTGTAGATTTATTAGCCTTGATTGCACAACTTGCAGTGTTTTCTTTATCTTCCCTTCAGCCTTGCACAACATTCTGCAACCTATTAACCTTTTCAAAATTCATTACATTGCATAGATTGTAAGGTTGGTTTAACTCTCTGCTCTTCACTCAAAATTTATAGCTCATGCAACAATCTTCTCCTTTAGCTCCTTTCAGCACAGCTTTCTTCTTGCCTCACATCTCAGCATTCTCATTTCTTTACCTTCTTTAACCTTGTGCAGTCATTCATTGGTCTTTATTTGTCTAGCTTTGCTTACATAGCGCAGCCTTGGATACTTCTGCACAATATATACTTCCTTATCTCTATCACAGCTCCACTTTAAAATTTTAAAATCTTCCTTCATAGTATTGCACGGCATATTATTAGCATTCCTTACTTAGGCTTTTACATTAACTTCCTCTCGCAGCAGCATTTCATTGCATATTCTTTACATTGATCTTTCCTTGCATAACCCTCCTGCGCAACTACCTTGTCTGTTATTCCTCTCCTTAGTCTCCTACGCAGCGCTTCATGTGTAGATTTTCACTCCTTCTCATGGCTCTGCATGAACCTTGTCCTTCTACCTCACTTCCTGATAACATTGTTTTTAATCATATCTTTGTCGGTTTCTCTTTATTCTAACGTTTTTTCTCCAGGTTAATCATTATTGCAATTTTTTTTTAAATATGTGTATTGTAGGGTTCTTATAGTCTTAGAATCTTTTTTTTCTAAAATTTAGTTGCAACTAATCATTATTTCCCTCTTCTATCTTTGCAGGGTTTATCATTTTAGTGTTCATATTTATCTCTTTTTTTTAATTATAAAAGTTTAATCATTAAAATTAATTCTAATTTTTTTATCAAAAAATTTAAACATGTATACATTTGCTTCCACTTAATATTTCTTTATATCATTTCATTCCTAGGTTCTATGTATCAAATCTAACCAATTTCAATTGCTACTTCGTTAATTAGTTGTTATTAAAATTTGTTTATTCATTTAAAAAAAAAATTTGAATTTTTTTTAATTGTTAAAAATTCTTGCATATTGGCCTTTACTAATCGTGTTAAATTGACTTTTTAGCTTCATTATTATATTCTGCAGCTTATAATTTAGTTCATTTTTATTCATTATATCGCCGTTAATTTTAGAGATTAAATTAACAAGTTCCAAAATTATTATGCGTGGAAGATTCATATGACCTTTAACTTTCATTTCCAACATATCATTGACGTTGCAACTGACCCCACTTTTGTTCCTCCTCATGTTGTTCCTCAAGCAATAAAAAATGAATGTAATGATAAAAATGATGAGGCTCTTGGCCTTATAGGTCTTTCCTCAAATCCAAATTTATATGTCTTAATTGCCCATTGTGTTCAAGCACATGCAGCTTGGGTGATTTTACAAAACACTTTTGACAGCACCAATGAATCTTGAAAGATTCAACTCCAAGATCAATTGTAGGATCTCAAGTATATGGATTTCTCAACTATGGATGAGTTTTTGCTTAAAATTGATTCTATTCAAAGTCAATTAACTAATTTAGGCATAATGTTGTCTGATATTCGGTCAATTCATATCATCTTAAGAAAATGCCTTCCTAGACAATTTCAGATATTCATTACTAATATTCATTCTCAATTATCTCTTCCTTTGTTAGCAAATCAATTAACTTATGCTATCTTTCAAACACTGTTACGTCAAGAAGAGGCTAAGTTAATTCAATCTGGGACTCTTAAAACTAATGAACATGCTTTCATGTGTAGATCACATAATAATAGATCAAGTTATAATAGTCATCCTAATGGTAGCTAATAATAATAATCGTCCCCATTGCAATTATTGTGGGAAATTTGGTCATGTGATCAATAATTATTTTAAGAAACTTAAACATGAGAAGTTCTCTAATCCTAAATATCATAATAATAACACTCGTCATGCTTTTACTATTCATTACGGGATGTCTACTTCTCATTATGATGATAATACTATTTGGGATGAACCATATGATTAAGGCTACTCTTGGAATAACCCGCTTGATTACTATCTTCCTACTCAAAGTGATTATATGCTCTCTCTCCTTATGATGAAATGCAATTTGATGATACTTGGTCTCATGTTGATGATATTATTGAACAAGAAGGGGAAATTATCTCAAACTTTCTTAATGTTACTTTACAAGATATGTGCATTACTGAAGATGAAATTCATAATGATGGTACTAATCCTATGATAGTTGTGGAGGTTAACGATAATGATGGTAGCTCTCCTCCTCTTAATGTTTCATATTATGATGAATATGTTACATATTTGTTTTATGCAATTGAAGATTTCATTCCTGATTATATGATTGATGATTCACAATATGATTATTCTTTCCAAAGTGTTAATGATTCAACACTAGGTGATCCCAATGATGGGCGCTCTACTACTATTTATTTCCTTATTATAGGCTCAGGTGTTGATAATGCTCCACCTCTATTTTCTACTATAAATGAATACACAGAATGCATAAATGAATCTCAAGAATCTCAATGGTCACTTGAAGATTTGGCCCCCCCTCTGCAAGCAATTACATCTTTGTATTGTCAAAGTTCTATCCACTTAGCAGACATTCCTATGTACCATGCAAGCTCCACCAATCCAGTTGAAGAAACACATGATGATCAAGCTATCATAAATCTACTAAAGACTCTTTCAAAATAAACATCTCAAAATCATTGTAAAAATTTGGGTGTGATACCTATTTATCTCATCTCCCCAAGTAAAGATTAAAGGGGTATGTTAGAATTATAATCTTTCCTTGGTAATTTATAAACCAAGGTCTTGTCTCATATTTTTAATTCCTTTAATAAGGAAATTAGATATTCCTCCTTAAGAGGATTCCTACACATGGAACACACTAAATGTGAATGTGTCCACTCATCTCTACTTAAGAGATGGTTCTCACACACTTCTTAGGGTTCTCACAGGGGTTCTAAGTTGGCTCTCTCAAGTTGTATAATCTTCTCTTCTTTCTCACTTCTCCTCACATTCTCAAAGTTTCTCTCAATATTGTATTGATCTTACTTCTCTCATTCTTTAGGCTTTGTTCCATATTCATTTTATTCACAAGGGGTTTTCTCTTTTTTTCCCCCTTTCAAAATCCTTGATTTCTTGTCTTGGTTCTTAGAGCATTTTGGTGAACTTGTGGTTGATCTATTGAAGGAAAGTCTCTCTCTCTCTCTCTCTCTCTCTCTCTCTCTCTCTCTCTGTGTGTGTGTGTGTGTGTGTGTGGTAAATCTCTTCCTTTGCATACTCTCTTGGATTCTTTCCTTATATTTTTCATTTTACTTTATGTTTCTAACAGGAATGCATCAAAATTCTCTAATTCATCCCAAACAACATTTTTGTACTACTTAAATCTTTGGTTATTTGAAGCATATTTGGATCTGATTTGAGATACTACTAATTAAGAATCTCCAATCACTCTAAGATTTTTTATTCAATGCCTTGAGGCCAACCTCAATCCTATCAACAAAGCCTCATACTCTGCAACATTGTTTGTACATGTAAACAATAATGTGAAGGAGAATTTGAGAGTTTTACCACTAGTAGCTATCAACAACACTCCTGCACTAGCTCCCTCCATAGAGCTAGCACCATAAATAAACATAACCCATAAATTAGATTTTTCTATTAAATTATTTTTATCCTTAGATAAAAGCATAGGTTGAACTTTCCCTTCAACCTCTTTATCCTGCACTTGGAAAGAACCAATATCAGTGTCTAAAAAATAATTCATGTTATCATCTTAATCTTCTTTGATCATGTGAGAAGTTTTGGTTTCCTGGGACACTTTGATATTCTCACAATAAATATTAAAAGTAACAAAAGATAAATCACATTAAATACTTACCCCCATTGAAGCACTCCATTTTCTTGACAATAACATTCCATATTGGGGAGGAATATCAACAACTAGAACACTCATTATAGCACTTTTCCAAGGTATGTAACCATCTTATAAGGAAAGGCTTTGATAGTACCAATAACAGGCACTTCTCTAGAATCCATGTCCTAAAATCTTCCATGGGGAGTATCAACTTGCAATCCCATTGAATTCATTACCTCTACAGGTATGACAGTGTTTGATGCTCCAGAATCTATCATACAATTCTTTAGCATCTTACCGTTTATAACTAGAGTCAACATAAAAGGATCTACAGACCCCAAAGAAGTACTAACAACATTAGTATCCAGGTAAATCTGAGGAATCTTTGAAACAATTTCATCAAAATCCTTTGGCTTACTTCCAAATTTATCTTTTGCATTTGCCATTTTCTTATTACCTTATGGTTTATGAATTTATGTGGAAGTGACACCATTTACCCATGTCAAGGCCTTCTCCTTGTGTTCCCCAATTCTCAGCATTTCCAATAATGGAACCTTGATAGTGATCTAGGAAAGAAGTTGCCCCATATCAATAGGGGTGTATTTTAAGTCAGAGAAATCTTGTGTCTTATTGACAAGATTCCCATCCTCAACCTGAGTGGCCAAATTGGGCTCATTTATCTTTTGTTGTTTATTGTCCTTTTGAGAAGGGGGAACAATTATTCCTGACATCTTTTTTTTCACTTTATACACAATACTTGGACCATTAGGCTTGTTTGGTTTCTTAATCATTATCTTCTTGACACCCTTAGTAGATTTTTTCTTTTCTTGTGAATGCTTGGTGTCTTCTTTAGTGTCCTTAATGAAAATACTAGCTGGTTTTCCATCTCTAGTTCCAACTATTTTGTTTCTTAAATTATAATTACTCCTTTCTTGAGTAACCATGTTAGCTTTGATCTATTCTATTTATTCAATAGAAGGTCTCCTAAACACAAGGGTTTCCTCACCCTTTTCAAAATTGCATATTATATCATCAATCTCCCCTTCTTCTTAATCAGAAGAAATTTGTTGATGATATGATTCTTTTCTTCTTGGTGAGCCAGATCCATCTTGTTTTTCAATCTCATCATCAGAACCTACTTCACCCCACAGATGTGAGTTGTAACTGAATTATAGGGCAGTTGTCAAAATAGAGAAAGTACCCAAGCACTTGGCAAGGGGGAAATTTGACTCAACAGTTTGATCAGAATTTTTGATATGATAAGTGTTTTTGTCACTAATTCCAAAGGGGGAGATTTTAAACCTTATGGAAAGACATGTTGTCAATTAGTGCCAAAACACTAAGTCATTTATATGGCTACAGTGTTTACCGATCCAACAACTTGAAGTGTAACCTGAGAAGTTGCAATGTTGACCGAGAAATTAGTTCCAAATAGTATCACCCAAGTCACCAGTGTTACCTAAGTGGCATACCATCTCTGAGTGATCAACGTGGGTCAAGAACCCAATGTCAACCGAGTGCTATAGTTTCAAATTCACTGTGTCACCCAAGTGTCATTATATCACTCGAGTGGATTACTGGATCTGAGTATCAGCATTGGGCCAACTTAGCACATATTGTTTGATACTAATTAAATATGTTAAGTATCTGACTTATGAAGGTAATTAATTTGGATAGATATATATGTAAGGTACTTTTTTTATCCAAATTATGAGGAATAGCAGAAGAAAGAGTATGGATATGCGAATATGAAGTGGCAAATTGATTAGAAGGCTACAGCAGTATAAAGGAATAGAAGAGAATCATCTATCACATTTAGGTGATCAGTATTACTTCAAAGAATCTTATTCAGAAAATTAGAGTTTCATAGCAGATCATTCACTTGTTCATCCTAACAGGTGTATCAGTCAAAATCCTTTAATAGGGTGGACTTAACAGTCCTTCACAAATCTCCTAACAAAGTGCATACTTTATTGTATTGTATAAATCCTTTCACGAGGTGGACCTAATAGTCCTTATTGCTCCTAATAGGGCATACCATCAAAAGTGGTCAATTTTAAGCCTTAACCGACCAATTTTATTACTTGTGGGTACCATCCCACCCTAGTTTTACTTTCTATTTGGAAGGTTTCTGGGTAACCAAATATTGTGTCAAGTGTTATAGATGTTTAATTCTTTTCTGTTCCATGCATGCAATCATATTAGACAATCTAATAAAGGATAAAAGTGAATAAATTTTATTGGTTCCTGATTCACCCACCCCCCTTTCTTAGTCACCTAGCCTCAATATATTTCCAACATTTCTTTCTTCTTTGATTCATCTGAAGTGTACTTGTCCTTCCATGTTGCAAACACCTCATCACTAGGCCAAAGGAAGCTAATAATTTCATCCTTCTTGTTGAATAACTCATCCCATTCTCTTTTAAACCATTGAACTTCTTCCCTCCAAAACCCAAAGTATAGTTTATCCTTTTCAATTGTTTCTATGGTTTGGACAAACAAAATGGTGTTGGGATTAATAGGAAGTATGTACCAAGAGGGGAGGGGTGAATTAGTGCCTCTAAAACTTTTTTGTATCCTTTAATCAATTAACCTTTGTAATCAATTGCATGTCCATTCAATCTAATCTAAACTATCTTGGTGTGAGTTATATCAATTCATAACCTTAATAAACATGTGAATCATTCGTAGAAACATTCATTAAAATAATTGGCACATAACACAAGATATGATATTATAGAAAACTCCTGTTAGGAAGTAAAAACTATGGTGGGGATGGCACCCACAAAACTTCACTATCTGCAGATTGGAAGGGGCTGGTTAAGGCTTACAATTTGATCACTTCTGATGATCTACCCTATTAAGAGTATCGGTGGAGACCTGTTAGGGTCTACTTTGTTAAGAGCTTTAGCAACACTAATGAAGTGTGCACTCGGTTAAGAGATTTACAATAGGACTGTTAAGTCCACCTTCCTTCAAAGGATTTTTACACTTTGCTCCACTTGTTAGAATGATAGAAAATTACAAATTGACCTGGTAAATTCAATATCCTATTGCTGATACAGATCCTATGTAGTTCACATAAAAATATTATCACCTTAACTGTGATTGAATAATACCTCTGATTATCGGTTTCCTCTATTCTTGGTTCTGCTAACCAAATTCTTCTTTTTCTATTATGGTTCTTGAAACTCTCAATTTAATCCATAGATGTGATTGTTCTATTCTCCTGTCTCTTTTTCCTTCTCACACACACATTCTAATCAATGATTACATCATCTATTTATAGATGGTTTGACTTCATCGAGTTGTGATAAAAACCATGTTAACTCTAAGATCAGGTTTACAACTTACACCTAGATCTCCTAGTCTATGTGTTTTAAATCAGTTAGCTTGATTAATAAACGTACATTAATGTTTCTTGTCCCTAAAGAAATGGATTTAAAACAATTAAATATCCTATAAATAGAATACACTTGCTTTATCTTACGTGGAAGTTAGATCCACTTTTTGCGGGCTGCAACTAACTTTTGGTTTTGTATGTCGGTCATGCTTGACTGTCCTTCAGTTTTTACTGTCGATTGCACTGTATCTATTTTGTTGGTCTGCACTATAACTTTCATTTTGGGTTCCACATTATCTTTCTGCTTTGTGATTTTTGGTTTACACACTACCCTGTGACATCGGTTCTCTCTGTACTTAGTCATTTTTGGTGATCTCCTAATTTGATCTTCGATTTTCTCTTTCCTATCTTTTGGTGTAGGCTTACCAAAAGTGTTGTTTGTATACTAATGACAAATTAATGTCATCAATCTCCCCCTTTGACATTAGTATCAAAAACTGATATGTGCAAAATACTAACAAAATGTTAAGTATATACACCATATATAATCCTTAGTCATTTAATGACTCCCCCTATGTATATGTCGGCATATCTATACATATGATATATTTTCCTTCTACATATCATTTTACCTTTATGAATATACATATACATATCTACCTCTTTCCCATCTGAATGAATGTACATAACATTTTCCTTTTTTATTTTGTACTTATATCATTTCCCCCTTTATCTGATATTAAGGGCAAAGGTCATTTACCTTACAACTTATCAAAAATGTGTGAATGAGACGACTTCATGTCTTCCATCATTTTCTCCCATTTCTCTTTAAGGTTCTCTAGAGCCATATGTTAGAAACACTGAGAGGGGGGGGGGGGGGGGGGA
>MU227134.1:2099181-2129047 GCA_018584345.1 Thuja plicata
TGAGCCATTTCTTTTCTGCATTCTTCTATCTCTTTTTGGAGAGGGGTTTTTCCCACTGGGTTTTCTTCTTTGTCTCCGGTTTGCAGAGATTTCCTTGTACTGGGTACCTGATCAGGCCTTGTTGCCGTGACCCTTTTCTTTCTTTCTTAGTCTTGCTAGGTCTGCTTTCTCCCTGCGTTCAGCTTAAGGGGGGGTGTTAGAGTAATCAGTTTACTCTTTTTCGGCTTATGCTTTCTCTTAGGTGCATATAATTAATACTTTATATTAATTATATTGCGCAACCTAGCTTTTAGTTTTTAGGGTTTGTTCACCTTTATAGGCTGAACATTGTAATGCTTTTCAATCAATTCAGATTATAATTTCGCTCTCATTTTCTGAGCAACTTCTGAGTTCTTCAGCTTTTTCATTTTTTTGCTTCTACTTTGTATCAGGTTCTTGCATGCAGGTGTATTCGGGGTCTGTGGATTTGCATGTTTGCAAAATCCTACAATTTCAGTGTCAAAGTTGGCCAAAAAGTGGGACACAGTTTTGTGGGATCACCCTTTACCTTGAAATTTTATGCCTCTAAGGCTTCATCTTTCTTGGTGTCTTCTATGTCCTCTCAGGTTCTAATGAATTTTCTACCCTTCTTTTTTTTTCCTCTTTTTGGTGTGGGAGCTTTCCTCATGTAAGTCCTGACCTTTCCTTTCTTAAGAGGTGAAGGAGTAGATTCTTTGGATATTTGGCTTTTAGTCCTTGAAGCACCTCTAGTCCTTGGTTTCTTAGATGGTGGAGGAGGTGGAAAATTTGACTATGTTTCCTTGGATTCATTCTTCTCTTCATCTTTATCGATAGATAATTGTTCTTTGATTTTCTCCTCTTGTTCAATTTCTTCATCTTGCTCAGCTTCTTCCTCGGTTACTGAGAGAATCTTCTTGAGATTCTTCACCATTTTGTCCTTCTTTTTGACTATTTTCTTGACAACTAGGCCTAATTTAATTCTTGACTTGGCCTCTTCATATGTGCCAAACCTTGGTTTCTTCTTGTCTAGTGGTTCATTTATTGAGGCATCAATTGCCTTTGTTTCAAGATCAATGTTGATCTCATATTCCAATGGTTGCAACCATGTTGTCCTTTCTATAGAAAGTTTGATGTAAGTATTATCTGTGTCAACCATGAAGCATATCTCATCCTTATATTTCTCAATGAGTTGCTTCGGGATTCTTACCGTCTTTTGGATTTGGTCTTTGAATACATTGAAGTATTCATTCATGAATATTTCAAAGTTATCTCCCAGTGCAACTATGTGCTCACTGATTTGCATGGTGACCAGTTTGGTGTTGTCCCATTTTACATCTCCTACCAATGGGAACTTTTCTTTAAAATAAAAGAAAATACACATGATTAGTGAGCCAAAATTACAAGTGTTTGACTTTGCATTCCTGATTGTCTTTAGGTTGTCCTTTAACTAATTCAGGAGTAGCTCAAATAAGTCCAACTGTGTACCCTTCTTCACAATTTTGTAGGTTTTTTCCACTGCATCTGATGCTATGCTATTTAATCTACTTTCTTGGAAGAATTTGTAACCCAAAACACATGCACCAAACTTAATCTCATCATCGGTTATTGTTGTTACTTTCAACGGCCATCCCTTTTGGGTCTTGTCATCTTTTCGGTCTCTACCTTCGGTGGATGCTTTAGTGACTTTACTTTATTGGTTATAGGGTAACTGGTGACCACATAGATGACATATTGGGTTATTGCCTTTGGTTCATCCAACCATAACTTGTTGTTATGCATTCTTCTCAGTACTAACTGAATCCAATCGGTTTTGAAGACCTTCAAAAACATTAGGGAATTGGTGAGCCATTTCACCTCAATGTGTTTGTGCTCTTCCTTAAGTGTTCCATCATCGTTACAAAGCTTCTTGTAATATTATTCTACCTCTAACATTCCAATCTCTACAATCTTGCAGTGTATGAAGGATCGGACATCTTCAACCAAAAAAACCCTAGCTAGAATGCGCAAAAATGCACCAGCATTGTCGGGTTGTGAGGCAACCTCTGGATGGATCTTATAATTAGGTTCCTCACATGTCATGTTCTTGATGAGTTTGAAGTCATCTTTCTTTGATTCTTATATTTCATGGTTCGTGAAGTTGATGTCATTTTCAGATAATTAGGGCTTCTACGTAATGCGTGAAAATGGAGTTTCCGGACTTGAAGAACTTACTGTTTGTGTTTGCAAAGATCTCTAAACTTCTTTGGAGTGTTGGAGGTCAAGTCATGACCACTCTGTAGCTTGGTTTCTTTCAACTCAAAAATCACCTTCACTCTCTCTTCTCTGGATGTCATGACAAATGAGTCATTCTGATGCCCTATTTATAGTCATTGCCCTAAAATGTGTGTCATAAATTCTCACCAACTTGTCAGTGTATAAAGACTGAGTTCATCGGTGAAGACTTTACTTCCATCAGTGACACTTACAACATTTTAGAGCAGTCAATGTTCACTTTTATTTTATCGACAGGGTTCGATAACACTGACAGCTTGTTCATGTTCTTGTTTACCGATGAGGCTCAGTCTATACTAGCAACTTTTTCTTTTAACTGATGCTTCTCGGTAAATGTAGGCAATTTTAAATTTGAGTGTACACCGACAGGTTTTGGTATATATGCCCAAAATAATAGTTATCATATATTTCAACAAGTACAGCCATGATGCATCTTTCTTATGCTAATTTGGAATTATTTCAACATATTATGGAACTGATGTAAAGTAATAGCTTGGGGGTAATGCAGTTCCATACTTACTTTTTCATCTTAGGTGGGGTTGGTGATGTCACTGGATCCATTGGATGGGGTGTCACCATTTTCATTTCTCGTTCCAAATTCCTCATTGCTTGAATCTTTTCTCCACATTTTATCTCTAGCCCTTCGGATATCTTCAATGGTGTTTCCATTGGGATATGTGCTTGTCTTTATCATTTGGTCTCTGCAGTCTTTCTTGAGATGACCAACTTTATGACAGTGTAAGAATGCCATTCTGGGGTTATTCCAACCTCTAGACTTTCTATTCCATAGTCTCATACAGCTTGAAGCAATGTGACCAAATCTTCCACATGTTATACAATTTGTCCAAGTATTGTAGTCACATACATACTGATTACTGACATTCTTTGGTTGATAGGGAGTTTCTTGACCTTTAGGATTCCATGATTGTCTTTTCTTTTTCCAGCATTCAAGAGTTGTGTGCCCATTCATTTTGCATGTAGGATAACATTTATCCATGTAGGTTTCCCTTTTTGGTTGTTTCATCTCAAACTTACATTCATATGCTTTATGACCTTTCTTGTTACATTTATAACAGAATCCTATGAATGAAGATGTAGATTTAGGAATACCTTTCATTTTTCCTCTACATATATTTGATGTATGGCCTTTCTTTCCATAGTGATTGCATGTAAGCTTTCTTGGTCTTGGATTTTTATAGACATTCTTTGGATTGGATTGATTTGATGATTCTCCATTTTTGGTAAAGCCTAGACTGTTGTTGCTATTGACTCTTCATTGTCCCTCAAGAAAATCATCCATTCTTTTATTTCTTTCTTCAGAATTTTTTATTATTTCATTATGTTGTTGCTGTATTCTTAATTCATGCTTTAACTTTTCATTCTCATCCCTCAGTTCACCAATAGCTTCTATTATTTCAATGAGTTCAACATTTATTTTGTTTGCTTCTTGACTCATAAGAATAATCTGATTTGTTATCTCATGGTGATGCTTTATAAGTCTTTGTATTTCAGTCTCCTTTTCTTGTAGCTTTTTTGTGATCTTTCTTCTATCATCAATAGCTAGTGTTCTTTCTTTTTCAGCCTATCTAGCATTTTTCATGACATCAATCATCCTTACCATATGTGTCTCTTAACCGATTTGCAGATATTTAACTTGTCCAGCCAGATGTAGATTGATTTTAGTTAGGCTTATGATGCTTTCTTCTGATGTATCTAATGCTTTTCTTGTAGTTGATCCTGAATATAGAATCTCTTCCTCATGATAATCTATCTCATTAAGTTGCAAGATGCCATATTCTTTCTTTCATCAAGCAACTATCTCATGCTGATTCTAGCTTCTTTTTACTGTTTATAGAACATCAAAATTTCAAGCTTTTTATTCTCAATATTTTTATCAAGTTTGTACTTCTCCATTGTATGATCTTTTCTCTTAATCCTTTAAGCTTTCCAAGAAGATACTTAGCTATGATACCAATTGTTGGGATTAATGGGAAGTATGTACTGAGAGGGGAGGGGTGAATCAGTACCTCTAAAACTTTTTTGTATCCTTTAATCAATTAACCTTTGTAATCAATTGCATGTCCATTCAATCTAATCTAAACTATCTTGGTGTGATTTATATCAATTCATAACATTAATAAACATGTGAATCATTCATAGAAACATTCATGGACATATTTGACACATAACACAAGATATGATATCGTAGAAAACTCCTATTAGGAAGTAAAAATTGCAGTGGGGATGGCACCCACAAAACTTCCCTATCTGCAGATTGGAAGGGGCCGGTTAAGGCTTACAATTTGATCACTTCCAATGATCTACCCTGTTAGGAGTATCAGTGGAGACCTATTAAAGTATAATCTATTAATATTTTTAGCAACACTAATGAAGTGTGCACTCGCTTAAGAGATTTACAGTAGGACTTTTAAGTCCACCTTCCTTGAAAGGATTTTTACACTTTGCTCCACTTGTTAGAATGATAGAAAATTACAAATTGACCTGGTAAATGTAATCTCCTATTGCTGATACATATCCTATGTAGTTCACATAAAAATATTATCACCTTAACTGTGATTGAATAATACCTCTGATTATCGGTTTCCTCTGTTCTTGATTCTGCTAACCAAATTCTTCTTTTTATGTTCTAGTTCTTGAAACTCTCAATTCAATCCATAGATGTGCTCATTATGTTCTCCTCTCTCTTTTTCCTTCTCACACACACATTCTAATGAATGATTACATCATCTATTTATAGATGGATTGACTTCATCTAGTTGTGATAAAAACAATGTTAACTCTAAGATCAGGTTTACAACTTACACCTAGATCTCCTAGTCTCTGTGTTTTAAATTAGTTAGATTGATTAAAACACTTACATTAATGTCTCTTGTCCCTAAAGAAATAGATTTAAAACAATGAAATATCCTATAAATAGAATACACTTTCTTTATCTGGCATGGAAGTCACATCCACTTTTTGTGGGTTGCAACTGACTTTCAGTTCTTTCTATCAGTCATGCTTGACTACCCTTCGGTTTTTACTATTGGTTGCACTGTATCTATCTTTTCAGTCTGCACTGTAACTTGAATTTTGGGTTCCTCTTTCAGGTTCTACTTTATCTTTCTGATTTGTGATTTTTGGTTTACACACTACCTTGTGTCATCGGTTCTCTCTGTACTTAGTCATTTTTGGTGATCTCCTAATTTGATCTTTGGTTTTCTCTTTCCTGTCTTTTGGTGTAGGCTTACCGAAAGTGTTGTTTATATACTAATATAAAATTAATGTCATCAAATGGTACTATCAAGGTTTATGATGTTGTTCATTCTTCTTGACATCTCATCATCCATTTTGCCTTCTTATTTAATTTACCATTTTTCTTCAAAATGCTAGGGAATAGTTCAAAACAAATTGTAGAATATTCCATTTTTATATCTCTTCTCTCTTGTGGATGATAGTCCTCCTTATTTCAAACTCTAACATGTCTTTAAAAAACTTCTAGGTTGTTTTTATTGCATCATCAACATTTTCCTCCCTTTTGAATACAGAATAAAATAATTTCAAATTGGACTTCCTCCCTATCCACTTGTGTAAAATAGGCTCAATTTTAGCCTTGTGCTCTTCAAAATAATTTATAATACTTATAATTATTTTCCTGCCCAAATAGTTAAAAGTAGGCTCTATATTTTTAGAAAACTACATAATTGTATCTCTTACCTTCTCCTTGAACTTTTGATCTACAATAGACTTATCTCTTCTAAACATTTCACTTTCTTCTTCTAATCTCTTTCTTCAGCTTTTAAATTTTCTTTTTCCAAGTTGAGTTCAGCTTCAGAGTTAGAGGTAAAGGGCAAAGGGGAAGGAGAAATCTATATTGTATGACTAGAGGATGAAGGTTGGGCAGGATAAATAGAAATTGTTCTCTAAGGAGATCTTGCAATTGATTATTGGCCCCTTAATTGCGCAATTACTTTGTCTTGTTCATTGACCACCTTCTTTTGCTCATTTTAATCTTGGAGGGCTGTCTCTAATTTTGTCCTGAGATCTTCCTTTTTCTTGGCCTCCTTTTCTACTACTTTCAAACCAAACTTGACAGTCTCTAAAATTGCACTAGATGCTTCTACACCTGAGGTCTCACCTACTCCCCTCACCATCAAGCTACTAGAATGGTCAGCCTTAACAGGTTCATTCCTTTTCCTATTTTCTTCTCTCTTTAGAGACCCCATAACTAGGGCAGCATGATCTTCACTGAAAAACCCCGTTTGATGTCTTGTTCATTTGCCTCTTTTGTATCATGCATGGTCTTTGTTTATTTCCTTACTACATCAAATACAATAGCTTCAGCATTGTCCGATTCTGAAAGAGTAAGGAATCCTGCCTTTCTAGCCAATTCTCTTCCCTGTTAAGGGGTGATCTTTCCAAATTCTTCTATCATTTCATGTTTTACCATGGTCTCAATATCATTCATAACTCTATATGGTTGTTCCTCTTGTTTCTTTTGGCATGTTTCTTTAAATTTATCAATGTGAGTTCTCCACAGAAATTGTATGAATTCCCTAGCTTTTATAAAACTTTCATCTCCCAATAATTCATCACTTGCTTGCTTGGTTATAGGATCAAATTCTTTTCTAGAAAATTATGCAACAGTTAAATCTAATTCAGCCATTTTTGGTGCTTCTGGAATTCCTTCTTGAATTTCTTGTTGGGTGACACAAATATGCCCCATGCTTCTCATTTGTAGCAGTTGTTCTTCGACTCCCTATTCATCAACATGTAGTGGGGGCTTAGAATTTGAATACACATCTTTACTTTTTTGTATATTCTCTTCTATCCTCTACCTCTTTGGAGAAGGTTGAGACTCAGGATCGGTATCAATAGGTCTCTTCCCCTTTAAAGTGTAAGGTTCCTCAATTTTCTTTGAGTGAGAAGGTGTATCTTGTAATTTCTAACCCCTCTGGGATGTATCTCCCTTGGGAATTACTAAAATTTATCCTAACCTTTGGTGAAAAACATATTCACTTAGTGGAACAAGCTTGACAATTGTTGACTTTGTCAAGATAACCTTGGTGTTAGCTAGCTCTGATTTCATGATTGCATCCTTCTTCTCATTTAGAGCTTACATGATCTCTTCAAAAAGTGTCATCAAATAATCAATCTTCCTTTCCATAGGATCAAAGACCTTTAATGGTGTTAGTAATAATTGAGAGGGGGGGTGAATCATTGGCCTAAAAAATATTCCAATAATCAACCCTTAAAACTTAGTACCACAACATTATATCTCTAGTTATCTTTAGTCCTATAAGATGAATGCCTCCAAATACTTATATCAGATTACTACTGCTCAGAATGCTTTGTAAAACCTTCTCCTGTATGTTTACCAAATAGCAGTCTATTAATTTACCGAAAGACAGTAAATTATCTAGAGTATACCGATGAATCCAGTTAAATTATGTGTAATGCAAAACACTAAATTAATGACTCATAAACAAATTGACACATGAATTTTTTACATGGAAACCCTGTTAAGGTAAAAACCACTTGGGACCGGTAACCCAAAATTTTTACTCTTCTGAAGTGAGCTCAGTGAAGAGCCAACCCTATTAAAGGTTACAAACACACTGTTAAGTGTGACCTTGTTAGAGGATATAAAATTTTAGTCTGTCACTTGATATCGGGCATCTCTATGCTACCATCTTTGATCAAACACTCACTTGGCCTATCAATTTGTATCTGGTATCTCATGCTATCTTCATGATCAAACTTTTTGATACTCCTTGGGATGTATCTCAATATACAAAGGATCTTTAAATCCTGCTTGGTTAAGAGAATTTCTGAATCAATGGTTAAACTAAAACAGTATGATATGTTCACATATACAACTTATACTTGCAGATTTTCATAACTATTGTAATCTCACAAAACTATTTTGATCAATATATCTCGGTTTATACCTTTGCTCCACTTTGATTATGCTCGGTGATGTTGTGCTCTATTTCTCGGTGTCCGTAGAAAACTTTATCTCTTTCCTTAGCTTGTTGATTAGGACTGTATGAAGTTTCTCTTCATCAATTTCTCTTCAGCATCCTCTTTCTTTATTCACTCCCCACACCAATTCATAATGAATTGATTTGTCCCTTTATAGACATGATATAACCGTTGTTAGGTTCTTGATCTTCTTGATCTTGGATTGATCCACAATTCTCGCCAATTAGATTTAAAGAAAAAAATCTTGTTTTATCTCACTGAGATCTCCTTGCCAACTGGACAAAACAACTTTAAATCCATTACTTATCGCTAGCTTATCTTGTTGAAGAAAACAATGATAACTACTAGTTAACTCTATATTTATCTCTGCCAGCTAGATATTTTGTTGTTTCTAAACTCAAGTTAATTTTGGTGTTTAACTCCTTGATAGCATCGGTCAACACTCCAGTTCTTCTCACGCTTCTCTATCGGTTTACACTATGTTTCTGGCTGTTGGGTATGCTTGTGATTCTGCTTGTTTGTAATACTCATTGGTGTTCTTTCTTGGGCATCACAATGACTTGGCTGTCGGTGATCTCTATCCTTTGGGTTTTACTAACAGCCGATGTTTGTAGTCACATTGTGAATACTTGTCTTTTATGCATTACAGAAAGAATAATATTTTTCTCTTTGATTCTCTAAATTCTTTGACACTTTGATTATAACCGATTATATTATATCAAGTTGACATCAATGATAATACAATCCATTAACTGATTTAATGTATTGCATTATCCTTCTGCATTTCGGTGATCAAATTAACATCTTCAAACTCGCAATCTCTCCCTTTGGCATTGATGGCAACATAATACATTATCATACTATAATATCACTAATACAATATGAAATATACAGTTTCCTCAAGATTTCCTAATGTAACTATTATAAATGTCTGGCTCTTGGTAAGCTCAAAAAAAGCTTAGATTTGTTTCATGTAGAGTGGTTGTCTTAAATTTTCAATCCCTTCACTGGATAGATGTATCATTGAATATCTTTGTCCTGATATGTGCTCTGCCTCAACTGTTCCTCTTCTTGATAATCTCTTTTTCCTTTGACAACAATCTTTCTCTTTTTGTCTGAACTCTCTCCCTTTGTTACTTCTCTCCCTTAGATGGATATTTCATATGTAATCAATTTCTCTCCCTTAGAATATTGATTAAATCTTCCTTTCCGATTCTTAGGAACTTCTCTTTATGGATAATGATATAATATCTCCCTTTATCATATCTCTCCTTTATGTGATATGGAATCATCTCTCCTTTTGATAATGAGATCATCTCTCCCTTTGTATGATAAAGAAAATCTCTCCCTGATGATAATTCTCCCTTATGATAATGAGATATTTCTCTCCCTTTGACAATAATGCCAAAAAAATTATTCTCTTTATTTTACCATCTATATCATGTTCCATCCCTTTGCATAATATATTCCTTGAATTTCCCTATCCATCATCAATACACTATCTCTAGTTTTTGGTGCAGATATGTACCTTGCAATGTACAGATATATCTTTTGTTGTTCATCTCAGTGTTTGCATCAACATGACTGATCTTTAGATTTGGTATAGGCTGATGCAACCTCCTAGTCAGATTATTGACTGATAGACAAGGATTGGACCCCTAGTCTCTGTCTCAGGTACTCAAATGTATCCTTTGGTAATGGCTTGGTGAATATAGCAGCTAACTGTTCCTTTGATTGAACATATTCTAGTGTCACTTCCTTTTCTTGCACTTGTTCTCTTATATAGTGATACTTGATAGAAATATGCTTAGTCTTACCATGCATGACTGAATTCTTAGAAATGTTAATTGCACTGGTGTTATCACAGTAGATAATTACTGGTTCAAGAGTCTTCATATTCATACCTTCTAGTAATTTTTTGATCCTTGCAATATTAGAGAAATTTGCAACAGCATCCACATACTCTGCTTCTACAGTTGACTAAGAGATGCATCCTTGCTTCTTGTTTATCCATGTGACAAGTCTATCACCCATGAAGAATGCTCCTCCAGTTGTGCTCTTTCGGTCATCAATGTTTCCATCCCAATTAGCATCTGTATAGACTTGTAGATCAAATTTTCCTTCTCTTTTGTACCATAAGCCATAGTCTTCAGTATTTTTTAGATATCTCAGAATTCTTTTGACAATAGTCATATGTGATTCTTTGGGATTAGCAGAGAATCTTGCAACAATTCCAACTATGTGCACTATATCTAGTATGGTGTGAACAACATACATAATTTTTCCAATCATTGATCTATATAAGGTTTGATTTACATAATTGGATAGCCATAGGTGTTCCAATTGGTTTGGAATCTTCCATCTTGAATATCTTGAGCACTTCCTTGATGTATTTGGACTGAGTGATGCATATGTCTGCATCTTGTTTAAGAATCTATAAACCAAGAAAGAATTTGATCTCTCCAAACATAGACATTTCAAATTATTTTCTCATTTCATTGGCAAAGGATTTGCATAACAATTCATTTCCCCCAAAAATGATATCATCAACAAAAATTTCAGCAATCAGAATATTACCTTTGGTATCTTCTTTTAAGTATAGATTTCTATTTTCACTTGTTCTAAAAAAATTTATGCTAATGAGATATGAGAGAAGTATTTCACACCAGGATCTCGGTGCTTGTTTGAATCCATAGAAGGCTTTAAGTAGTCTACATAGCATGTTTCTCTTGTCTAGATCAACAAACTCTTCTGGTTGTTCAATGTATACCTCTTCTTCCAATATTCCATTTAGGAATGCAAATTTGACATCCATTTGGTATACCTTGAATCCTTTAAATGTAGCGTAAGAAAGTAAGATTCTGACTCCTTCTAGTCTAGAAATGGGTGCAAAGGTTTCTCCATAATCAATACCTTCTTCTTGTGTATATCCCTTGCATACTAATCTTTCTTTGTTTCTAGTGGCTTATCCATTCTCATTCAACTTATTTCTGAATATTCATTTGGTACCGATGACATTCTTGTCATGTGGTCTTGGTACTAGTGTCCATGTATTGTTCTTCTCAATCTATTTTATTTCCTCATTCATAGCACTAAACCATTCTTCATTCTCAAGTGCATTGTTAATAGATTTAGGCTCAAAATCACAAAGTAAACATCTAGTGTTAAGTGACTTACTTCGTGTTCTTGTTCCAGACTTCTTGTCTCCTATGATTTGATTCTGTGGATGATGTTTTCTGACATACTTGGAAATTTTTGGTTCATCTATGTGTTCTTCATTTTGATGATCTTCTTCACCTTCATTCTCATCTACATTGTTCAGAACATCATCTTGAGGATTATCTTGATTGTTGGTAATTCCAGCCTGATGCTCGGGTGTAATGTTCTAATCCTCAAGAGCGACACACTATTTCTTGGGTAGAGTGTTAGGTTCTGTATAAACAAACCTGTTGTAGTCCTCTGGTTCCCTTTTTCTTTCCTTATCATTCTTTTCTACAAATTCATCTATTTCCACATTTTCACTTTCAATGATTTTGTTAGATGACTTTTAAGACATTTATAAACCTTCATCACTTTTGGAGTCAAGTTTTCCATTTCTATCATCCTTCAAAATATAACATTGACTACCAAAAATTTTGAAGTAACTTACATTGGGTGTATCACCATACCAAAGCTCATAGGGTGTCTTCTTTGTGTCCTTCTTCAATTGTACTTTGTTTAGTGTATAGAAATCAATACTGATAGCTTCCCTCCAGAAAGTTTGAGTGATGCTTTTCTCAATCATCAATGTTCTTGCACAGTCAACAATTGATCTATTTCTTCTTTCAGCAATTCCATTTTGTTGTGGTGTCCTTGGTGCAGAAACCTATCTTTTAATTCCATGCTCATTGAAATAGTCAATGAATTCTTCTGAAGTAAATTCCCCTCCTCTATCTGAACTTAAGTATTTCAACTTCTTTTCAGTTTGTTTTTCTACCATTGCTTTATAACGTTTAAACATCTTAAATGCTTCTTATTTATCTTTTAAAAACATGATTGTCATCATTCTAGAAAAATCATTAACAAAGAGAATAAAATACCTATCTCCATACTAGCTATTTCTCCTCATGGGTCCAGATAGATCTATATGGACTAATTCTAGAATTGCAGTAGATGTATGGGTTTTTCTCTTGAAATTAGACTTTTTCATCTTACCTTTTTGACAATTCGTGCATAGGATATGCTCAGGCTTAGTCATTTTCAGTAAGCCTCTGACATTCCTTTTGTTTATTATCTTTATCATGTTGTCAAAGTTCACATGACACAATATTTTGTGCCACAACCATATATCTTCATTTCTAGCCATTAAACAAGTGGTATTATTGTCATCAAGATAGAAAAGGTTACCTTTTGTCTATTCACCGGTACCAATCAATATTCTTGATTCATTGTAGATCTTTGCCTTCTTGTTTTCAAATGCTACTCTATGACCTGAATTGTTCAACTAAGAAGCGCTTAACAAATTGTAATCCAGTCCATTAACCCAGTAAGCATTTTCACATTTTATCAGGTTATTCAACATTATGGTTCCTTTACCTTCAACTGGACAAGGTGTATCATTTCCCATTCTTAGTGAACCACCATTATAGTATTCAAAAGTCTCAAACTTTTTTTTATCTCTAGTCATATGGTGAGTGCATCCACTATCTATGATCTAGACATCATTCTTACTAACTCTAGATATGAGTGCAGTTTCTACATACCTTTCTTCATCTTCATCTGAATCATCCTTCATGGCTACAAATACCATCTCTATGTCTTCTTCTGATTTAGTGTCAGTGTCATCAGCTCTATTCTCAGCTAGGTAAAAATATTTATTTCCTTTGTCCTTGTAGTCTCGGGTATTTCTCTTGTCAGATTGTTGTTTGCTTTGGTAATCTCTATTTTCACCTTTGTCATACTTCTTCTCATATGATCTATCATTTCCTCTATCATATTTTATTTAGTTTGTACATCTTGCAGCAAAGTGTCCAACCTCTTTACAATTGAAACATACAAGTGGTAATTTACCTTTGTATCTACCTTTGCCTCTCTGCGATCTTCTTGCCATTAGTGCTTCAATATCATCAAGTCCTTGATCGTCATTATCATTGTCACTATCATTTCTAATAGCATGTCTATGACTTGAGTTACTTATCTTTAGAGAGGATTTGAATGCAAATTATATGGATGGTAAGACACTATTATCAAAGTTGTTCATCTCAAATGAAATTAGTCTACCAATCAGACTATCTAGAGTAACTATATTTTTTGCAACTGCTCTCATTTCTTGAATAGAAGAAACTCTAATAGCATAAACAGGTAATAAGGTTCTTAAGATTTTTCTTACCACTCTCTCCTCTTCAAGTACACCTCCAACTCCTCAGATAGCATTTACTACCTCTTTGATTTTGTAGCTATACTGAGTGATGTTTTCTCCTTCTTTCATCCTTAGGTCATCAAACCTCCATCTTAGGCTTTCTACCTTTGCTCTTAGTACATTAGCATCTCCTCCATGTACAAGCTTCAACTTATCCCAAATTTTCTTTGCATGGGTGTGGGTTTTGACATCTTCAAACTCAACATCGGAGAGTGATGATGCAAGTTCTATCATCATGCAGTTATGCTCATGCTTGACTCTTAATTTCTCAAGAGTGTGAGGTCATGTAGGCAACACATATTCAGTATCTAAGTATTGAACAATATCATTTCCAATAACTGATAGGTGGAGTCTTATTATTCTTTTCCATGATGCAAAGTTTTCTTTATTCAACTTGGGTACATCTCGTCTGTTCATCTTGTGATCTTTTTCTTGATCTGTTAAACTACCTTTCTAAGCATACAAGCTCTGATACCAATTTTTAGTAATAACTGAGAGGGGATGTGAATTAGTGGCCTCAAAAATATTCCAATAATCAACCCTTAAAACTTAGTACCACAATATTATATCTCTAGTTATCTTCAGTCCTATAAGATGATTGCCTCCAAATACTTATATCAAATTACTACTTCTCAGAATGCTTTGTAAAACCTTCTACTGTATGTTTACTGAATAGTATTCTGTTAATTTACTGAAAGACAATAAATTATCTAGAGTATACTGATCAATCTAGTTAATTTATGTGTAATGAAAAACACTAAAGTAATGACTCATAAACACATGATTTTTTAACGTGGAAACCCTATTAAGGGAAAAATTGCTTGGGACTGGTAAACCAAAATTTTCACTCTTCTGAAGTGAGCTCGGTGAAGAGCCAACCCTATAAAGGTTACAAACACACTGTTATGTGTAACCTTGTTAGAGGATTTAAAATTTTAGTCTGTCACTTGATATCGGGCATCTCTATGCTACCATCTTTGATCAAACACTCACTTGGCCTGTCAATTGATATCTGGCATCTCATGCTATCTTAATGATCAAAATTTTTTATACTCCTTGGGATGTATCTCAACATAGAAAGGATCTTTAAATACCGCTCGGTTAAGAGACTTTCTAAATCAATGGTTAAACTGAAACAATATGATCTTTTCACATATACAACTTATACTTGCAGATTTTTAGATCTATTGTAATCTCACAAAACTATTTTGATCAATATATCTTGGTTTATACCTTTTCTCCACTTTGATTCTTCTCGATGATGTTTTTCTCTATTTCTCAGTGTCCACAGAAAACTTTGGCTCTTTCCTTATCTTGTTGATCATGACTGTATGAATTTTCTCTTCATCAGTTTCTCTTTAGCATCCTCTTTCTTTATTCACTCCCCACACCAATTCACAATGAATTGACTTGTCTCTTTATAGACATGATATCACCGTTGTTAGGTTCTTGATCTTCTTGATCTTGGTGTGATCCACAATTCTTTCCAATTAGATTTAAAGAAAAAACTCTTGTTTTATCTCGCTAAGATCTCCTTGCCAACTGGACAAAATAGCTTTAAATCCATTACTTATCGCTGGCTTATCTTGTTGAAGAAAACAATGATAACTACCCGTTAACTCTACATTTAGCTCTGCTAGCTAGATATAGTGTCATTTCTAAAATCAAGTTAATTTTGGTGTTAACTCTTTGATAGTGTTGGTCAACACTCTAGTTCTCCTCAAGCTTCTCCATCAGTTTACACTATGCTTCTGGCTGTCGGGTATGCTTGTGATTCTGCTCTTCAGTAATGCTTGTCAGTGTTCTTTCTCGGGCATCACTGTGACTTGACTGTCGGTGATCTCTATCAGATGGTTTTTACTGACCGTCATTGTTTGTATTCTCATTGTGAATACTTGTCTTTTATGCATTACAGAAAGCATAATCTTTTTCTCTTTGACTCTCTAAATTCTTTGACACTTTGATTATAACCGATTAGATTATATCAAGTTGACATCAATGACAATACAATCTATTAACTAATTTAATGTCTTGCATTATCCTTCTGCATTTTGGTGATCAACTTAACATCTTCAAATATTCAATCAATTACATGTCATCAAATGGATCATAGCCCTTATCAAAACACTCCAAGAAAATCTAGGGTTTTCTTATATACTAGCCACTTTTCCTTTTTGATTTCCTGCTCTTGCAAGTGGAATTGGTGGTCCATAGCCATACACCTAGTTCTCTTTTTAAACATATCATTAAAAATCCCCTCAGGGTCAGTACACCTCACCACTAATGTTTCCATTCTATAAGGCTTCAAGAATTTGTTCATGTGCACCCATCCACCCTTGGTGATAACAAACTAATGTGCAATAGTGATGGTAGGAAAAATAGATCCCCTTCCCTTTCCTATCAAAGCAACATCTTGTAGACCACCAATTTGTCTGATTATCTCGGAAATACCAACTTTCAGATGGACTTGGTAAGGGAGTATATGTGGGGTACCTTTGAAACCATAAAATCTAAACATAGTTGAGACAGGATATAAAATTATGTCCCGCCAATTATGCACTATTTTTATCTCTTTGGCATTTGTCTGATTATCTCAGTAATACCAAATTTTAGAGGGACTTGGTAAGGGAGTATATGTGGGGTACCTCTGAAACCATAAACTCTAAACATAATTGAGACATGATATAAAATGGTGTCCCCCCAACTATCCACTATTTTTATCTCTTTGGCATTTGCTTTGGTCTTATGAAAGATTACAAAGCTTTTGAGATCCTGGGATTTCCAAGAAATAATAAGGCTCTGAGCCTAGAGGCAAAGCATCTGTCAAAAATAACATAACTTGCATATTCTCTATCCTAGGACAAGTCCAAACTCCATAGTTGAACTAGCATTTCTTGTCCATCCTTGGTCTTCATTAGATCCATTTCATTTTCAAAATAACTAGCACCCTTATACAGAAACATGTGCATTGGCAAAGAATACCATCCAAATGGTTTATCAACCTTTGATTCTTGAATGCCAATCAAACCATTATGGATCAAATCAGCCACATAAGGTGCAAAGTCAAAAAATAATAACAAGATGAGGATGTAGAATCTGCACCATTATAAACATGTAATGCACTGGTATCTCTATCTCTACATCAACCCCAAAGATTGGCTCAAGGATTAATACATGCCCTTTTCCTTCATATTGAAATAATCCAATTTAAAAGGTTCTAGGGTATTTGGACCTATCACATTCAATTATCCAACCTCCTAAGATAATTCCTTAGAGGCCCACTCTTGCGATAATTCCTTTGGGCTTTGCATATTTCATTGAAGGTGTCAAAATTGATCTCATACAACTGAGAAGATGGTTCATTCAATTTGAAAACTTCCCGGATCTCATCAGTAGTGATGCTTATCAAAGGTTCAAAATCCACATCTCTTGCTATCCTAGTCACCAGGTCATTCTTGTTGGCTACTTGAGGCAAAATTTTGACATCCATAAAAACATTTGGGACTACCAGCTTCCCCACATCAAACTGCCATATATTGCTATTTCGAGCATAAGTGATGCACAGGGATAACTTTAAGAAACCCCCTCCTAGGAAAAAGTGTAAAATCCTGGCGAATCATACATTAATTTAGGGGAAAAAATTTCTTGATGATGGCGAATTTTTTTTCCATAGTAGGAAAATAATATAAAGGCAAAGGCGATTTTTTCCCTACCCAATGAAAATTCTATAAAATCCTATCGAATAATACATTAATGTGGGGAAAATATATATTGTGTGAGGCAAATTTTTTTCTTTTAAACTAAATACATTATAATATATGAGGCAAATAATTTTTTGTTGAAGAGAAAAAAAAAATTGTGCTGGCGAATTCTATGTGCCTTTTGAAAAAATATATTTTTTTTTGGCTAATCTATCGTTAAGTATGGGGAAAATAAATATTTTATTGGCAATTTTCAAAAGATGGGACTTGTCAATGCATCATGTGGACCAACACCAATTAATAACTTGTTTGTAGATTAAACACATGTTGGTATCCATAAGCACAATAGGTTACATCGACACACAACCTAACAGTAACATCCATCATTTTATAATGTTAAATGTCTTATTTGAGACCGTTTGATGATCCTAGATCAATGGTTGCAGTTTAATTTTGGCCCAATTTCTTGAAGGAAACAAAGTTCTCCAAGAATTCAAAGGAATGATGACATGTATCAAATTAATCTGCACCATAAATATTATCTAATTAATGCAACATCACGTAATGACATCATTATTTACATGTATCAAGTCTTACATCTGTTTAGGTGGATGGTTGATAATGTATAACAGTTGTCCTTAATAAAAGAAATTTTTTATCATTGACACTTAATCTGGCTATTTCTACTTTCACACAGTCATCCTTTTAATATGAACGACTGTGCTTTTAATATGAAAGATTTACAAAATTTTGAAGGAAAAATGAATTAATTAGGTTAGAGAAAGAATTAAGGGCTATTTATAGATGATCTACGCTTCCTTCTTCTTGAATTCTCGTTTGGTTTGGGTCTTCCTTTGCTAGTGATTGAAATATTGCCTCTAGTTTAGGTTTTTAGGTTGTATTAGTATAATTTCACATATTGTTGTAGTTTTTTTTGAAGATGGACACTCATATTCATTTTATAAGCACGTCTGCGGAGGAACAGAAGGCATTTTTGGGCCTGGTCTCAAACCAAAACCTTGAATCAGTTTGCAAGGAGTTTGGAGCCTTAACAAATGAGGCTGTGAGAATGGTGTTGGGCCATCAGTTTATGGAAAATGTTGATAGGTACCGAGTTAACATGGACATTATGTCCTATTTTTGGCATCTCTTTTGGACCTCGGGGAAGAGAAGGTGGATATGCTCCTTCTGTTAAGGAAGTTATTCAAACATTAATTCCTGGGTGACATTGTTGAGGTTGTTGTTTATGAAAAATTAGGGGTGGGGATCCCTTGGGCAAGTGATTTACGCAAGCTTTTTGAGTCAGATGAAGATGTGGCCATTCAACCTTTTCTTTTGAACCTGGATGTTCAGCAGTTGATGCGCCATAGGAAATGGGCGCAGATTGGTAGGGATTTTCTTCGCAAATGGTTTCTATTGGATGACTTGGTGGACTACAAATGGTTGTATGAATTCATAGAGCTTTTTATCTTTGAAAATTTCTACTTAGATGGAGGGGAAAATCCTTAGTGTTTTTTCCCTATGGCCTCCGCCTGAAAATTTTGAAATTTTCACTATAGTAGGTTTTGTCTTTAAAGTTTTGTAGGGACTTCAAGTGAAAGTCTCCAAGTCTAAAATTTTGAATATTGTAAATTTATCAAAAATATTAATGAAAAGTTTGCAACTTCATTTCAATTTTTTGTATGGATTTAATTGTAAAATATGTATATGTGAGTCGTGACATATGTGATTTTATAATTTGTGAAATTGAAAATGAACCAAACAAATGTTAAATTGTTAATGTACAACAATATTTTATTTATTTAACAGTAATATTACTTAAATTTTGCATGTATCATGTCACATGTGTGACTGTGCGACTGTCGAATTGTGAAATTTTAAAGCAGTTATTCTTTAAACTTTAAAGTAAAACTAAAATCTAAAATAAGAAAATGTCAAATGGAAATTAATAAAACATCTAATAATTACAATTTCTAGACTCCCAGTCACATCGAGTTAATATTGCCTCTTTGGTAGCAGAGTTGTCCGTCATCACTGGCAACTGCAAGTGGTATGTACAATTAATAAAACATCTAATAATTACAATTTCTAGACTCCCAGTCACATCGAGTTAATATTGCCTCTTTGGTAGCAGAGTTGTCTATCATCACTGGCAACTGCAAGTGGTATGTACATTTGGAAACTGCATGTGGTATGTACATTGTACTATCAACTATGAGCATTGATACCATCAACACGTACCTTAAACCTGTTTGTTTAGAACCCTAAATTGTAAATGTATTAATCAGGACCGTTGATTGATGTAGATCAATGGCTAGATTTTTATCTCGGGCACAATTTCTCAAAATGAATATCTTTTCAGAGTGACAGTGACATTCTTTAGCCATCAGGAAATTCGCACAGTTTCCAAAATTGTACTAATACAAACTGTAGTTATTAGTATAGTGAGCACTGACTATATTAGTAATTTCCCACACTCCCGCATTAATGCGAATGATTTACCTAAAGATATGGAAGATATGGAATAAGGCTATTAATAGATATTCTTGCTTGCTTCTTCATCAATTTCAATTTGTTTTTGCCTTTCAGCATCAGCCCTCAAATTTCAATTTTCTGTGTAGTTTGAAGATTTAGATTTTTAGTTTAGGCAGAGATGGACACACCAATTAGGTTGAGAACTACATCCACTGATGAGAAAAATCCCTTTTTGGGAAGGATACCAGATGAAGTACTCACTTATGTTTGCAAGGAAGTGGGCTCTTTCATTAACAATGTTGTGTTGATGGTGCTCGACCATGAGTTCATTCGCAACGAGAAGAGATACCGCGTCAGCATGGACATTACATCCTTCTTCCTAGCATCTCTTCTCGACCTTGGAGGAGAGAAGGTAGACATGCTTATGCAGCTGCAGAATGTTTTCAAGGATCAATTTCTGGTGGATGATGTCCAAGTTGTTGTCTTCACAGAAGCGACGTTGGGTATCCCTTGGGCTGATGAAATTGAAAAGCTTATCCAGCAAGGCAGCAATGTGGAAAGGCGACCCTTCCTACTAAACCTTAATGAAAGGCAGCTGATGCGGCATCAGAAGTGGCATCAAAAGTGGGTGCGGCTAGGGAGGAACTTCCTGCAGAATTGGTTTCACCTCGACGACTTCAAGGAGACAGAGTACAACTGGCTCGATGAATTTCGGGAGATTATCCTCAACAGACAATTCTTCTCAGACAGGGATGGAGATGAATACCCTTAGTGTTTATGTTCTTGAAATGGATTTCTGCAATTCATTTTATTTTTTTGTTTTTTCTTATATGATCAACTAGTTCCCTTGTTGCAATAAAATTTGTAACTATTTGGATACTTCCCATTTTGTGGGTAAACATACTTCCAATTTTGTAGGGTTTTACGGTGCGACTATAGTCTAAAGTTAAACTCTATAATTATAAAGTATATTATTAGTAATGAAATTTTTTGAAATAATTAATGAAAAAATTGTTGTTCAACTCTTAATAATTATTGTAATTTTTCTATCTTCCTCCGGAAATGAGACACGTATCAGTGTGTGAGATAATAGACTGTCTACGTAATATTGTTTAATTATAATTTTGTAAAGAAATCTGAAGACTTAATATTGTTTAATTGCAATTTTGTAAAGAAATCTGAAGAATTTACTTTTGATAAATAATAAATTATATGCCCATTCACATTGCCAAATCGATGTGTGAATCTGTGATATCATATAATATAAACCAAAAAAATGTAACAATGTTTGATGTATGTGTGTGATTTATTTAAGAGTATTAACTTAATTTTTCCATGTCAATGACAAATGTAATTATCATTATGTGTCATGTGTGTGACTACGAATGTGGAATTGTAAAAGTTTAAAGAATTTTATAAATTATGGTTAGTAATAAATTAATAAATAATTAGATAGTTATCTGTGACTGCAATATTTTAATTATTTATTTTTATATTAGACAGTTTCAATATTTAATCTTATTTAAATTTAATAAATTTTTGGCGTATGGTGTTACATATAACTATATTTCTGGCGATCGTTGGATGAGAAGAGATCAACAAGTACAGTGTATTTCAGGCCGAAAGGGAAAAGAAATCCCATTTTTGCAATCCTATTATGAAATCATGACACGTGACCACTCACACAATCGGTGTCATCCAATAAATATAATTTAAAGTAAATAAATGGGACCCACCACACATGATAGTGACTGTTAGTGACCGTTGGATGAGCAGAGATCAACAACATACGATGTATTTCGGGCTGAAAGGGAAAATAAATCCCATTTTTGCAATCCTATTCTGAAATAATGACATGTGTACACTCATTCAATCGGACAACACATGACCACTCACACAATCGGTGTCATCCAATAAATATAATTCAAAGTAAATAAATGGGACCCGCCACACATGGTAGTGACTGCCAGTGACCGTTGGATGAGAAGAGATCAACGACGTATGGTGTATTTCAGGCCAAAAGGGAGAATAAATCCCATTTTTGTAATCCTATTCCAAAATCATGACACATGTACACTCATTCAATTAGATGACACATGACCACTCACACAATCAGTGTCATCTGATAAATATAGTTCAAAGTAAATAAATGGGACCTGCCACAATTAAAAATGATGGTGACTACCACTGACCATTGGATGAGCAGAGATCAACGATGTGTATTTCGGGCCAAAATGGAAAATAAATCCCATTTTCGCAATCCTATTCTAAAATAATGACATGTGTACACTCATTCAATCGGTGTCATTCGATGACAAGTGACAACCAAAAGACCGAAAGATAAAGGAAGATTAAAAGAAACCAGCGACCGTTGGATGAGAACAGAACAGATCAACGACGTGCAGTATATTTTGGGCTGAAAGAGAAAAGAAACCCCATTTTTACAAGCATATTCCATAATCATGACATGTGTACACTAAGATAAGTTTAATTAAAATCATAATTGGAGTAAAAGAGTAACTTAACATTTAATAAGTAATAAGCTCAATTTGACCGTAGACCAAACAATTAAGTGACACGTGTCCTAGTGACCTCAGATATCTGGAGAAGCAATAAAAGTTAACACAAGTGACAATAAAAGTTAACACGACTGACGAGTCGTGACTGATGATTCAATACTACTCACTATTGTACAATTTTAACCTAAGTTTTTATATTTTCAGTTCTTGCTAGTATACTGTATTAGAGATTTAGAAAAGGGTTACAGCTTCTAGGTTGAGGATTGAGGAATGCAATAGAGTCTCTCATCTCTCTGCCCACTCAAAGTCTACACAAATTGAATTTTTGAGTAAAATCCTAAACACCCACGTCCGACGCTTTAAATTTTTCAAATCTAGAGGTTTACTATTTAGATTGTAGTCATATAATTAGGGTTGAATTTTCAAACATGCCTATAAATTATAGTTGTCACCTGTGTAGAATTTTTTTAATTTTCATACAAGTAAATATTAATACTAGTATACCATGGTCCATGATGGGAAAAAAAAATACCCAGAGTACGAGTAAAGGGAAAAGAAAGGAAACAGAGATAATAGACTTCCACAAACTGGTTAAAACACCAGGTTTCATTGATGAATTCTATGATATTTTTTATCCTGTTATCCATGGAAATAAGGGAATCATGGAAATTAGATTTGCACTTGAAAATAAGTGGAAAGATCCAATGAAGGATTCAAAATTTTGTCCATTTAACAAAAGGCTAAAGGCAAAGACAAATAAAATTGCACCATGGGTTGTTGGGTCAGCATGCATGGCATTACCTCAATTATTCCCTTGTCCATAAATTGTCATGCTCTGCGCCCAAAGTTATGATGAAAATAGAAAAGAAATTATCAATAAAAATACTCAAGAGGAAATTTTGTTGATGACAGAGACTGAATTTGCTAGTCTATTGGACCTAGGGTTTGAAGCACAAAAATCAAATGTGCAATTTGACTTGGGAAAGCTGGCAAAGACTTATGAAAAAATAGATACAAAATAGAAAGATTCATATATTAGAGGAATAACAAGAAGTTCTAGTCTGGATTTAGATCATAAGCCTCCTTATTATTATGATATTTTTGTGCAATTGGTTCAAGATAGTATTTCCTTGCTAGCATTTTGTTTGAGATTGGATAGTAACAAAGAAGTGGGTTCCAGCATTCTTGAAATGATTTTTAATATTCATTGTCAAAAAGAACCAGTAAAATATAATTTTATTGAGCACACTATTCATTGCATGCAAGAACAATTGCTCATGATTAAAAGAGGTTCACAGAAGACATTTAGGTTCACAACCTACTTGTGCTATCTTCTTTTAGCAAAGCATCGTGCAATATTTCAGACAAACAAGATTCAAAGTCAAGTCCAAAATGCAATATATGAATGGATAGCTCAGATAAGGATGAGTGATAACAGAAGGAACTATAACAATTTTTTAGACTTCTTTTTGGCACCAATGTATCATGAAATTACAGGCACTTCGTTGCCTAGATTGTCTGTGTCTTGTAGAGATTGCATTCAACTCAGAAGTAAAATATAATTGGCTGACTGGTACTTCATGGAAGACTACACTGTGTTAAGGTTTTGCGGTTCAGTGGTAGAACCCTACAAACTTCAAATACATGTTACAAAGAGGGTATTTGCATTTGAATATGTTTGGCAGATGGAGAGCACAGATGCACTCTTTAATGGTCAACAAAAGAAAATGATATTTCCTTCCTTGCCTTTCTCATTGGGAGGGTTCACATTTGAGAGAAGGGGATTCAAAGTGGTAGAGGATTTTTTTCAATTTTTCACTTTGCTGTTGACAGTCACTGGCAGTATGATCCACTAAACATAATTGGATCAAAGCTTAGAGCGAATGGGAGCTCCACAAGAAAATGACAACATGAAAGTATGCCATTGATAGAAAAAATTTAAAACATGGAGTCCTCAGATGAGGTCAAAAAAGAGATGGAGAAATACGCTGCTAAAAATAATATTTCAATACAGGAATTGTCATCACAAATTATTGCATTGCACAAGCAGAAAGTAAAAGTGCAGAAAAAGACATCCTACAATTTCTACCAGCAAGCTGCTCAACCATCTACAAAGCTATTTCAAACAACATAACGCTTCAATGTAAAGATGATAATTGGACTGCAACCAAAATTAAATCTTTTTGAGAAATGAGGAAGAATCTCGGCGAGCCAAAGACCTCTACAGATCTTTATGATGCGGACGAGGATGAAATATTTAGCAATTTGTGGAATGTGGAGAATCCTGTTCAAGTACATCCTAGTGATTATGATGATCAAGATACTGATTTTGATGGGCAGGATTTTATGACAATTACTACTGGAGTCAGTGCATCCACAAAAGAAAAATATGGCAAAGGGGCAGAGATGGTAGAAAAAATGGGTTTTCTGGGTAGGGGTGGTCTGGGTGCCATGGGAGAAGGGAATTGGTATCCAGTTTCCACACCTGCTCCACCAAAATTTGGTAGGGGACCAATAATTGGAACTTCATCAGAAAAAGGTACTACTCAGTCTCATACCCTTGCACCTTCATTTTTTCTAGCTTCAAATCCAGGTCCACCTTTTCCAAGAACTCAAATTCAATCTGAATCAAGTGCCACTACCACTAGTTGGGATGGCATGGGTAGTACTAGTGGTCCAAAAAGGACATTACAAATGGACACAAAATCAATGGATCCCAGAGATCAAGACAGTGTAAAGAAGAAAAAGGTTATGACAACAATGCCAATGGTGTCTGTGACTGTGAGTCCAACAATTGCCACACCTTTAGGACAAAACCCTCTGAACAGTCCAAATACTCCACTTGTAATGGGTTAGGGTGTTATTGCTACTAATCCTCATGGTGCAATTATTAGAACCATAGGGTGAAAGATCATACATAGCTGAAGGTTCTATTTCACCTTTCAAACATTCAATTGTGTCAAAAAACCCTGATTTCCATTACAATGATTTTGTAACTAACTTTGAACAAACAAAAATAGGAATAGACAAAATACTAAGACATTAAAGAGGGATGCAATTGCTACAGCTCATGATGGAGAACCTACATCGAATAGGTTATTTCCCACATATGACACAAAGAAATAAATGATGGACTTCATGGTTGTTATGCCCCCAGCTAGAGATAACAATCCACGAGAGAGTCAGATAGATCCATATAAATTTCAAGTTAGCAGCCTCCAAATGGATTTATCAAAAATAAAAAATGTGGAAAAGATAAATGTGTTGAAAATGACCTACCAATTTGTCTACAGTTCAGTGATGAAGTTGGAGAGAGAGAATGGAAAGCTTTAGGGAAGAATAGAAAAGTTACAGTCAAACCTGGCAAATGAAAAGGCAAAGGATAAAGCAACAGATAACAGGTGCAAATAATTAGAGAAAAGGATAAAAAATTCATCCTCTAAAGAAGAAATATTTCAGCAAGAAAATATGGAGGTAGAACTGAAATTTGTTAGGGAAAAAGTGGAAGAGAGCAATAAAAATATTGAGGATGAAAAAGCCTCTTTAGTAAATTTATACAAAAGCGTGGAGAGTGCGGCACAAGTAAACAATAAATTAAAGAAATAATTGGAGCATGAGAGGGTAAAATAAAAATAGTGGGAAGAGAAAGAAAACTAGTGGGAAGAGGAAGCAGAGAAAATATAAAAAATAGAGTGAACACCAGTTGTCAAAATTGAGAGAAGAGCTAAAGAAGGAAAATAAGACAATTAAAACTTACGAAAAATAGCTTGAATGACCAAATGAAAAATAAAGTCAAGAAAAATAAAAGAGACATTTGGGGGAAAATAAAGGTGACTGGTGATAGGTTGTGTGATTGGTTTGAATTGAATGAAAGTCTTAGAGTTGTTTTTGGGAATCTCAAAGAGCACATTGACAATAACAAAAAAAATTGTCAGAGAGAGAAAATTGCAAAACAGATTTTGAATAAAATCAACACAACCAGTGACAGGCATTTGACAAGAAAGAGAATTCATGACCATGCTCTTGCATCAATAAAAGAAACCTCTATCTTAAAAAAATGTCAGAAACTAAAGGAAGTAGAGGAAACTCTTGCCTTATTTGAGATAAAGCTCGCCAAGATGAATCAAACAACAACCACAATTATAAGTCATGGTTTGCCGATTCCTGGTCCTAGTAACTCATTAACAGATTTCATTAGAAGACAATCTTACAGAAAAAGGTTGGAGGAGACAATGAGGACTGATTTAGGCAAGCTTCCTCAGGACACAACTCATGAAGGCATTGCAAACTACATCAAACCATTGACAAATTTGAATGCAGTATTGGAAAGATCATTGCTTTTAATTTAGTCTAACAAGTATGAATGACTGACAAGGTTGTAGGTCATCTTTTATAACTTGACAAATATTAACCTTCCAAACGATGCAGAATGGAGCTTATTAAACAAACTGGTAGAATCATCTAATAAAAAATAGTATGTGAAATTACTTTCAATTTTAATCATCTCTATATTATTTATCTATTGGCTTGAATTGAGTTAAAACTAACAAGTTTGAACTTTTCTTTTTTAACGGGATCAATGCAGCATATGCTATAATGCTATTGCTAATTTACTAAACCGGCTTGTCAAATAAAGAAATGTATAGTTGTAGAGATGGTGTACTAGTCTTGACTCTTACTGATTTTGATTTTGAGACTTCAATTAGGAAAATCAACCTGAAGCTATTGTTGCTCCCTTGTTTCTATAAAAGGGAATTTAGGGTCATTTGCTAAGGGTAATGAAATTGAAATTGGGTATTGACTCTTGAGTCATAATTCTTTGTCAATTCACTTTTGTAAACAGAATCACACAGAGTTGTGTTCTACTTCTTACTACTATTAACGAATGAATTGTTACATTGTGTCATATTTGTAAATAAATTAATGAGAATATCTATTTCTAAGAATTGTATCATATGAATTACTATGTTTTCAAAAAAGGAAAAAAAATCTTTAATAATTATACCATATGAGTTGAATAATGCAAAAGAAAACCAAGATTAATTGTAGAATTCATGAGATTATTAACCACATTCATGTTTTTTAATTTTTACATTGGAATATGATATTATGCATGATTGATGAATGATGATGAGATACAGAAACTGACAGTAGACTAAAACAAAAAGTTTAAAAAATACCTAGGACCTACTACTTCTACAAAGGTTAAAGTTGCCACATCATCTCATTATCAGGATCCTCAGATTCATCACCATCAACTTCATAGCCTCCTTGGTTCTTCGTTATGTTTTCTGCACTCTGCATACCTCCGCTTAACTCAAGTTCAACACTAGCATTACCAGTACCAATACATGAGTTAATGATAGTCACATCATTGTCTTTGGCACTCCCACTTTGGTTTGAAATGTTGCCCAGCCCTCTTCTCTAACATTTATTCCTCCACAATTTCAGTGCCTTGTCATAAGGAAAAGTATGAACTTCATACTTGGATGTATAGAGCCTCAAGCAATTTTCCAAATTCTTGTCTAGTTTGTTTCTTCACTTTGAATTTAGGAACCCCAAAGCACTGAAAAACTCTCTCATCTTCCACCGACCCCAATATCATGGTCAGACATAAATCAACAAGCTTGCAAAATTCTAATATTGAATCAATCAACATTTCTCTCTTAGCTAGATATTTCCAAAGCCTTATTGTCGATCCATCTTCATGGGGGTTCTCCATAATATTATATTGTTCCCTCATTGTCTGTGAAAAATAGCCTGATTGTTCTCTCAAATGAGATTCATCTAAAATTCCATTTAGAGTTACTCCATTTAACTCTTTGGTTTTCCAAAAATGATCTATCAAATTTAGTTGCTTATTTCGATAATCCTTCAAACTATTCATACTCCAAAATTGAGGAAACACAATAGACATGGATTCAAGTAGTTTGACTGGATCAAATCTTACTCTGATCTTTGAGGAAAGATCATAGGCAATGTGCTTCACAGAAGCAGTTACAGACTCAATGATCTTGGTAAATTCTTCCCTTTTAACACTTGATACTCGCTTCCTTTTCTTCCTTCTTAGTTCCTCAGAATCGACCCTGGCATAGTAGTACATTGGTATCTCTACTCTACATACTTCTGCACATAACTCCCCATTTACACCGATCCTTAAATAGTTGTCAGGATTGTCCAAATCTATGATTTTAAGCCAGCTGGTAAATTTTACATCATCACATGATTGATAGAGATTATCTAGCATCATCCATGTCAATTTACGAAGCACAGCACATTCTGCAATAAACATTTCTCTTTGGTGGGCATTTTTCATTATATTTCTCATTTCCTCTAGCAGGGGGAGAAGACTTGCTAACGTTAAGAGTGTCTCTACATTAGTTAACCTTTGTAGCAGCTCAGGAAATTTGGGTAGCCCTACTTCTTCACGACTTGAGTTCATTAGACCAAGCAACGATTGATATTCAGAAAGCACTCAATGCACTGGTCCATCCAAAGTGATCCATCTAGTATTATTATCCTTTAGAAGCTTGTTCCCACAAGTTAGTCCTTCGGCAAAGTGTTGAAATTACCTCAATCATTTTGGACTTTGACAGAAGTATTGGTAGAGCTCTTTGATTAAAACTTCAATTTTTTTTACTGGACCATGCTTTCTAACAACTCCAAAATCTAGATTCATTTTGTGGGCCATGTATTGAATGGGATTAATGTAGGGTGCACAAGAAGATTGTATCTTTGTGCAAAGACTACCCCTATGGCCTTGCATTACTGAAGCTCCATCCACTCCAACACACACAAACTTATTGGCAATTGTCATGTCATTTATACCTCCATATTCAATTAGAGATCTCTTTACTAGTTCAAATAGATTTTCAGTTGTCGCATTATCCTTCATTTTAGCAATAGTTAGTAGATGAGGTTGGCAGACAAAATTGTGTACAATATAAACATGCATGCATACACACAAAGAATTATCTACTGTTGTAACCTCATCTAAAGACAATGCAATAAAATTTGACTCTTTAATTTTTGCCTTTAGATCCTCTTTTTCAACATTAGAAAGACAACTTGCCCATTCCCATCCACTATTTATTGACCTGTGACTGTTAGAATAGTTAGGAACTTTCAAAAAGTGTAATAAAGAACTTAATGATGGGTAGTTTGTCATAGGGTGCCCTCTACTCAAAATATTAAAAACAACACTTAACTGAACAACTTTTCCCATTAGTTCTACTTCTAACCATTAGTTCTACTTCTAATGCAATTCCAAAACAAGCTTCAATAAAGCCTTTAACTTGAGCAAGCTTCATTTGTATATTTAGCTGGAATTCATATATTTCTGCATTTCTAACATGCAGAGATTCATCCTTTGTTTTCCATCTTATCACTTATTTTTCAACTCCATCTATGGTTTTCTTTTCGTAAACTTTACCCATATGCTTCTCTATGGTGTCGATTTTTAACTGCAACCTCTTTTCCTTCTTATTTATCTTGGTGCAAATCTTACATCTGCATTC